>JAWWNJ010000020.1:1800000-2337621 GCA_037176885.1 Favolaschia claudopus | reverse complement strand
GGGGTCGGGATAAAGGAACCGAACGTTGATAGGGATGTGTGCGAGTCGCAACTCGCGTGGAACGGTTGACGGTGACTTCCAGAGAGATTAGTGAGAGCCGTGAATGAGAACTAAGCAACCACCTTCGTGCCGGCGTAGAATAACATCGCTATCCGGACGTCGCTGGACGTGCGAGCGCACCTGCCATAGCTCCAGGCAAGCCTGAAAGAGCAGGAGGCCCGGCTTCGAAAGAAGTGAGCAACAAAGCAAATGAGAATCAGAAGGGCACAACGCACCATCCTGCCTGCGTAGGATCACGTCCCCTATCCGTCTCATACGCATACACAACACCATCTCCATCCACCATGGGGTTTGCACGGTCAGAAAGGTCTTCAAGTTCGTCTGAAATGGTGTAGTGAGGGGACGACGGCTCGACAAAGTGGTAACCACTCACAAACGGGAACATCGGGTTCTCTCGGTGAATTTGAGATCCATTTTATGAATGTTTCAAACGTTTCCTGTGCGGAGTATGAGCAGTCGTGTACTACGGGGCCGAGTGCGAGCTCACCATAGGCACACAGCGTCAGAGAGGAGCAGGAGAGGCAAAAGCGGAAGCAAATTTCGAAACGTGATGTGACAAAGCAAATTTCAAATACCAAGTGATTGTTGTACTGTACACTTGAAGCGTATTCTACATTAACCAGACTCAGAGCTGGAGTCCGCAGCAAGTGGATCAGCGTCAACTTCCTCTTGATCGGGGAAGTACTGGCTTCCTTCGCTTTCGTCGGCCAAGAGAAGTTCTGTGAATTAAGTTAACATCCATCGTTTGAAGCGGGCCATTTGATCATACCGTCGGCTTCCCTCATCGACTTTTCACTGCCCGACTCGACTTCCAAGGCGGCTGTGGACATGACAATGATATTTCTAGAGACAAACTAAGGAATTCTCACCGCTTTGTTCGGGACCCGCAGGCAGCTGATCACCGCTGAGGGTTTTCTCGTCCGAGACGTGAGTCGACGCAATATTCTCAGCCTGACAGTAATAGTTAAAATGATTTCATAGTAGCTGTCGATGCAAAATACTTGCCGATGACCGATACTTGGAAATAAAATCTTCGAATTGAAACGGCGTGCGCGGTCGATAATTAAGTGAATGCGTGTATTTGCCGTGAGTATGAGTTCCCAGGTGAGTGAAATACACTCCGTTGCGGAAGAGGTAAGTGGTCACTCCGCAAGGCTGAAGCTCAATCTTGTCGCCGCAAAGACATGGCTTTGTCAATTGCTGGTGTAGCTCGATACCCCGGGCGGCTGGCGCGCACACGAGGCCTCGAGAACAAGCGCGAGATTGACACTGGAGAGCGCCCATGCATCGGCGATGGAGCTGTTTACCGTCCTGCCAAACTGCGGCTTTCTTCGACCCGCGATCCCGATGACCCGGAAAGGCCTCACCTACCCAATTGATCGTCATACCCGTATGTCTGAGCTCCTCCTGCGAAAACAATGTCCAAACTTGTCCGTCGGGCCATCCATTCCAGGATTGCGGAGGGATATGCGAACTGTTGTTAGCAGAGGTCGATTGAACCGCTACCGGAGCAATCTGCGAGGTTGATGAAGCAGCGGGTTGGCGATCCAGTACCAGAATTAGTAACCTAGGACGACTCCATGTGTGTACGTACCGATGCGGGGAGGATCATTCGTCTGGGCTGTGGGACCACGGGTCCAGAGGCATAGGGTTGACCTTTGATACATCAGCACTTAAACTGCCACAGGTGAACTGGAAATACGTACGTGTCGATCCATCTTGCAGATTTTGCCGGATTCGCACCATCCCGATGAGTTCACCTGTTAATTATGGCAACAGTCAGGCACATATATATACAGAAACAAAAATAAGTACCACCTTCCCGGTCATACAAAGGCACCAAGCGTTCATTCGGCGGTTGGGAAATATTCGCGACGACCCAATTGAGCACACGATACAGATTCGGGAGGTTGGTGAGAATCAGACAGATTATCAGAGTCAAATGAACTGGATTTATGGCTGCATTCCGCGCAATATAAGAGACCAGCCAAACGAAGTGTGAAGAATTGCTGATGAGAAGGCATAGGAGCAGAGTTAGCCGGATTGGATCAAGTGCCGACCCAATTTGCTGGGATTTGTGGTGCGGGGAGGCGTTCTGACAGCCAGTTGACGGCTTGGAGAAGCCGGTGGAGGTTTGTAGCCAGTAGACAGAGTGCTAAAGCGATGTGTATTGGATCCATGATGGGTGGGGATGAGCGGAGAAGCGAAGAGGCGATAAACAAAGCAACACAAGGTTGTCACAAAACTCCGAATCAGGTAAACAGCCCCAGAATTTCAAGATGGACACTATTTAAGCCACACATTCGATTCGAGCGCAAAATGAACACAAAGTGGCGCCTTCGGAGTTGGTGACAGCGAGAGCAGTACAATTTTCCAGCCAGACGGAGTGTCACGGAGCACGAGTTCAAGTAAACCACGAAGGAAACAGCCGTTAAACAGCCGTCTGTCTTCGAGAAAGCGGTGCAAGGGTTCGATGCAGAAAACAGAGACTCGCGATGGATGGTGGTGGGGAGGAGAGACACATAAGCTTAAAGCAGTGAGGGCATCCGGATCAAGGTAGCCTGTAAGTAATCACCGCCGAATCACCGCGGTATATTTACGACTCGCTCACAGATTTCATTGAGCGGCCAGAAGTGTTGAAGGTTCGAAGGTTCAGCTGATACCAACTGGAGTCTTTCTTTGTTAATGTGCGAGAACAGATTCGTAAATTCAGAGTTTCAACTTACTCTGCTAACCGAGTTCAAACGAAGACGCGTTCCGATTCAACAATTACTAGGGTTATGGTAAATTAGAACTATAGTGACACGAGACAGAGCGTTAGGGGAGCAAATCCATACTAGAATACAGACCGAAGCTTCATTCAGCCGCAACATAGGACAAGAATTGATTGAATTCGCCAAATCCGGCAGTACAGGTAGTCGGCAGTCCAACAGTTTTACACTTCCCAAATTTGTCGAAGTTCACTCGCTGTTACTCTCACAAGGTAAGCAACATGTACCTCTATTGAAAGAAATTTGAAGCCGATCAGCCGTCCACTATGAACCGTCTGGAGAGGCAGTTTGAGTGTCAGTCACCTAATGCCTTTTATAGACGTTGTTGCCGCAAACGACTTCAAAATCTATACAAGTCGACATGGATGCTCCAGGAATGGTTAAGCTTTGAATAATCACGTCCCTGCAGCGAAATTCGAGTATTTATGAGTTGACGCGGTGGTCCGCAGCATTGACGCGCACGTAGGTTGGATTGACGCGCCATGCACAAATATTGACGTTGACCGAAGTCAAGACTGACGCGTCACCGCGCCGGTATAGACGCGGTGACGCGGTCGCCATTGACGCGGCGCAGTTGAGTTGACGCGGAAGTTTGACGCGTCGACACTGAACTTTGACGCGCGCACAAGTTTGATGTGAGATCATTGACAAAGATTGACGCGCATCAATATTTCAAGTCAAGATTTTTCTTCCAATTAGAAGTACTAATACCTAGTATAGGTGTCCACAGCTGCTTACATCGACCTCTAAAGCTCACACATCGAGTATCAAGTCTCGAATCTGGCGATGAAGGTGAGGTGGCTGCCCGATCAAATCACCCCCGCACGCGCACTGACGCGAACTGACGCGCGCGCGTCAAAACGTCAATGCCGCGTCAAAATCCCTTTGCCCATTGCGCGTGGGCTTTTCCTCGAGCATGGAACAGATTTCATGTCTGGTCAGCTATACAGCGACCTTCAATGCATGGTCAAAAACGCGATTTTTCAAATAGCACACTCTAAAGCCCTAAACCCGTACCTCAAAGTGTTTCTGTGCCTTTTAGGCGACGATGTCCTTGAAATTCTGTTCGGCAGAACAAGAATGATTGGCGGCCACTCACCGAATATGGCCGTAGACGAATTCCGTCGACGTCTCGGCTCAGCACTGCGTCTGGACGAAATTTACAGCCGCAGACCCCATCTTGAGAAGTTATCTCGGCGACTCATGCTTGTACGCAGCCGAGATGTTGATCATCTTTCTCCCCGGAATTTCACTGGAGATCTCACGGCTGGTTCGTGTGATATACATGCTTGCTATTTTAAAGGGCGCCAACAGGCAGTTGATTTTTTGGGGCGCTACGGTCTCAATTTCGACTTTGATAAAATTTTTGAGCCCGCAGACGTCGACTTGATGCGCCCAAACGGAGGCAAATACCCCGGAGTATCCACCGAGGTGGATAGGTTGTTGGCTGACCCCGAAATTTCTACCGATATGCCGGTAGCGAACACTACCGACACCCCCGAATCAAATCCACTGGCAGCAAGAGAAATTCTGAATTTCGATGGAGAAGCTGCTCTTAAGGCAGAGAAAGCAGCAGAACCTGTGTTCACAGAACCCCACTCCATCTGGATCAACCTCGACGAAGGGGGTAACGGAAAACAAGTTCATAAGAAGAGTATCTTGCGCACACTTGCGGATCCGACGTTGGATGTCGACTCCGCAAAAAGCCATGATCGCCTCCTTCGAATTCGATGTTACTCGATTGGTGGTGATCACTGGGACCGTTCCGCCCCCAAGCCGCACGACAAGTCTGCCGACAAACATTTATTAAAGCTGGAGGGTGTCTTTGCTACGCTTCTTGCCATCAACAAAACACAAGTATCACTTGCCATCCTCCAGTGTACCATTCTGAAGTCCAACAAAAGGTTCGTAAAAGAAAAAACGGGTCTAGGTATTTTTTTCTATTCTTCGCACCCCCCTTGCTTGGTCCTATCCTATACATGAAAACACAAGGATCAGCTCACGTGGAAATAGAGTTGTCTGGGGTTAGGAAAGGGGTCATGGAGTAGATTTGTCCGGTCACGGTGTAGTGTGTATCGGGGAGACTGATCTCGGATATTGGAATGGCGTCGTGGTAGGATGGTGGACTTGTTTTGCCGCACGACGACGCCATCTCAACATCTGTGTTGATGGCCGATTGGTCCTTCCGCTGAATCCGCTCTCTTCGCCGGAATTAATGCCTACCAAAGTGGTCCTGGAAGATATCGGTGGTGATATTCTACCAGATGTAGCCGAGGCTGTCGAGACAACATGGGTATTCTCTAAGCAAAGTTGCTTGCCCGTGTTCAAGATCCGGAAGTGCGTTCAAGAATTCCCGTCTACGGCATAATCAAGGATGGTACCTTTCCGTATGAGGCTCAGCTTGAACTCAAAGGTAATGTTGTTTCCGAGTACTTGTACTCTACTCAAATTATTCTTTTGTCAGACGGGAATTCTATCCAAACATCACATTTATTGCCATCTGTGCAAGCACCCAGTCCGAAAGACGGTCGCCGAAAATGCCCAGCATGCGCTAAGGAAGTAGCGGGACCGGACCGGCAAAATCATATGGGCCAGCACATTCTCCTTGCGCTTCGTGGAGTGGCCGAGAAAAACCTAATTTTACCTGTGAAACCAAATTTCCAGGAATGCATGACCGTCGTGAACTCAAATTATATTCACAGGTTTCCACCAACTATCCCTGCGGGTTTTGCGGAAAGCCAAGCTTAAAGGGCGGCTGCACAATCTCTATTGGTGCCGGTAGGAAGGCCGTCTCGTCTTGTGCCGAAGGATACGACTTTCAAATCGCCGCCGCATCAAAAATTAGTACATCCAAGCCATGCACAAATCTGCCAGTAAAATGCTCTTTATGCTCAGACACTCATTGGAAGTACAACATGGAGTCTCACCTTCGCGATGCTCATCCCAGTTGGGAACTTACCATTGACAAAAACTTCTCGCAGTATTCGAACCAAAAATTACAATCACCAGCATTGAAGAACGAGCACTCGGGGTGCCGGACAAGTTTGCGACGGCTCAACCTGCAACGGAAATCATCGAACCAGTTTCGTCAAATAAACGGCCCGCTACGGAGTCTCCTGCAGGCACCCCTCGCCGCCGAGTGCGACGAACATCGCAAGCGAGAGTTGGCCAGAGTGAAGAGTTTGACCTGATTGCTATGGATGACGCGGATGGAGGTTCAGACTATGAAGGTTGATACAAATAGGCATTATGAATGTTATTACTATATTTTTTTGAAGCCATATACAGCGAAAACAAGCGGGAGAGGACAATCTTCAGGACGGCGGCAGCGTGCGATCAAAGTGTCGGAGATTGCGGCATTGAGTGATCGCCTGGCGGCCGCTGCTAGTGCCGCCAGATGCCGCTGCCAATCAGTTAGCCGTAAATTGATAGATGGCAATTTCAAACTCTGACTAAGGTAGACGTCGCTCCGATCCCGCACCCTTATATAAGCATTACGTTTGCACAGCCACACGCCAAATCGCGAGGGTCTGAAAAATAATTTGCTTTTGCTAGGCTCTGGAGGGCCGGGAAATTTTTTTGCAGTCCCATTTCTTGAATTTTAAGCAAATCTGTAGCAAATCTTTGTACCTTCTACTGTTTTTATTCAATCCTAAGAACAATAAGTACTGCCCACTGTAGACACGCAAATTGAATGTTGGAATTGACTTTGAAGCTATACAAATCATAAATAGTTCAATCAGTTGTATTGGTAATACTCACTGAAGCATATAGGACAATACAGAGCATTTATGGATGTAACAGGTGCTTTGCTACAACTTCGACAAAAAATGTTGCGGCAGCGAGGTGCGGCACTGGCTGCGGTCACAATTAATTCACGTGGTGGCCTACGTAACGTTATGTAATGCGACAAATCCTCCGTGTCGTTTTGCCAGACCTTTGCTCAAATGCGTCGAAAACATGTTTGGAAGCCTTTTAAACAAAGTTGCCTTTTTGGGAAAGATCACCTTATAACTTCGCACTCACCAAATTTGAGCCGAAGCCCCTTCACCAAGTCAAAGATATGCATATTGGCAACAGTTTGGTGACGTTAAATCCTTTATAAATGTTTTGTGGGAGGAGGAGAAAGGAATTTTGTGACGTGATGTTTTGGCTTACATAACCACGTGTCGGATCAAAGCGACGTCTACCTTATACCTTATTAGGAAGTACCTCCGAGGTTGAAAGTCGTTGTTTACTTCAGATCCAGTTCAGCCTCACCCAAAAGTGTCCCTACTTGATTCTGTAAAGCATGTAATGGCCCAGGTAGCTTTAACTTCATTCTGATAATTGGTACAAGTGATTCCGGAATAACACTGGTTTAAATTTTTTCAGCCTCTACCTCCAAGTAACACTGTCAGACACCCTGGGCCCCTTTCATGTTAATGTTAGCTGCAATTTCCATGATTATTCTGGTTGAACTTGGGAGAAGAACACTGGAATCGACAACTTTCAGCTTATACTCGCGCGGTCCACAGTCTGAACATGGCGAGTTTACGGAAAACAAACAATGTAGTACTGTACGGGTGTTTATCCTTACAGAACCCTACAAGTTGTTATCCGAGCACGTCATCTTTCCAGGGGGTCGATCCCACAACGCAATCAGGGAACTGGCCGGTCGCTTGTATGGCAGGCCCTCTGGTTAAAACCCGTAGGACCTAGGGGGAGTTCTCTCCCCACTAGGTATAAATCCCCAGTGTCCACCAGTAACCTGACGCAATTGTACGTCTTTCCCTTTGCCGAAGCATGCACACCACCCGCTGAACGCGAGCCCATGGACTTTTGGGTGGTATATGTGCTGAATCAAGTGTCCTCAGAGGTTGGCGGGTAGACCAGTAACATCGGCTCAGCATCATATATGCGAAGGATGTTGAAGGCCAGTTTAGCGAGGATCGGTGTAACTTCTCTGCCAGGACGGAGCGGAAGAAGTCCATTACGTCCGTGAAAGCACCCTTGAACTCCGGCAAGGTGGTGTATAAGCCTTTAAGGAATTCCTCTCGGACTCGCATGAGCTCTGGATGATCGCAGAGGAACATCGCATGGGTCTCGTCTTCCACCGCCTCAAGACAGAACCTGCATTTGCGCCATTCCCTGGGGACGATGTCCTTGCCTCGTTCCTTCCACCTGCGGCGTTCAACTGCGAGTGGCTTGATATGTAGAACCAGACGTGTCAAAGCTAAACGATGATCCCGGGGTTTTTACGCGTAAATAGTGCCGAAAGTCCAAAGATTTCTTGACTAATTTTCCACTGTCTTTGGTCCATTTCGCGTCGGCCGAGAAACAAATCCTTTGTTTTGACTGAATTTTCGAGTT
Source organism: Favolaschia claudopus (assembly GCA_037176885.1). Taxonomy (NCBI): domain Eukaryota; kingdom Fungi; phylum Basidiomycota; class Agaricomycetes; order Agaricales; family Mycenaceae; genus Favolaschia; species Favolaschia claudopus. The sequence goes on along the minus strand of JAWWNJ010000020.1, from coordinate 2,329,438 downwards.
CATGGTCTATCCAAGCCTCCATCGAAAGCTTGACCTGTTTCATCGCCTCTTTGACTGCTGCGACCTCCAGAGAGACAGATATATCCAGTTCCACGGGTAATAGAGTACGGTATACTCAGCTTGCTCGTCATTCCGCCCGAAGACCAAACCCACGCCGCGAACTGTCACGCATCTGTGACACAGTGTGACATCTCCGCCCTTGCTCCCTGTCTTTGTTTGCCTTCATTTTTCCGCTGCTCCGACTCAACTCACAGTCAAATTGCCGTTTTTCACCGAAATTTGCGGCGCCCCACTTCGTGGACCTGCCGCTCGGTGAAAACGGCAATTTTCCTGTGAGTTTCGCTGGAGCAGCTCCAAAATTCCGAGTCTCTGAGGGTGTAACACCATCATTTCTTTTTTATCTCGTGACCGTGTTGTACTTAGACCCATCTCCACTTCCGCTCCGTTTCCATTATCCTGCGCTCATAGATGATCTCATTCCGCCTTTGTTTTACTTACTTACTTGTTATAAGTACTCCGATGTATTAGCTACAAGGCTTTGGTGAATCTAGAACTTAAACCAGTCACTCTGTTCGCCACAAACCAGCTCTCGTGTGCCGAAACTCTTGCCTTACGGTAAACTTTCGTCACATATTTTTGACTTCTAAATAGTATCTCTGCTTCTCGTCGCCGCTTGCTCTGGTTAACCGTGGTTTGATCAACCGCTGCTACCGACTTCGACGACGACCATTTCACCAAAGTTTCTCTCGTGTCTCATCTCTTGTCTCAAATCTCCTCTCCTGCTTCTTACTCTTTTCTCTCATCGTAATGGCTCAATATCTACGTGGTCGCGGACGTTCCCCAATTATCACTCGGGCTGCTACTCGGAACTCTCGTCCTTCTCACGAGGAACGCGCTGGCCTTGGTGCGTCTGTTTCTTCTATCTCTTCTTCTTCCTCTAGTTCCGAGCATCGCGCTCCCGAGCACTCCGCTCCCATGCCGGTTTCGGGTTCGCCCAAGCCGCGCAGCGTTACGCCTGAGCTGTTATTCAGCCGGGGTCGTTTCTGCTTCACCACCCACTCGGGCGGTTAGTTCCCCACCTGCTCAGGTGGTGGAAAATAGAGCTTCTCCTTTTGAGGAGAGCTCTGAGCTATTGCTTGTCCCGTCGCTTGATAGCAACGTGGATTTTGGCATTCTCGACTCGAATGCGAGCGGGAAAGGCGACACCTGGACGCAGGTGACTCGCGAGACTTCAAAGTCTCATAAGGAAGATAAGAAATCGGTTGGAGTGGACATTAATCGGTCCACCTCGACTTCTACTTCGCCGATTGAACGTGCGACTAAAGAAATGAGTTCTAAGGAACTCAGGCAGATTGGCAAGCGCTATCTGCGCATGGCCAAGGCTGTTGAGGAAAGCCGCCGTACATCTCATGTATCTGACGAGGAATTGGTTTCCTTTGCGTCAGATGATGACGGTGATAAAATTGCGAAAGTTAAATTGAATAACTTTAACTCACCTCGTTCGGCAGGCCCTCAGGCTCAATCGACACCTGCGCCTACTCGGAAGGTCGAGATTCGTTCGGCTTCCTCCTCGGATAGCGAATCTTCTCGGGGTGAAGGACCTTCGAAGCCGAACAAGGGTAAAGGGACCGGACCCACTTAACTGGGGTGCGGTCGATTGGTCGGATCAGTTCTCAGAGGCTGATCTTGACGCACAACGCGCGGCATTCGCTAATTTGAAGAAATTAAGCGTATCAAGAAGGAGCCTATCACAACTCCTTCTAAGGCTGGATAAAATTATGAGTATATTTAAATATAATAAATTATAATGCCTAAAAATATGATTAAATAGAGCCAGCCACATAATATTAAGGTCTAGGAATACTGGGCAGTGTGTTACATTATGTTACGATTACATTATGATAGGGAGTTCATATTTAATCATAATATTAAGCCCCGCGCGTGCCAGTGTCGTTCCATCGGAAGAGGCCGAGAGTGTAAGGCGGATGACAGCATAAGACGGATTTAACGGACCGGGCATTTCCATGACTCATCTCGGCTAAATTTTCACTCTCTCACCGTCTTGCTCGCTGTCGGCGCTCCCCCGCTCACGTCGTCCGCCATGTTCGATGATGCTCAGCTGGTCAAATACTTCCCAGCCATGCTCAAGGCACTGCGGGCCCGAATTGAGGCTCTACCTGACTCTCTGCCAGTCGCTCTTCCTGATGGCCCCCTTGCTCGCTACTTCGGGGACTTCGAAATTGACGAGGAAGAAGGTGCTCAGTTCACGGCAAACCGGCAGTGAGAGCGGGCGTTCCAGGTATCTGCAGACGAGCAGCATAAGCGCATCACTCGAGGCGAACATGGCATGGATCTCATCTGCCCGTTTCTGGAATTCTATTCCCAGCAAGACGGTATCAAAGGCACGGATGGAGTAGGAATGCTGGCGCGTAGGATACGGGATCTGAACAGCATTCTAGATACCCTGTGAGTCGTATTTTTGTTGTCGTTCACGTCCTCAAATTGATCACCGCTTTCTCGAGCAGTAAGCACACAATGTCGGATTCCCGCTCCTCCATGGCGGCTTCGACTGCGGCTGCAACGGTTGTAACAAAAGAGCTTCTCAATGCTGGCTTCGGCGAAGGGGTAGATTTTTTGGAGGGCGTCAGCATTCATTAAATACGATTAAGTATGATTACGTTCCGATTACAATACATTATGAATACTCTTATGATTAAATATGGGCCAGAACCAAATTATGATACGATTATGGTACATTATGGCTCAGCGGTGTATTTAAACTATGTATTGTAATGCCGGTGCCCGGCTTACAGAAAAGGGGGAGCTTGCGCTAATTCCAATTTCCGTCCAGCCTGAACAGAAATGATCTTGTGAGAGGCAGAGCAAAGGCAAAGTTTCGTTGAATCAGCCTTACATACACAACTCAAGCCATACTTCTTGTCTTAGTGCGGCAGTCCCTGGTACTTAAACATAGAGCTGAATTCAGGAATTTGTGCAATTTTGACTGCTGCCCCGGCTAATGGTTCTGATTTTTTTTGGGGGGAATGGAATTGATGGACTCGGAACCGTGTGAACTGAAGTTGATGGTATTCCTGCCTTTGTGGTTTCTTCGAAAGTCGGGAGTAAGTTCCTATTGATGCGAGCCCTAGGCTGAGAGTATTTCTTTATTGCACTTTCCCCTGATTGCGCCGCTGTACAGTAGGCCACTTGTCTCTATTAGTATAAGGCTCTGTTTAACATCACGTATTGATGGCGTACCCGTATTGATGGCGTACCCGTGGGAGATCACAGCTGATGGCGTACCCGTGGGAGAGTAGGCACATTGCACAGCCATCCACTTTTCGGGAACCTCAGACAAAAGGGGGGAGCAAGCTCCCCCAATCATAATATTCCAGCCTTAACTCCTTCTGACTTGTTGATTTACCTGCGAATAGTGTCCCTTCGGATAGCTCATCCACTACTGTTGTAATAGACAAACCTGAATATAATTCTCCTCCCCCCATTTCCGTGTCTGGCCAGACATCTATTTCGATATCAAATGAAAAATCGAACCTTCAGAAGCGTCTGAAGGAAATTAAACTTGAGGAGAAAGCGTCAAAAAGACGCCAAAATAGCGGAAGATAAACGCACCGCTAAGTTGCTTCGAAAGAAACAAGCTAAACAGGTTAGAAACCGCTCGAAGGAAGCGGTTGAATCCAGCATTAGGAAGGAAATGCGCACCAAGAATCCGGGTAAACAGGATAAGAAGCGCACTGATTCCCCTCCTGCTAGACCCCTTGTGGGCGGCACATTTATTGATAATGTTATTCGCGAGGCTGCCGCTCGGAATACTTCTCCACCTTCGTCTAGCTCGAGCTCTTCAAGCTCTATGTAGTAGCTCATCGAGTTCCAGCTCGGATTCCTCCGATGACGATTCGTCTGATTCGGGTGATGAGTCCAGCACTTCTCAGAGTTCATCCAGCTCCGACGAGAGTGATTCCGATTCTGGAAAGTCTGCGAAACGGCGTCGTAAGTCGCATACCCGCAAACATAAAAATAAACATAGCCATTCCCGCAACTCGCGGAAAGCTAGCAAATCACGGCGAGCGAAAGGCTACCGCCGGTCGAGATCAAAATCTCGTCGGTCTACCAAAATGACCTTGAAACCGGTCCCACCTACCAAATATGACGGATCAGTCAATTCCTATGCATATTTCCGGTTTGTGCGTGAAAGCACGAACTTCCAAAAGAGGACCAAATTTTCATTATCAGCTATTTCATGACGGGATCAGCTGGCGAATTTTACGAACGGAAGGTTGTAAAATATGAGAAACAGTGGACCTTACCAAAATTCTTCACCGAACTTCTGAACTATTGTTTCCCTAAGGACTTTAGGTTGAAACAACGTATCAAACTGAATGGACTTTACCAGGGTTCAAAATCAGTAACCGAACATATTGCTGAGTACGAGCAACTACATACCATGATTGGGTTGCCGGATGACCAGGAAAAGGTTACCCGACTCTGGTTGAGTCTGCGCAAGGACATCAAAAGAGAAATGTCCCGTCAGAAACTTGATCCAGAAGTATCGTCGTGGGACGACGTAGTCGTTGAAGCTGACAAGCTGAAAAATTGCTCGGTAGACCGAGGACGATAAGCCGAAGGCAAAGCGCGAGCAAACCTTTCTACTTCCTCGTTGAAAACCCCCTCTCGTGGACGTGGAGGTCGCTTCTATAAGAAGCCGGTGATCCAGACTTCATCTGTGAAGTTGAACTCACCTAAACCGAACAACGAGAAGGCAAAGCCTTCTAATAACAACCAATACAAGGGGGAAACGAACTTACCCTGACCGGAAAATGTCAACGAAACGTCGAAACGAACTGATGGCTGCTGGCCTTTGCTTGAACTGCGAAGAAGCAGGCCATATGGCTCGCAACTGCCCCAAGTTGACAACAATGAATTCAAACCAAAAGGGTAAACCTCCAGGTTTCGGCGCACACGCAGCGCGAATGCGTACCGCAAACGAATCAGCACTTTCAGCAACTACTGAAGTATTAGAAACCTTACCTGTTGGGTCTGCCATTTTCCGTATGGAAGCTGAGGAGGGCGGGAACCAGGATTTTAAAATTTTGGAAACCGTCAACTCTCACCCGGAAAAGTCGCGACCTATCGGAGATTTAGTGGCTCGATTCGTTCGCATTGTACTGCAGGAGGCTCAGCCTTACCCTGGAGACGAAGAGGTTCAAGAAGAATCTCGATTCCAAGTATACGAAACTTCGGAAACTGAATATGTCGTTTATCGACAATGCAACCATGGAGGATGTGATCCTACCAATGGAATTTTGTTTGATGAAGATTTCAAGATTGGTCTCTGGTATGCTATTGAGCGCCAGATCGCCATAGGACTTGATCCTGATGATGTCGACTGGGAAGACCGTTATACGGCGGAAACCGACGACATGTTTGCAACGATGGCAACATTTATCTTGCAGGACGTTGATCAAGAAATTGACACTCCTATAATCAAAGATAATAAGATTCGTGTCGAATCCTTCGATGAAGATTCGTACATTGTCACCAGCATATTCAGGAATGTTGAACCGCAAATTCTACGCAAAGAATCCCTTCAAAAGCGAGAGTTTGATCTCTCGGCCTGGTATATTGAGAAATTTGCGGATTTACCTTCCTATTCAGATTCGGAAGCATCTAGTTCGTCTGGATATGAACTCAATGATCGGAAGACGAGTTTGATGACCTGCCTGAATTATTCGAGACAAGTGGTTCAGAGTACGAGTCAGATTCGGACTCGAATGATGAGGAGTTTGATCTACCTCGTTGCTTCAGAATTCCTGGATTTTGCGATGAATCTGAAGGAGAAATTGAACCAGATGAAGTTGAAGACTTACCTGGTCAAGAAAGGACCACTCCCACGACGTCTGAATACTCGGATATGCCAGACTTAATGTCGGTTAGCGACTCGGACTCTGAAATTGATGAGTTTGGTGATTTTGATGATGAAGACGAACCTGAGTTTAACTCGATATTGAGACTTTCAGGGAATCCCGGAGAGACGCTGGATGATCGTCTGAATTTCCTCTGTGAGGTCCTAGACTTACAGGATATTCCATCATCAAATTCGAAAAATAAACGACTTCGAACCGATCGCATTGGTGATCTTGTAGCGGAGGGCGCATGTGCCGTTCTTGAATTTCTACAGCCTTATCCGGGCGATGAACTTGTCGAAATAGACAGACCTTGTCGGGATAGACGTCGTTTCTATCTTGATCAAGTCGTAGACCGGCAATGGATTGTTTGGGATGAATATTTCCATGAGATCACGATCGTACCGAAAGGTCGATTATTGATGAAGAATTTGAGATCGCGGCGTGGTACGCCAGTGAGCGGTTGTATCAGCTTGAAAGGGAAGCTGAACCATCTCGTCCACTTCATCAAGTGCCATTGATGATCTACTCTGCAACGGAGCAAATCAGTATTTGAATGAACGGGTTGAAAAATACCCTGAAGTTTCAACTTGCCATGTTCGCAAAAAGTATCCCGGATTATACATTGTCTCGGGAGCAAGCAAACGAGGTTGTCGCTGGCAGCTAGATCTACCAGAAGACTATCTGATGAACTGGCGGTTCAATTTCGTAAACTGGATCCGCCGCAAGCGGGATAAGATTGAACTTGAAGAGAGTGTCCGTTGGAACACATTTGAGACCGAAGATGGCTTTGGCTATCTGTATCTCCTCTTCGAGACATCGTATTCGGAACAAGAGATTCGATTGTTTGAAGTAATTCAATCAATTGAATCGAACGGGATACAGTTGAATTTGAACTTGGTAGAACAAGTGCGCTACCTAAGTTATCTTACTTGTTGAACATGCTCGCAGATGTGCAAATTAATGATGTGTTGGAACCGTCTATTCTATACTGTGGAGGAATTCAGGTTCCGTCAGATCAAGTCAATGGAATTTCACGCACCGCGTGCATGCCTCGAGTCCCGGACAGGATCGTCGCAAACCCTTGATTATTGTTGTTCATATCAACGGACACCCAGCGCGTGCACTCGTAGACTCGGGATCGCTTGGGATTTGATTTCTACTTCTTTGGCAGATCAGCTTCAACTGAAACGACGAGAATTGGACGAACCAATTGTCCTTCAATTAGCCGTTCAAGGCTCGAGGTCGAAAATCAATCACTCGGTTGAAGTTAACTTCAAGTATCAAGACATAAATTGTCCACGTACTTTCTACCTCGCAAATGTGAGTGGCTATGACTTGATTCTCGGAACGGCGTGGCTGTTTCAACATCAAGTTAATATCGGGCTCAACCCCGCTCGAGTCTGCATTGGAAGCGCAAAATGCTTACCTATTTCCGGTGTCGCAACTGCGAAGATTTACTCGCATTCAGCTGAATTAGCTGATAATTTGGTCCACTCGGCTCGAGACGAGCTGATGGAATATGCAAAGCCGATCTGTAAGAAGGCGGCCGAAACACCTCTGCCGCCTTTGCGTGCAATTAACCACACTATTCCTCTGATCGACGAAAAGAAGATCTTACCTTGGAGACCATCTCGGTGTCCTGAGGCTCTTCGTCCCTCAATGGGATGAAAAGCGTCGAAATTACTTGAAAACTGGGCGCTGGAAAGTAACCAGCTCAGGAAATACTGTTCCTATGCTATTAATTCCGAAAGCGAAGACAAACCCGCCGAAATTACGCACGGTGGTTGACTTGCGAGCACGCAACAAGAATACTCACAAGTTATCTTCCCCGCTTCCCGACATGGAAGGTATCTTGCGTCGTGTTGCACGGTGTAAATATCGTTCGCTGATTGATGGTCAGGACGCATATGAACAGACTCGGATAATTCCCGAACATGTAGACCGTACAACCGTTACTACTCCTGATGGAAATATGGTCAGTTTGGTGATCCAAATAGGCGATTGCAACGCACCAGCTACGTATCAATCATTAATGAATTACCTGTTCTCGGATTTCATCGGAAGGTTCATGGATGTGTATCTTGATGATATTATCATCTATTCTGAGACCTTAGACGAGCACATTAAGCATGTCAAGGCAATCATCGACGTGTTAAAGCGTGAAACACTCTACCTGAGTGAGCATAAACTTCAATTCTTGAAGCCAGACATGAAAGTTCTCGGTCGGATAGTCGATGATGATGGGATTCGGATGGACCCTGATAAGGTCGACAGTGTAATCAACTGGAAAACTCCAACGAACCGGGACTTACTGCGTGGATTTCTCGGTTCGATTGGATACCTTGCTGACGATCTGGCTCGAATCCGAGGGCCTATGGGTATTCTTCACGGATTGACTGGGGATACAGTCCCTTTCCGTTGGGGTTATACTCATCAGCGAGCTTTCGAAGATTGCAAACGGATTGCTCACCAATCACGGGAGCATCGCCGTGTTCCCCTGAAGTATGGACCAGGTGCTGATCCTGCCTTTCTTGTCACTGACGGATCGAGCTCGGCAATTGCTGGCGTAGTCAGCCAGGGCGCTGATTGGAAGTCAGCCAAGGTTGCCGCATTCTTTAGTGCAAAACTTAACTCGGCACAGCAGAATTATCCTGTGCATGAGATTGAAATGTTAGCAGGTGTTGAAGCAATGATCAGGCACCGTGACAATGGATAACATACCACAAAGGTCTGATTCACTTCATGAATCAGAAGAATTTGTCTGGACGACAAGCTCGTTGGATGGAAAAGATTTCGAATTTGATTTTGAGTGGTATACATCCCGGGAACAGAGAATGTTCTCGCAGATGCTTTATCTCGGATCTACTCGAATGAGGCACCGGGTACCGTGCGCGCAAGAAGCGAGTACACGTACCATGATGTGGTCAATAACGACGCTCTCAATATCAATTCTATCTCCATGCCGGTGTTTGGCTGGTTCTGAAGCGAAAGCAATAGCGAGCGACCGAGTCTTGAGGTCTGCTACACGTGCTGCTGAGCAACAGCTTAAGCAGAAGGCTGCTGAGGCAAAGCATACCCAAGAGGGCCGAGTTTTGAGGTCAATGACTCGTAACGTTGACAAGCAAGATTTTGCATCTCCAGGAGAAGCAAAGGAGAGCGGGAGTACCAATAAATTGAAATTGAAAAAGCCTGACGCGAAGTCAAGGCGCTCTGACGCGAAGTCAAGAGCGAAGGCAAAGCCGTTTGACAGCGGTGATCAAACTTTGATCCCGGAAGCAAATCCGCCATCAACGGAATCTATTCTCCGTCTACCACGACCGATGAGCCTCCACCTCTTGAACCGTCGAGTCCACGACCGCCTACACTGTCTGAACTTGAGCAACAGTTAAAGGACATGGATCCTTCTCTCTTTCCTGTGATCTCTGGAGGGACTGATGGCTTGGACTTGGTGAAGTTCTTACAACATAAATACGACCAAGATTCGTTCTTTAAGGACATTCTGGCGACTCCAAAAGCCTTCAAGAACTTTGAGGTCTCTGACGGGCTCATATTTCTTTGTGAACACGATCGCAAAGTCCTCTGTATCCCTCATCTCAAATACAAGGGTCGAAACATCCGGGAAATCATTATTTCGGAAGCTCATTCTGTTCTGGCACACCTTGGGCCTCGTAAAACCACTGACTACCTTCGGGAGTATGTGTGGTGGAAGGATTTAGTGCCTGATACGCAAATTTATTGCGACTCGTGCAAAACTTGCAAACACAGTAAGCCGAACAATCAGAAACCCTACGGATTTCTTCATTCACTTAATCCTCCCACTCAGCCTTGGGAATCGATTGGGGTAGACTTTGTGGGACCTCTCCCCGAGTCTAGGAACCGCGATAGCGTGTTCAATTCGATTACAGTTGTAATTTGTCTATTAACAGGAATGGTTCACATTGTTCCAAGCCGTATCACTACACTGCTAAGCAGATGGCCGAGCTTATGTTTGAACATGTGTACAAGTTACACGGGCTACCTAAATCCATCGTGAGTGACCGCGATGTTCTGTTTACCAGTAACTTCTGGCGTCGACTTCATGAATTGATTGGAACCAAGCTGAGAATGTCAAGCGCGTATCATCCCGAGACGGATGGCAGCACGGAACGGGCGAACCGTACCGTTACCCAGATGCTTAGACAGTGCATTGGCGAGAAACAGAAGGATTGGGTTGCAAAATTACCTGCTGTGGAATTTGCACTCAATTCCGCTCGTTCCGAGACAACGGGCTATACTCCATTCTTTCTGAACAACGGGCGGATGCCTCGGTCTTTAATCTGGGACTCCGATCGCACTCGAGAATACCCTGGGATCGCTAATTTCGCATTACAACGTCGGCTCGCCATTATGGCAGCTCCTGACGCAGTACTTGCTGCTCGCGTCAAACAAACTCGCAACGCAAATAGGCGAAGGCAAGCTGCACCGTTTGTGCAAGGAGACTTGGTTTATCTCTCAACCAAGAACCTCAAATTTGAGAAGGGATTAGCTCGTAAGCTAATTCCTAAATTCATGGTCCTTACCGCATTATCCGAGACTTCGGAAATAATTCATTTCAGATTGAACTGCCTCCGAATTTGAAACAACGCGGTGTACACAATGTTTTTCACTCTTCATTACTTCGGATCCATGTGCCGAATGATGACCGCCGCTTCCCAGGGAGGCTGGAAACTCAGCTGGATGTTTCCACCAATGCAACAACCCATGAATGGGCGATTGATAAAATTGTGGGGCACTCAGGACGGCGTGCCAATGCTGTTTTTGAAGTTCAGTGGCAGTCCGGGGATCGTTTCTTGGATGCCATACTCTCAGGCGAGTCATCTTACCGCCTTACAGGATTATTTTGAGTCTCTCGGAATATCTGAGATTTCTGAACTTCCGCTCGGGTCTGGGAAATTACCCGAGGAAGACATTGACATATTCTCTGCGGATATCGTCTTGATTCATGCGGAACAGAGGTATGTCTCAAATCAGAGTGGATATATAAGCTCTCTGAATTTGTTTGTGGAACTCAACCCCGAGTTCTCCTCTACCTCTTACTCATCCTCCACTTCCTCAACCGTTATCCCATCCCTCGCCATGCCCAACCACAAACACTCCAACAAATCTTCCTCTTCTTCCACCCAGTCTTCCGGCTTCCGTGTCACGGAGTGCTTGGGAAGGACATCGTCGCCCTCGCTAAATTCCTCGACTTCAACAATTCACATTTCACATTGGCTCCAGCTTATTGACGATCACACCTTCCACCTTCGCGACCCTGATAACGAAACCACCCACGTTGTTCCCGCGATGCTGGTCCGCGTATACATCATGTTCAATTACCTCCTTAACGACCCCGCCATCGCTACAAGGGACATGCCGTGGGGCTATGTCGACTTCGCGCGCATTCTCAATGCTCATTGTCTTTCCGGAGAGAAGTGGGCTTACTACGACATCGAGTCGGGCCGCACTCTCTGGTATCCCGACCATCACCTCCCCTCCATCGTCATCTATTCCGTTCGCGAGAGTGACCTTGCCGAGGCGCCGCCTGCCGGGCAGGGTCCTTGTTTCCCAGGCGCGTTGGGACCGCTTGACGGAGATGGACTTGCGCCGGCAGGACAACCGCGAGCGTGCGAAGGCCGAGGGACGTGTTAAGAGACAACAGCGGGATGCTCCGGAGTACGAGCGGGTTACGGCCATGGCTCAGCGCTTGGCGTTGAAGAGCCGTATGGTGGAGGAGGAGAAGGAGAGGAGAGGAATTGGATGCTCGGATCGAGGCTGAGTTGGCTTCTGAAAAGGCCGCTGCTGAGAAAGCTGCCGCCGAGAAGCGCGCTGGACCGTCCGCGGGAGGTTCTGATGAGATGCAGACTTAGATTGAGTTTGCCGACGCGTCAACCTGGAGGGCGTATGTAACACCATCATTTCTTTTTTATCTCGTGACCGTGTTGTACTTAGACCCATCTCCACTTCCCGCTCCGTTTCCATTATCCTGCGCTCATAGATGATCTCATTCCGCCTTTGTTTTACTTACTTACTTGTTATAAGTACTCCGATGTATTAGCTACAAGGCTTTGGTGAATCTAGAACTTAAACCAGTCACTCTGTTCGCCACAAACCAGCTCTCGTGTGCCGAAACTCTTGCCTTACGGTAAACTTTCGTCACAGAGGGTTTTCTTACCTCCTTTGTATCATTTGTGAATGATATTTTTTGTTTGTGTTATTTTGACCATTGGATTTGGGTTGCGGGCGCCGGCCCGGACGGCTGGGGTTTTCCACCCCCGGGGGCCCACTGCGTGGTGCAATGCTATATGTGCTCTGAGTTCTCAGAAACACAAGAAAAAAAGATGGCGCGGGGTGAGACTCGAACTCACGACGTCGAGCAAGTGCAACCACTAGAACACACGACCTTGAGGGTAATGTCTCATTTTGGAATAGGTTGAGCTCAGCGTGGACGTGACAAGTGATCGTCACAAGTTCGCGGCGTGACTTCAAATTTCGCACTATAACGGCTGGCGACAAGGGGTCACGGTCCGTGGAATCCCGGACATGGACGCCCTCCGTTACGTGAAAGGGTGGTTCGGGGTCCTGAGCTGTACTTTTCTCAATGCAGCTTGAACTGAACCTCATATTTTGCCTCAATATAGTCTTCATCTCAGCTTATATGCCCGTATTAGCCTACAGACATAATATAACCCCGCCCCCATGTTTTCCTTCAGTTAAAGCGCTGCAAAATCAATGAAAACTGCGGTTTTCGCAGACGAAGTGGTTCAATATAATCATAGAGCCCGGCATAGATTCAGAGCATGTAGATCGGGCTCTGGTAGTTCTGTACAGCATAATATGCTCTATCATGCAGATACACCGTAGCTGAGTGTTAGCGGTAATTATTTACCACTCTTTATTTTACAGCATACCGTACTCTCGTAACCATTACGTAGTCTTTATGCGTTTGTAACCGGAACCACGACGTTCTCTACACAAACGCAGTTTTCTTTTTGACTACTCGTCTTTCCATCTCGATACGGGCGACTCTCGACAGCGAATTACGCTGACACTGAGTGCATTCTGCGCGATGTTGGCGAAAATTGCCGAGACTTAGACTGGCTTGCCGGATTGGGATGACAGCTGCCCTTATGAGGCAGGTTCCCACGGGTGGTGGTGGGTCTGGTTTCTGGGGTCTTGGGGGGGAGTTGGTGTCATCACTTAGGTTTTTCCCTACCCCTTGGGCGACAAGCTGGCGACGAAGCCTAGTCCAGATTGGAATTTTGCCCAATACAAGTCTTAGATGGAGTTCAATGAAGGGTTCCCATTGGGCACACTTGTCAAAATGTCCCTGGGTCTTTTGCTATATGACCCAGAATAAATTCAGACCCCTGTTTTTTCTGAGTGTTTGTGGTTTTCTGGCTCATGTGCTAAGCCCGTTGTTAGCTCTTGCCCGTTTGGGCAAGAGCCGACATAAACCTTTCACACGCTGTCACCTGCGGATGGATTTGTCAACAAGTCCATCCTCTACTCATCTTCGTACACCAGATGTAAGAACTTAAGGAAAAATTGTCATGCATTCAACACTACTCGGTGTCGCAAAGTAATTTGGTCATTGCTTCACGACCACGTGATATTTTCACAAGATTTGGCGACACACATGCACCCCTGGATATCCTCTATGGTGCGCTCGGCCTAAACACCACCAAACAAGAACGAAATTTATTCCACCTGATCAAAACCTTCCCACGACTGATCCTCTGGCCAAAACACTCCGATTAGATAGTAGTACAATCCCTCAAGAGGGATTCTTCATCCGCTCAAAACTCACAATAAATACTTTCTCCGCGGGCCCGATTTGAGACATCAGTGATGCAATCAATCAATCAGTCATGTGAGCTTACGGAACATGCCTAATTCAGGTCACCGCTGATCTACTCCCTCATTTTATATGCTCTCAGAGACCTCTGAGACCTCGCTGCTACACCAATTGAGGTTTCCTGTTATGTTTTAACTCTGCCTGGCCCCAATTGTGCAGCAAAAAATACATTTTGAATTTAAATTTTTTCCTTCGGTCGATTTGAGACATCAATGATCCCATCAATGATGGGACCTATTTGGTGGTGTTTAGGCCGAGCGCACCATATAACATATGTACTCGGCATTACCAAAAGTAACCGAATTTAGAAATGCCTTCCTTGCGACCATAGCAGTTGGTTCAACTGGTGGGAGAGAGGGGGGATGGTCATATGCTATTGCACATAACACGCGCCGAAGTTATTGGGCTCTTCCTGTGCTGATTTTCTATGTTTGTTTATTTATGTATCAAATCAACACTTTCTTGCTCTGTTTTAGTACCCTCATTGAAGGATGAGGATAGCCCAGAAAACTCTGAGTTCTCAGGTACAGAGTTATGAGATAGTAAACCTATTTTTGAGGTACTCACCCACCTGAAATCCTGGTGACTGTGTTCCAAAAAAGGAAAACACGGCCAAATTAATGGTATTTCGAAGATTAATTTATTCACCCACTGTGTGACAGCTTAGCCCAAGTTTATATCATGGAAGTTGTAGCAAACAACCTGTAAATGAACCCTTCATCGCTCAAAGTTCTTTGACCATCGTAATTTCGTGGGAAAAACCCCGAATTCGGTTACTTTTGGTAACTGCGAGTAGAAGGTGCTTGTCTGAAGCTTTCAGTATTCAACACAAAAACTGTATGTTATCAAAATTTGCCACCGCCGGGTCGCACAAAGCCCACAGAATTTGGAAAAGGCGAACAACCCCTGGTCAGGGGAGCCATTTTTTGGGCTGATTCTTGTAGATGGGATATATTTGACCTGAAGACCAAAAGGATTGATCAGGATAGCGTGGTAACGGTCGGATAATCATCAACCCAGTTCCTACGCCCAATTTGGTCTTGTTCAAGTCTTGTTGGCAATCCTCGTGAATGGCGAGTCCAGAGAATGATAATTTGCGACCCTGAATGAGTCCTTAGTCGTCCTATAGCACTGGCAAGATACATAATTCGCCGGTTATAGCTGTTTCCGTATGAATTTTAAGTAACAAAAGTGGTATCCAGTTTTGAAACTAGCCTTGATCTGCTTAACGAAATTTAAAGCCCGGAAATTACCTAAATCACATAATTTTCAAAGGTCAAATTCTCTCAGTGCCACTGTGCATGGCCAGGTATTGAACCAACAACATACGGTCCTGAAAACACTCTTTCAATGCGCAACAGACTGGGAACATAGAGCTTTCGTCCGAAAAAGGCAATCTGTAAATTCCTAGAATGAACCGGCTCGTACGATGGAGTCAAGAGTCCATTCCCCTCAAACACTATTGCAATCGGGTACAAAGCATTCCAAACAACATTGCGATGTGTCTGAACGGAGAAAATACAGCACGATTCGGCCTAAAATAATTTTCAAATGGCAAATTATCGGTTACTTTTTGCGACACCGAGTACTCCTTGCACCAACGCACCGACTCAAGCTACACAAGCGGTGTTGGAACGATCTCGTATAGCGGCGAAGCCCAAGAACTTAACAAAATAAACTGCGTGCGCACACTCAATGTAGGGAGAACTTTTCATATTTGGGAACAGGTGGACGAGGCAAGTGTCAGTATTGCGACACGGGGCGGAGCTAGAGAGTCGGCAGCAAGGGATATAGAAGAAACACAGATAATTTATTTGCGCCTAGTTATACAATGTGCTAACTAAAACGACGTATTTGATTTACTGTGTGAACAGACAACAGTAAGTGAATGAGGAGCAAGCGAAAAAGACGCTGGCACGTACCAGTTTGTTACCAGTGGACTCCGAGTCCACAGCGGAGTGTGTGAGCACCAGAGGAGCGCAGCATCAACGTGTCAACGACAACAAGCAGCTCCAGCGACAGCTGCAGGCCGCCTGCAGCGTTTACACCCTCACCCGCACGCACCAACATGAACCTCACCTCGTCCTTTGTCTCGCCTTCCTCATCGTCTCCGCCCCTTCCTGCTCGTTCTCCTCCTTGCCATCTTCTCATCCTATTCCCCCGTCCTTCTTTCCCCCCTCCTTCCCAACGTCATCTGCTGTACCTTCATCTCATCTCCTCTCAACAAACTCTCTCCACCGCTGCTTCACCCACAATTACTTCAGCATGGATCTCGTCTCGCCGTATTCTCTCTCCCTGTCCCTCACCCGCTCCCCCACACCCACATCCACGCCGCCCATGCCTCTCTTCCAAAAACAATGTAAGAAAAAGAGGAATACAAGGCCCACCTAACAGCCCCAACGGAATCAGCGCAGCGTCAATTTGCGCAATGTCTTTATTATTTTGTGGAGGGCGTGATTAGCGAGTGTCCATGGGAAAGAAGGGAGAGGAGAGGAGAGAGGCGCACGGGACGATAAAAAGCGGGAGGAGGAGGAGATGGTCAAGAGGAGGGATGGAGGGCAATGAGAATGCGAAGAGGACGGAAGTTGTCACGTCGAAGAGCTCCCAGCGTCGCTGAGTAGGATGCGTAAAGGGGTGTTGACGCGAGCGAACCAAACGCGGGTTGACGGTTTGGTGGCCGTGGGTGCAATGCCGAGATGCTTCCGCGCGCTGGCAGGAAGACCGCCCGACGGGCGAGCTCAGCGAGGGCGGGGGTGTAATTCCCAGCAGAAGAGAAGCTGAAAGGTACAAGGGGAATTTGAATCGGCAGGAAATACGAGGAAAAGAGGTACACACCTGCGTACCTCAACATTGTACCTCCGGAATCCACCAAAGAAACACGCCTGAACGAGGTCTCGGAGGTCGCAAATGAGATGCTTGATGTATCTCTTTCCAGCAAACTCCTCCGCCGCCTCGTTCCTGGTCTCCACCGCATTCTCTATCCCCCTTCCAGGGGTGGTACCCGGTATTCAAGTAGAACGGCGAAGCCTTAGTCGATGAGTTCGCTTTGTCATTATAGCAGAACTCGGCTAGCGACAGCCATTCCGCCCAGTCGGAATCCGGAGGTAATTTACGAATTTCCTGGTTCATGCGCTCGGTCTGCCCATCGGTGATCGGATGGTGAGCCGTGCTCGGGTTCATCTCAATTCCCAGAATTTTGTTGACTTCCGTCATAAATCCGGATATATACCGTTGGTCTCTGTCCAATATCATTTTTCTGGGTATCCCATGGTACCTGATTACGCGATCACGTATCAATCGTGAAGCGTCAGCGGCGCTTGACTAAAGAGAAAATGAAGAAATACTATGATGCCAAGCGCAGGGATGCTCCGGTGTTCAAAGTGGGTGATAAGGTGTGGGTGGAGTCAAAGGATGTAAAGACGGACAGGCCGTCTAAGAAGTTTGATGATAAGCGGCTGGGCCCGTATGAAGTGTTGGAGAAAGTCGGAGAAAAGGCGTACAAGTTAAGGTTGCCTGAGACGGACCAGTCACATCCGGTCTTCAGCGAGAACATCTTGTCGCCTTACGTGGAACCACCCAAGCCCGCCCTGCGCCGGTGATCATCAGTGGGGAAGAAAGATACGTAGTGGAGGAGATATTGAAACACCGGAAAAAGGGACGCGGATATCAATATCTAATCAAGTGGAATTGGGAGGGCGCACGTGGGAACCAGTACGCCATCTCTTACCAGGTGCTAAACGAACTCTGTAGAAGGAGCACGGCATCCAAATACGGGCGTCACCAGTCTTACCCGCCGGATCCTGGGATTATCTTGTCAAAAGATATAAGGCAAAAGAAGAGTCTCAGAGATATTTAACAAGGAAATTATTTATTCCGGAGACGGGTCTTTTCATGACGATTGACGAGGACGCCGATCCTAGAAGGGGGGTAATGTATTATGTCACGATTGAATAGCAATCTTATCGTGACAACGCCGTAGATGATCGGTATTGACAAGCATTGATTATCATTGAATCATCACAGTTCGTGTGATGATGAGTCATTCTCCATATGGTTTCCTTCTTATTCGAAGGGCAGCTTTCATTGTTCCAAGCAAGGTATTTCTAGCACAAAACATCATATAGATGTGTTGTATAAAATATGAGGTTGAATTGTGTGCGGAATGAGTGTTTTTGATGGTCACTACTTCTTTCCACCGAGGTATTTTATTTTGTTTTCCGCAACCCCTTGGTAATCCCCGCCTATTTTCACGACGTTTCGTCAACAACTCATGATGAAACATCATGATGTTTTGTCATGAAATTCAAAACCCCATCGTGAAATTCATGATGGTTTGTGTTGGTTTTCCTGATGAATTGTCATGAAAACATCAGGAATTTCAAGATCTTTTTTTTTTTTTTTTAGAATCCCGTTTATTCTCCGGTGTGCCTACGGCATATGATAGAGATACAAACTGTCAACTATTTTACTAACGCATATTCCATAATTCTGTCTTGTGATGTAAGCAGACTCTAACACAATGACTGAGTGATTGCAACCCAGTCCTGTGGCAATGCCACAATGAAGTAGTGGGTAATATTCCCAGGTCCTGTAAATCATTCCATCTTGATGGATGCGTAATCTGGCTTCCTGCCGGCCGACACCACCACAGCAAACATCCCTTGTTCCCCATCACCCGATCTGAACCCAGACTGATAGAATTCCCTTTTTCGGCACAGTGCAGTGATGTGTCGGTTCTTTTTTGGTGGCCCCCATTGAAACTCCCAGGCAACCTCCACTGGGATAAACCGCGGCCCGGGTGGGCGAAGTCCGAGCAGGTTTGAGTATGACCGCAAATACTGTGAAACTGGAATGTGCTGGCCGCCGGGTGATTGCCTGCTGCGATCCGAGGCTCAGATGATGGTGGGAAGTGAAACTGTTGATGGAAGTGGGCTGGCAGTGACAAAGTCGGATCAACGATCACCAATGCCGGAAAATCGGTGGTGGGGAAGCCGGCGAGTGTCAAAAGTGTTTTCTCGCCGGGGGGTGGGGGGTTCGAACTGCTGCCCAAAAACTCCGCCAGCAGCTGACGTGTTTGAAACGCCGCATGATAGACCACTCCTCCATCATGCCCCCTTCAAGATCTTTTGGCTGCTCAGTGGGCGTCGTTCTGATCGTTGAGGGCAGAAGGTTGGGTGGGGGGTGATGCGGAAGGAGGGGATATAGTGAAGGAGTCGACTGGGGGTTTAAGGTATGTAACAATTCTCCTCCGAAAATTCCGCCAAAATCGGACACCACTTGGTGTACATATTCACACGGCCAACCACGTGCACCTGACGTGTTTAATGCCTCCCTCGCCCTCTCACGCTGTGCGGAACTCTCCTCGTTCCCTGGCTTCCCTGTGCTTTCAATTTCAGCAAGACAGAGTGCCAGCCCGGGTCCTCGGCGCTCTTGCTACGCGGTTCAATCTTGGGAACCAGAAGAACGTTCTGACTGACCTCATTCTCAAGGATGCCATATACTTCGAATGGTCGAAAATCCGTCGGATTGATTCTGAAGCTGGCGACACAATGACCGCTTGTGGGTCCACATCAAAAGCCCTGGCCAATCAACAGAACTTGAAGGACCGAACATTTGTTCAAGTATGCAATCATCTTTCTTTATTGCCAACACTACTAAACAGGTCACAGTTTGAGATGTATGTTGACATACACGCACGGCGGCAGAATCGCGCTTCCGTCTTCGAACTTCGGACATTTTATGGCCAGCTCCAACACACTTACCTGGTCAATCTGCAAAATACGGTGCCGATCCAATTATTCCGGAGGCAAGCACTCAAGCTCGACATCCCTGCCGATTATTCCATCATCTTGGTGGAGATCAAGACATGCCAATTAACTGGGAGCGATGAGCGATTGGATCTTCATTTTTATTCGCACCTCCGGGAGACTGCCGATGTTGTTGATGCCACAGCTTTGCAGTGTGTCGTTGGCCGGGTGCCCGACAAGCTGAGCAGAGACCAGGGAATTGTTGACAGGAGCGGGAATCTGGCTCGAGCGCTGTATCTCGATAATTTGGGGGAAAATGAATGATATATACTCTATCTATATATTCAAACTCATTCAATTTACTAAAGTTACATCTCCCATCTGGATCGCCTGGGAATCTTCTGACGTTGCGTCAGAGTCAACACTGAGCTTCAAAATCTCCTCAGCCCCCCTCAAACAACCTCGGATTTCGTCAATACTTTGAAGGATCCTCCACTCCGCGTGCGGGAATTCAAATCCGACTGTATTGTCGTGTCGAGCGGCGCGTAGAAAATCCAGGAGAATTGGGATGTTCTTCTTCAAGTTGTCGTTAATTTTTTGTGAATCGAGGATACGCTTCTAGATCAGCAAACTAGATCAGCATAGATCAGCAAAACTAGATCAGCAGATCAGCATAGATCGTCCTACTAGATCAGCAAAAGCCAATGTAATATGCATTTCTCATGTGTGCACCCGCCCCTCGCCATTATCTCTCCCAGCGCTGCAATTTAAGTATGAGAGGTCGGAGCGGTGGGACCGAGCGGGCCGGCAATTCAAACTCCGCCGGTATCTGGATACCGCTATTTCCCACCGCCATCAGTATCGAGCCTTGGATTCTGGTGATTTGGGGAAGCCCATTGCAGCTACTACAAACTGTGCGGATATGTACAGGTTTGATGCTTAAACGTCCCAGAATTAGGAGCCATATGCTGCGCACACGCCCAAAGCCATCTGGTGGAGGGAGAGACCACTCAAGCAGAGAAACTGTTGTTGATGCCATAAATTAACCGTGGATTCTGCTGATTTGGGGAAGCCCATGACAGCTACTACACACTGTGCGGATATGTTGCATACAATATAGGTATGATGCTTGAACGTCCAAGAATTAGGAGCCATATGCTGCGCACACGCCCAAAGCCATCTGGTGGCTCGTATGGCTTTTGCGCAAACAGGTTAATCCCTTAAATGTTGCGGGCCTTTGGCAGCTGCCAAGTTGCCAACCCAGCACCTGCGGCCTAGTGTTGGGAAAGTTCGGTTCGGAAATCGGTCCGAACGCCGAACCGAACTGAACCGGACGCGCGTTCAGCGTTCAGGTTCAGCAAAACCTTGAACCTGAACGCGAGGTTCGGTTCCGCGTTCGAAGAAAATCCGTCGCGTCCGAACGCGTTCGAACGCCGAACGCGAAACCTATCAAAGTGAGCGAATTTGACCCGTAATATTACCAAATCACACGCAGATCATATAAGATTGTGCACCGGAACGTCGGAGATGATTGCAGAAATGTTCGGCTGTGCATGGATCACTGCTTGAATGGCGACATCAACATCTTTTGACTTGCCGACTCGGGTTAAGCCCTGAGGTAAGTCAATTTGTTCATCTTGATGATTCTTTTGGAAGTCAAATCCATGTCAAAACTACTCACCCACACCGTAAGAACATCTCAAGACCAGGAAGAGAAGTGAGTTATCATTCCCAGAGAACTTTTTTGACCATCCGAGATGCCCGACAACAGAAAGGTTCGAACGCCGAACCGAACCTGAACGTCGAGTTCAGGTTCAGGTTCAGCGATCCGCCGAACGCGAGGGGGCGTTCAGGTTCGGCGTTCGGAGCAAAGTGCCCCGAACCTGAACCGAACCGAACTTTCCCATCACTACGTGACCTGCCGAACGTAGCCGAGAAGGGTGACGTAATCCAAGGTTAGACGGATCTGAGGCTGGGCAGGAAAAGTGAGATAAGTACATACCTTAGCTCAGCTTAGCTCCAGCTTCCGGCAACACTAGGCGGGGTTGCCCACAACCGGCTGTCGAGATGTTGAAACTCACACGCGGTCCCCGGCGCCGCGCGACCATGTCGAGATGTCGCTGCCGGCTGTCACGAACCTTCCGTAGTGCGGCGCCGAGGGCACGCAATCCAGCAAGAAAAAAACCCGCGGGGTTTGGGGCGGAGCCCCGACAAGCTGTGCACCAGCCGTAATAGGGAGGGACGCGAGCGCAGCGAGCCGGCCCTGCCGAAGGCGGGGTGCTTAAGCTTGTCCATCACAAACACATATGTACTAACGGCGTGAGGGTCACCAAGGGGGAATCGGCATTAAAATTTCGTACTTACCCGGGGTGGGGGGGAGGGGGTGTCGGGGCAGGTCCTTGAAAATTTTCTAGTGTCTAGTACTGAAAACCTTTGTGGGGGGAAGGGAATGCTTTGTGAAAAATAGTCGGCCTGTTTCTGAGAAGGACTTGACTGTAAATACAGCCGTTTCGGAAAAAGAATACGGGTTTCGGCATTTCTTGCTCCTCAATTCTTTGTTGACACTTACTTGGTCTTGGACCCACTTGATGGATCTGATTTCTTGCCCGCCCAGCCTTGGTACTTGTCCGGAAGAGTTCTGTGAGTGCCATAGAACATCAGTGCAGTTATTGAATTACATTGAATGCTCATTTGGACTCTAGCAAATGTGCAAGAGTGGTTTGACAAATTGTGTTCATTGATGGACTCACGGCATCTGCCTTTTAAGGCAACAATTTGTGGAGTTTTTGACAGGAACCGTCAACAAGTGTAGACAAAAAGTTAAGAAGTAAGAAATGACGGAATCCGTATTCTTTTTCCGAAACGGCTGTAGACAGTTAGGCGGCTGAAGTGACGACAACAGTTGATTTGGCACGGTTTCGCACAAGAGGTAGGCGGCAATTCCCGCGGGCACACAGACCTCTTTGACAGTACCCCCAAAATAGGAAGCTGTCATTGATGGCCCTCTTTGGGCGGTCCGAAACGAAAACTCTTGAATCGCGCTTTCCACTCTTTCTGAATCCCTTAGAAATTTCGGCTACCCTCCCATTTTCCAATATTATACACGTCCCTAGTACATCAGAATTATACATAATGACGCTGTACTCGTCTTCTCTTTCGTCGCCGTTCATGAACTTGCTGCCGGATTTCCGATATAGATCCAATCCCCACCTCCTCTCAAAGCTTCTCTCATCACAATGCCCCTCTGGTATCCGAGGACGTCGACATGCCTGACGCAATCCCTTTGACCGCACTGGCTGCAGGCACTCCGGAAACAGGATATCTGAGGGTTGTAGTGGGCCAACAACCTCCAGTGGCCACGGAAAGATCTGCGCAGAGACCCCTGCTTCCTCCAATTGACACCGATCTCGACTTTCAATTGCATTCTTTTGACAACTTGCACCGCTCACCTTCCTCCGACTCAAATTCTGTCCTGTCTCGGCCAACCCCAGACCACCAATCACATGCTGAGAGTTCTTATCAAGGCGACACTCGTTCTGTATATTCTCCGTCTCTCTCCAATGTTTCTTTCCCACCAGCCTCGCCGCGTTTCCAGCCGACTCATACAACTCCCAACACCAGTCAGCTTCCCAGTCCGGTCGATGTGCCGCCACAGTCACCCGTGTCTAGCTCTACCTCCACCTCCTTTCACACTCCTGTTACTCTCTCCACCAAGTCAGCGCTTCTCGCGGAGTATAATGCAGGCCGAATCAAGAGTCGTGCAAATACCGTTGGTGGTACATACGAGCTCGAATGTCCGCAATGTTCGACGTGGATCAACTCTAATGTGGTTCTGACTCGGACACTCATGATTGAAGGTCAATTCAATACGCTGTTCCAACATATGAAGGGCCGCGCCTGTCAGGCGAACATTGCACGGTCACGATCACAATCACAGTCTCCCGTGTTGAGTCGCAGAGCTTCCCTAGCATCAATTTCGATGCCGGACTCACCAGCATCTGGATCTTCCTCCCCAAATCTGCGACGAGGAACGCCTCTCGTCCCGCCGCCATCCCCTTTTATGCTAGAAAATTCGCTTTCCCTATCACGATCTGATCTGTTGCCGACAAATTTATCGCGCAGACAATCCTCTGCTTCTTTACCCTTCTCTCCGCGACCCGCAGCCTCACCGCTTCCCGCGGCTGCCATGCCGCTGCCATTTGCTTCATTCTCGTATGACAACCGGTATGATCAAAGCCAAAGGTGTGTCTGTTCTTCCATGTCGATTCCTTCGGCAGTACCCATACCTCCTGATCAACCACAGCCGGCTGCCAATGAATGCCCCGGTGTTGTTGTTGATTGGCCGCTACAACTCGACCTGAAATTCAATGAAACCTTTCCATTTCATCGACTTCCCCTCGGGCGCTCGCTCGGAGATCTTCCTTTTTTCATCGAATCCGAGAAGAAGGAGAGAAAATCGTAGCATGGTCGAAGTCATGCACTCGTCGACCCAATCCCTTTACCTCCTGCTGCTCCGAATGTCACAAAATCACCTCTCGAATTTCGAAATTAGCAGATATTGCCGCTCACGCTGAGAAAGGCACCAACTACAAATTCCTCAATCACGCGCAATTGGAAGACCTACTGACGAAGCGTAACAAAGAAAACAATGATCTCAAATTGCGGGTAAGAAGCTCAACTCATCGGCCGTTAACAAGTTTATTAATCCGCATACTTTCGTCGCTCAATATGAGCCGTCAGCTGGCCACTTTTGCGAGGAAGATGGGCGGCTATGAACGGCTTGTCATGGCCATTGTGAAAACGATGTTCCTCGCGTGAACGCGCTGCTCAGCACGGCTCTGCGAAATGGTGCCAGCATCAATACAATCGTTTCCCAGATCCTAGAGTCCGTCCAAGGTCTTCGTTCAACCAAGGGTTTCACAGACTTTGAGCTCGATCTTTCGACACTTGTCTTCCGAGTCGGCGGAAATTCCCTGTTATATGCTCTCAATCACGCGCTCGATCTTCCCTCGCTCCGCACCATCAACAACTCGACAAACTTTGTCAAAATTACGCCAACCTTTGGACGTGTGACGATTGATGTGTCGCAAATTTATTTATTTTGTTATCGGGCCCGACAGATAACAATGTTATAAAAGAAAATATACGGAAGGTCATCTTGGAACAGCGAGGGTTGAGTGGGAAGATGCAGAAGCGGGGTGGCGTAGTGGCGATGATGGATGAGGTGGCGCTTGAAGAGCACCTCGATTACTTCCCGAAAGAAAACAAAATCGGCGGCTTGTGTCAAAGACATTCCGGCTCGACTCCCGTGGCTCTACAAACGTACAAGTCCGTATACACAATTGTCGACAAGCTCCGAGCCGAGGAGGTACATTTTGGAAAGGAAATGGCGGTTGTTGCGGTCCGTTTTGCACACGAGAAGGACATCTATCCCATCCTCCTGTATCCGACCTGCAAGACGGAAACCGTGGAGGATATGCAGCAGGTCTACGCATTCATCATGCAGGCTTGGGAGGAGCTCGGTGTTCCGATTTTCGGAGACATACGAAATTTTGCCACAGACGGCGACAACCTCCGACGACAAGTCGGATACAAGATGTTTTGCGGCGAGAAATTACCGGAAACCCACCCGCTACTTATTTGCGATCCTCTTAAATCTACCAGGCTTGAACCTATATACCGGTTTGAAACTCATTTTACAGACGTTCGATTGGCGTCATATTATCAAGAGTGAGTCTTTATCATTTCCGATTTCGACGAATATATAGTAGTCAATTAACATATTGCAGGGGAATCAACTCTAGTTCGCCAGCCTTCTGCGTTCAGGATGGACAGGTTGTGAATCCACACTTCCTCGCCCAATGTCTTGACTTGATCGAAAAGCACGATGAAAAATCCATTCACAAACTCCTCAACCCCGACGATCCTCAGGATGTCCCACGAGCCATTGACCTAATCGAAGCGATTATATCCGTGCGCGACATCACCCCTCCATCCCATAATGTTGACTTGACCTCCACTTGCGACTCCGTCCGACTTCTTGGGCATGTCCTTGAGAATTTCATGTCGCCTTTCATCTCCCCCGAATTCAGTCTGAGCAAGCAGATATGCACACTCAGCACTTGTGCCCACCTCATTTTTGTGTTGTTCCGCGAGTATCGCCTCGACTTCATGTCCAATCAACTATATGGCGACACGCAATCGACAATCAAGAACATCGTCCTTTCTGTATGTAGCAAATGGGGACCGGCACCGCCGTGGACGAATCCGGCATGTTTGCCCGTGTTTGATTGGCAGGAGCCCTTGGTTCCGGTTTTCAAATCCCTAAGGCTTTTTCCACAGACGTGGTACCTTTAAAATATGGCTGAGACTTCTGTAGTAAATAAGCACGAAAATGGTCTCCCTAAGCCAAATTCAATTTTTCTCGGTTTGTATGTAGGGATCGCGTCTCCGCCGCGAACAGGATAAATCAACCAAATTATATAAATTCTCTTAGGCAGGTTGTAGACATGTATCATACCTACAAGTTTTACAGCGAAAGTTAGACGCTACGTGACGCAGGGAAAAAGCTTTAGGTTGTCGATTGAAGACACCAAACGCGCTATGTCACAAGTGTGACACTCATTGATTTCCTAGTCGCGTCCTATCGCAACTCGTTTTCTGCTTGCAATACTCCTCCCTAGGACAGGATTCTTGGCTCGTAACATCTATGCAGCGACTGACTAGGCTCACCGACACTTTTCCGCATGCCTCGGGTCCCTAAATCGACTTCTAGACTTCATGACGCTGCTCGACAGGCCCGGGAGGCGAAGAAGCTTCCTTCGGATGATAGTGACTGCGAGAACGTTCCTCCCGACAACCCTTCACCTTCAGCAAAACCCACCGTCACGTAAAAAGAAGACCCTGTCAGCGCAACTAGTGGAAAGCAATGAACGGATCACGGAGCTTGAAAAAAAAACGGTCACGAACCTAGAGGCAGCACTCGGACGACTACAGAACAAGTTCGACGAGCTACAAAGAGAGTATACTGCACTGGTCAGCAAAAACGAGGTCACGGCAATTGCACACAAAGCTCTGAAGAATCTGAAAAGAAAAGCCGATGTTACCTTCACGGAGGAGCTGCGGAAGAAGAACAAACGGATAAAGAGGCTGGAGAAGGAGCGCACCACTAAAACAGAGACTTCTTGCACTGAGCTAACGAAACTCGACGACACTCTCGACGCCCAGACTCAGAAAATAGCCGAATTGGGACGGGATCTTGCGTCTGCGCTCAACGAACTGGTACTGCGGGATAAAACTATCAAGATACTTCAGGACACTGTAAAAACAAAGCAGTCCACTCTCACCGTGACGCGGAAACACCTCTACGCTTCCCAGAAGAAGAACAATGGTCTGACTGTGGCGCTGGTGCAGATACGACATAAATACAAAGACCTTCTTACCTAATCCAACCCTCCATGGACAATTCACCACTGCTGCTCGAGAGCTAGCTCGTCGTCTAACGCAGGCAGGATGTGCTGCTGAGAAGATTGCATACGCTGTGGAGAGCTGTGCGAGCGCATTTGGGATCAGAATCTCGCGCAGTTTCATGAGCGCAAGGACAGTAGCGCGCGCGATTGACGAAGGCGGGAAGTATGGCGAGATTCAGTTGGCGAGGGAGATTATGGATGCTCCAGGTGAAAGATCTGAGAGATTCTACGCTCAGCCGCTAACTTGATTCAGGTTTTGTTGCGAGTTCAGATGGTACTTCGTTGCGCGGTCTCACTATTGAGTCGCGCCACATCACTCTTCTCACCCCGAGCTATGAACCCGGAGTCGATGACGCAGACCAGTCCACTTGGACCCATCGAACACGGTTCCTGGAGGTTGCCCCCGCTCTGGACCATACTGCGCAGCGTCAATTCGAAGGAGAGGCGGAAGCTGCTGCTCGGGTGGCGACTGTATACAGCAACAGTCCTTTGGCAGCCAAAGAGCGACGGATAATGGACAAGAACGATTATTGGCGGAAGAAGATGGGGGAGATGAAGGATCATGCGGCGGATGGGAAGAAAGGATTTAAAATCTCGGCGGACTATAAGAAGGAGGTCGTTGTCCGTGACATGGAAAGAGAAGCTCTAGACGACGAAGATCTCACCACAGGACAAATACTCCTCAGCGTGCTCGACGTCAAAGATGCAGACTTGCTAGCCGTAGGCAGAATTTCGACCCAACAGTTGGCTGAATTGTACGTCCTATTCGCAGTTTATCCGCGACTTATTCTTCTCAGGTCGACTGAGGGTCGATCCCAACTTGCTGAGGCGGCGCTCGAGTTGAAGATTGGCCAGGAGAAATTCGACTTGCTTTCGCCGAAGGAACAACAAAATAAATGCACTCATATATTCGGAGGATGCTGCTGTCACAAGGATCTAAACGTCGTCAAATATGGCTACCTGTCGATTCAACGTGCTTACGATGAATACGGACTCCCTCCTCCCCTTCCCTCCCCAACAAAGCTCACGCGTCCACAATCCGAGTTGGAGCTGGCGACAACGACAGCGAGGCGGCGGTACGGAACGCCATAGAATCAAGCACTTCCGGTGCTATCAAGCTGCTACAACTCATCGGCTCACTCCTTCAACACAGGGATAAAGAGCGAGGCTATCAAGATAAGTGTGGAATATTCATGCGAGAACACAAGATGGAGCTCTTCGATCTGGACGAACCTAGCAGATTCCCCGACGTCTCAAATAACCGATATGGCGCCTACACTTATGCAGCTGCAGAAGTGGTATGTTTCCACACTTTGATTCATCAACTCATCCACGAGACCCTGGACGGCAAAACCAATACTGGCAAAGCCAATCATGTCGAACAGAACGTCCTCAATGGGCTGGCGTGTCCGGTTACAATGGCGGAGATGGTCGCCTTGGCGCTATATGGAGCATCGGTTTCGTGGCCGTACATGGCCCAGGTCCGCACCACAAAGGAGTGTCCTGTGAATTTGCTGTCGCTTACTGATCTGCATCGCAAACTGCCTGTTTTTTGCTCCAACATCGCCGCCCACCCTTACCTTCTCTTGGACCCAACCGCCTCGCCGGACCAGCTCACAATCGACGGACGTCCTTTTGGCAACAAATTGCTCTTCTGGTCCATTGATCAACTCCGTCCCCTCCCGAATCTTTTCCTCATCATCTCTCGGATGTTCTCTGGCTGCGAGACTGGCTGGATCAGATTCACTCCCGAGTTTCACATCGGAGGCACTTTCGACACACTCACTCCTTGGCAGCGTGCTTTACTTCACATCCCGTCTACAAACGATCGCAATGAAGGCGCTCTTGGGTCGAATACATCGTTCTCACGGGATAAACCCAACTCCAGCCCTCAGTCCTTCTCCAATCGCACCCGCGCGGAACGCAACAACACTGAAGCTTTCATCAAGAAACACTGTGATGCAGCAGTCGAGGGATTTGTGATGCGGGAAGTGCGAAAGGATGGCAAGTTGAAGCTGCGCACGAAATTCAGGAAGGCCTTCCTGGCTTTCCAGCGAGATAAAGCGGAGAAGGGGCAGAAACGACGAGAGAAAGCGGCAGCAAAAAAGAAGGCCACTGAATTCCGGCTAGCAACGACCCACTTGGAGCTCAACGTTGATGCCATCCAAGCGATGACTTCGGTTAAACTGAAGGGGCAACTGGAGGTCTATCGAGATGTGTTGAAGGACGATATTTTGAAGAAGAAACTCTGGAAGGACATGGCGACAGTTGCGGTACGCCGAACTTTAGTACTTGAAGCTCGAGCCCGCGAATTGGCTCGCCGACGGTGAGTACTACGCTGCCGGCGACACCTGCTGACATATCATCCACAGAGAAAATACCCTTGTAGCTCCCGCTAACCCCTCCGAACCGTCAGAAGATTCTATGGTCATCGATGAGTACGGATATTGCGAAGGTGATGATGCTGAATGGGAGGACATGAACTAACTCATTACCAACTAACGATATTAATTCAAAAATTGGGGAGCTGATAGATATTGGTATTATAAACATATTCTACAGCGAAAGCTAGATGCATAAATGGATGTGGAAGCCGGAATGCGAGGGAACATGGGTTTCGAGCTGCTAGGCGGGAGCAAACAAGTACAAACATGCCGGATTCGTCCACGGCGGTGCCGGTCCCCATAGCAAAGCAACAGCTCGAGGATTCTCAGGTGGACGTCAATGCCAACGAGGATGGAACGGACCCGCTCGAGGGCCATTTCTCATTCATGCGCACAATAGGTGGACACAACTCGGCAATGAGCTATAAACAGGCGGTGGAGCGCAGTGGATGGGCATGCGACATCCAGGGTGTTTATGGTCGCTGGCCGCATCTGCATCAAGAGAGTCGACGCCGGCGAATCACTCGCACGGAACAAAAGGACCATCTTAATTCACACAAATGGAACGCGGATCTCCAAGCCGGTAACTGTGATCTCATTGAAGAGTGGGCAACGGGTCGGATGAATGCCGTCTCAATTCTTCGTGCCTCTGGAAAACTCTCTACAGATGCGTATGACTTCGAGCGGATTCTTGCCGATTCTGATGTCGGTTTTCTGCGTCGAAATTACTACCCTGGTGTTGCGCTGGACAATGACCGCTCGATAGAGCAGCCTACTTCCAATCCCCGCCCTGACGCACAACCACCCTCGAACAGTGTTCCACATCCCGCTTCCTCCATTCCTCTCGACGTCGAAGTTGAGGCAGATGCAGATAGCGACGAGGACTCACCTGAACCGGAAACAGTTGATCCCGAGCCCATCACCCTCTTCGATCTCATCGACGACGAGCCCGAACCCGATACATCGAATCTTCCCCATGGCCCTGGAATTAATCCCCATAAC
The DNA here is from genome assembly GCA_037176885.1 of Favolaschia claudopus. Lineage (NCBI taxonomy): Eukaryota > Fungi > Basidiomycota > Agaricomycetes > Agaricales > Mycenaceae > Favolaschia > Favolaschia claudopus. The sequence goes on along the minus strand of JAWWNJ010000020.1, from coordinate 2,299,036 downwards.
TACGTGAAAGACGAGCACGACAAATACGTTCACAAAGCATCAATCTGCCGTCTCGTCCTTAACAAAGCCTTTGTCGCCAAATCCAAGGACCGCGTTGACCGTGTCAAAGGCGTAGATCTGGGCAACGTACGCTGTTATACCAAGGTCGAGTCGAGATCGTTGAAGGCAAGCGGGACGGGAAGTATGACGGGATCAGCGTTCATTCCAGGGGATCTATTCCTCGCCCTCGTTCAGCATGGCAAGACTGTTTCAATGGCTGTGGTCAAGTCAACCTCGATTATACAAGATGGACGGTCTGTGCGCGATGTCGTCGCTGGTACCATCGGAAACCCGCAGGCGAACATCAAATTAGTAGGTCAGATTATGCACCTGGAGGCAGTAAGGACAACACCGGACGACATTCTCGACGGCGAGAGCATGGAGGAGGGCTGGACTTGGTTGAGTACCGGTGCTTTTCCTCACCAAGACCTCAAAGATGCAGGCTACTGGGATCTTGACGACTAAGCCCGTGATTGTGACCGTCCCCGGGATCCTGGTGGAGTTGGTAAATCCGACTGTCGTCGATGCGCGCGGCCGTCTTTCCGAGCAAGCGGCAAAAGGTCTTAATTCGGCTGGTACCGGCTGGGCGCTCAGAAATTCGTCCCTTGATTTCCTTCTCGCGAAGCTCTCCCAGAGTCTCAGTGATACAACAGCTGGCCTCCGCGCTATTCCCAAAGTTGGAGAGTCCGTCCACTTCCCATACAAATTACCACAAGGTATTTAATTTGAACGCGACAACGGATTGTTATGCTGATCAAATCACAGGACAAGTTGCGCTCAAATCTGAAAGCGGCACCGCACTTGTAGCGACAAACCCAGCTCAGCGCTGTTTGTATTGCCCCGAGGTGCCGAAAAATTGGCGTGCCCATATAGGTGCCCATATTCTGCGTCACTTGCGTGGATCCGGTGAGCCCAAGGCTAAGAAGAATACACCTGGGCAGGTACGAGTCGTGTTTGCTTCATCTCAGCATTTTCTGAATCCCGGGTTGTAGATTCATGATAGCATGCCCTGCGGACTTTGCGGACGCTCAGGACGCCCGGAATGCGAAGTCACCATGAAGCCCAACAGCAAGAAAAGTGATTCTGACATGAAGACAGACTACCAGTATTACACCCAGTTCCAGTACAAGACTGCAGACGAAGGTAAAAGCAAAGGATCATGTCGAAACGTGCCTATCATTTGTGGCCTTTGTCCGGGACCAGCACGTCAGCACGACACCGTCCCAGGGATATGGCGGTACAATATGCCCGATCATCTCCGCATGCACCACGCCGAGTACGCTTTGCCCCAGCAGCCCGAAGGTCTCCCGCTGCCATATTCTGTTCGGAAGTCGATGGAAATCTCACAAGAAGAAGAGGCCGCGATGGGAGTGAGGCCGGAGTTTATACTGCAACCCTTTACACAGGTTGCTTCTGCAGCGGCGGGTGGAGAGACGTTGAAGCGAGCATCTGAGAGCAGCGGAGGTATTGCAAAGAGAGGGCGTCGTTGATACAGAAAACAAGTTGCCGCAATATTAAATTATCAGTAGAGCATACAATAGATCACTTGAGGTAAATTTGGTGGAAAGAAAGAGCTCCAGAGCGGCACCAACGGCGACACAGTGGTGGTTAACGCTGGCAGACGGTGACCGGAAGTAGCGGATGGCGCGGACCGCACACCCGATGATCCGGACCCTCCCTCCCTCCCTTGGGGGTATAGTATGTTAAAACTTTGAGAGGTTGATGTCCAAAACTTTATTCCCGCGCACCTCTTGGTTTCGCACGCTACATCAGTAACGTCGCGGGCGTGGTTCATTCTCTTATTTCCTCAAATAATCAAAGGTACCTATGGTGCGCTCGGGCTAAACACCACCAAATAGGTCCCATCATTGATGGGATCATTGATGTCTCAAATCGAATGAAGGAAAAAATTTAAATTTAAAATGTATTTTTTGCTGCACAATTGGGGCCAGGCAGAGTTAAAACATACCAGGAAACCTCAATTGGTGTAGCAGCGAGGTCTCAGAGGTCTCTGAGAGCATATAAAATGAGGGAGTAGATCAGTGGTGACCTGAATTAGGCATGTTCCGTAAGCTCACATGACTGATTGATTGATTGCATCACTGATGTCTCAAATCGGGCCCGCGGAGAAAGTATTTATTGTAAATTTTGAGCGGATGAAGAATCCCTCTTGAGGGATTCTACTACTATCTAATCGGAGCGTTTTGGCCAGAGAATCAGTCGTGGGAAGGTTTTGATCAGGTGGAATAAATTTCGTTCTTGTTTGGTGGTGTTTAGGCCGAGCGCACCATAGGTACAGTATGAGACTTTCGCCAAATTCATTAGATACCTACTCAATAATTAAGTATATTTGGGCATTTATAGAGTATGTACAGTGGGTTCAAGAGAGATGCAGTATGCACTCATTTGGAGACAAAATAGCTGTTACCCGGGTGGATGGTGATGGAAAGGTCCTGGTATGACTGTATATTCTAACTCAGCATGCACCGAGCATGGGTTATGCCTTTTGCATCCCCAAACACGCAGAAAACCGCGGGACGGGCGACCGCGGGTCCGGCAGGACGGCTTGATGACAGCAGTGGGGAATCATTACCCTATATAGGAGGGGAGGGGGGGAGGGGGGGTCAGCCCAGGCCCTTAAAATGAAAAGTCGACCCGATATCCGATTTTCGAATGCCGATTCCCCCTTGTAACGGCGTGGGGGGCATTGGGGGGTCACTGATGGTGACCTGTCACGTGCCTCTTTACCCGCCAACTAATTTCTACCAGATGTACTAATCATGGTGACTTTGGCAAAATATATCCTCAATCTGATGAAGTAATCGAACGATTGAATGGATTGTGCTCACGATCGGAAGGATTGAAAGATTTGGTAGTTACTGTACAATCTGATAGCTGAAATTTTGTTTGGCTTTAATTGTAAAACTATTTAATTAGTTTGACAAATGGGTAGTTATTCTAATTTTTTATACACAAAACAATTTCCTGTCTATCATCTCTCGATGGTTATTTGGAATTCAAGAGACAGAACTAGTTTCGTCACCAGACTCTTATGCCATCCCAAAGGGAACCCTGCTTATTAAGGGTCTGGAACAATCAGCGGCCACCATGGCCTTATCAAAATTGATGGTGTTTTCCCACAGTGTGTGGACAGGGTTCCCTTTGGGATGGCATAAGAGTCTGGTCACGAGACTAAGACAGAACATGGCTTTATTTGACAGTGCTTGTGGGTATGGGCAACGCCCCGTCACCCGGTGACATCCATCATTCTCGTCCCAATTTGGAAGCCCCGCCAAATCGCAGCCCCGTTTTCGCCCAAAACCTATCTCGATAAGTAAATACATGACCCCCTTCGGACTTTTGCTCATTTGATGTTGTTTGCGATTTTGTTTGTATTTGTCAGAGGAATTTTCCAGATCTGTCGTAGTTCCTGAGATCAATATTGTAGATCCTGCCCAAATCAATATTTTCGCAATTCCTCTGTCAATTACAAACAAAATAGTATACTACGAACATCCCGCACAATTCCGAGGTCAATTTTTGGCCCCAAAGTCGTTCCGGTTTCTGCTCCGAGACGCGTTGTAAACACAGACAAACAAACGCGTCTCGCGCTGAATCAAGCCGAAACACTCAATACAAGTAGAAAATCGCTGCTTGAGGCTCATACAAGCTTGATATTTGCTTAATGGCAGTATAAAATGCTGTGAAAACAGTCAGGAGGAGACAGTGCTTTTCTTGTCTCGACAAAGAATATCCCGAGTTTCAATGGATTTTGCGTATTTCTACCAGGTTTAAGCGAGAATCAATTTTCATGATACTAGGGTACATTGCAAACTATCTAACTCAGCCAGAATGAAGGGGGGGACATGTATTTCAAGGCATCGACACGAAATCGATGGGAAAGTTGCTTAGTCAGCGCACGATCCTTTTTGGGGTGATTGCCCATACCCACAAGCAGTGCTTGCACAGAATTCTCCTAGCAAGAATTTCCCACACATCGGCAATTGCTGCCTTCGTGCTGGCAGTGTGCTGGCGGACACTCGGAGTCCTCGGACTCGGTTCTCCGATCACCAGAGAGTACAATCGTGTATTCCGGTGGTTACCTCGGCTAAGCCAAGCGGGGGTCACCAGTAGTCTGTATTTTGCCACGCAGACGTTCCTCCGCATTCCGTGTAGCCGGGGCTCTTTCCTTATATAGTGAATGCAGGATATTTTTGACAGTTGATTGATCTTTGAGCCTGGGAGAATTTTTGGGCGGAGAAACGTCTGGGCCAATCAACCTGGTGTCACCTACCATCACTCCTCCTCTCACATTACGCGTCGACGCGTCTCTCTCGGCCGGGAGCCTTGGGGAATGCCTCCGGACAATGAAGGAAGGCATCCTGCCCTCCGTCAACGCTCGGCTGCGGTCCTCGAGGATGCCCGGCTGTGGGCTGCTACTGAATATGGCTACGATTCGAAACGCGTTCGTGCGGTGATGAATGACACTTTGAGGACTCGAGCCAACTACGACGCGCACGCTTGGCAACTCGATGTCGCCGAGGCCTTGCTTCTTCGTGTAGACTGTCTCGTTATCGCCGGCACGGGCTCTGGGAAGACTACCCCATTCCTTCTTCCGCTCTTGCTACCCGAGAACAAGGGCAAGTTTGCTCTAATTGTTTCTCCCTCATTATCTCTTCAAGCTGAACAAGTAAGTCACATTTCTGTCCTGCCATGCATGTTTAATGGACTCGCAGGCCGGAAAATTCAATCATGTAAATGTGCGTTCTGTTGCAGTCAACAACGAGACAATGGGCAAAGAAATGTTGAAGGTGTGTCGCAGTCTCTTCTTCCCCTTTCTCTCTAATCTTTGTTGCAATGTAGCGCCTCAAAGCAAACAGTCCCGACGCCGCGCTGCAAGCTATATTTGCTGGTCCAGAGATGATTATGGAGAATGAGGCTTTCAACGCATGGATTCGCTCGAAAGCCGCTCTTGAGCGTGTCCTCTTTGTCGCCGTTGACGAAGCCCACCTTGTACGTCTCTGGGAAAAGTTTCGGGGCGGAAGCCAGTTTCGCGAGCAAAGCATTCTGACACTGGGTAATGGTAGGTGACACCACATCGATCAACCCAGACGTCTCCAAGCCTTTTAATTTTCCCAGGCTCAAAGATCAATCAACTGTCAAAGATATCCTGCATTCACTATATATGGTAACACCTCCGACCTCTGATTTCCGCAACACGGATTGCGAGGAGACGTCTGGGTATCCGAGACTAGCGCGTGCATGCGAGGGCGACACTTACTTCTCGGACACGTCAGTTGGGCTGTCGCTGAGTTTGAATTATTTAGCGGGGGGCCGAGTGATGGGATCATCATGGCAGACGTGACATGGTGTGACTCAGCCAAATTCCCTTTCGTGGCATAAATATTGAAAATAGTTCACCATAAAAGATATATAAAGACATTAGTTATGCCTATGTATTCATTTACATCAAAATGAAGAATTTGGTGGACTCGGAGTGAATTGATGGCTCACAGCCAAACAATTAAAACTCCGCAGCAGCCCAATGAGGATTCCCGAGAAGTACCAGCCTAGGGCTTAGTATTCGTCAATAAGGCGTCTAGGCTCATTGGTCTGCTTCTGCGGACCTCGATTCTCTTTTCTCTGCTTCTCTCAGCCTCTCTGCCCATATCACATCTGGAAAAGCCGGACCTTCTATGTAGGCCTATATAGGCCGCATAGGGTCATAGACCGCGTAGAAGGTAGGGGTTTATGTGGGAGCCTATTGAACCGCTCGTTCTATATAGATAGAGTCCCATAAATCGGCTAAAAAGGACTCTAGCCGATGGTGATTTCATCAATTTCCTTATTAGGATGTCATCCTAAGCGTACGCCACGTAGCGAGAAAAAAAAAATGGAAAACAATTATATTCAATGGCTACATGGACTGCATTGCAGAGGAAGCAAGTTATATACAGGGAATGGGATGCCAGTGAAAATAGACAGCATCTTGAAAAGCCGCGAATCAATAAAGAGCAGGGGCAGCCACCGACTCGTAGGCATGTCGGCAAATACATCGCGCGAGGGGAGACAGGTCGGGGGAGTAGCACAAAGAGGATGACAAGAGAAAGAGTTGTAACAAGGCCTTGATACTTGGTGGCTTGGGTGTTGTTTGCAGGTTCATGCCGGCTTGTATGGGACTTGCGCTTTGTGAGAAGTCTTGATAAGTACGCCTGATTTGCTGATTTGCGTTGATGCTTGAGGGAGTGGGAGAGCAAAGCATCAAAGGCTTGAGGGACGTCAAATGCTGTATTGAACGGGAACGGGCACGTAGAAGGGAATGAGCGCAGAGAGTGGATGGGAGGGAAGATGGTGGTAGAGAGCAAAAAACGACAAGTCCAAAGTCATGCCATGTGGCAGCCGTAACATCCAGCCTGATCGTATCATCGCGTGTGAAGTCTGCCGGCTGGGGCTTCAAAGCGGGACAATTTCTATGCGGTCTAGCCGACTATTGGCTCTACGCGCGATACGCGCCCTATATAGACGCCAGATTCTATGAGAGTCTACATAAAAACCCCAGTTCTATCCCACTAAAGTGCGTTTCCAGATGCATTGGGATTACATCAGCATTAAAAGGGCTTTGGACAATCCCCTGGATCTTTGAAGGGCTATATAAAGGGCTATTATAGGGCTAACCTATTATAGGCCTTTGCCCTTTGGGCGAACACTGATCAAATGTGCGCTGGGCGCAAATTTCGGATCAACTCTCGTCTAATGTTTGAGAAGCGTGCATTGTACATAGCGCTGTGTTGGAATCAACGTGTTAAATAACGCGTACTTTATAACACTGTTATTAACATGTAAATAACATTTCTCACAATCGGGGCGCAGAAATACCTGTTATTTATGTGTGACAAATAGCCCCAAATCCCCAGTTTTGGGGTACCTACCTACCATAATATCTGACCCATTGAGGCTGTTGCAAGATGCCAATCTGCCTTGTATGACAATATCCTGCAGTCCCATGCTACGCGGGCTGTTTTTCGCGTGATTAGAGCAGAACTTGCCGAAAAAGGAGAGAAAATTGCCATATAAGGGAAATTGCGTCATGTTATAATTGTTATTATTAACATATGTGTTCTAACACGTTCCAGCGTGTACAAAGCACTGGCGGCTTGTCCGATATGCCCGAAGGCTATCCTGCTAACATGACTCGCCTGAGGGAGGCTTGGCTAGTCAACGCAGGTGAGAAAGTCCTGTACGCTTGCTCCTTAAACCTTCAAATGATGTCGGAGCACTCATTGTCAAGGAAATCAAATATGTACTACAGAATGGCACTGGGCTTTCTTGCCTGCATGGTCATAGCCATGTTTGGTCTCCTCCTAACATGTCCTCTTTTAAACTACGGGCATGGTGGGCAACAGAGGCCATCACAAGGCCATCAGTTGGATCAGTGTGGCCGTTGGCCGATGCTCACGTGATCTTCACAAAACCTTTTCTCGTCCTACAAACTTTTTCATGTGTTGGTTCAAAAATATTTACTACTTTTCAAAAGCACCTCCATTTTCTTCTCTGCTCTTGTTTCTTCTCCACAAATCCTGGAAACATATGCTAAAGACACCTTTTACCCCTGTTTCATTAAAGGTGCACATTGACCGCCATAAATATGGCTGTAATACTGTAACATTATTTAATTCACTCAGGCTTGCTGTTTTCTTTCTTTCTTTCTTTTTTTTTTTTGGAGCGTTTTGGGTCTTTGAACCTAAACGATTATCAGTCTGCAGAAGCATTCCGAGTCGTCCGCTTTGGTTACTGGTGGTTGGACCAGAAAAAGCCGGGGAAGATGTCCAGGAGGAAATGCCTTACGCACAAATAAAACCAGTGTGGGACTCCGGCGGTAGGCTACTATCCAATTCCTACTCTAACGGGCTGTATACCCACTAAAACCGGTACCCCCCTTGTAAATGTCCAGTCATCCGGCAGCGACTTCTCGTTCATAAGTAATCCACTCCAGGTATGTAATACGAGTTTCTTGCTAAATGTGAGAGAGCCAAATCTCAGTTTATAAAGCGGTAAGGCCAACGAGTGGCACGGCCCGCTACCCATTGTGTTGAAAATGTTGCGCATTGTGTAGCATAAAAACCGGCGGCCCAAATGCTCGCTCGGTCAACGCGCTCGGAGCTCCGCGCGTCGACCAGCTCGCATTGGGCCGCTACCTCCACTATTTTTTTCCCCCACGCATACAGTTGCGGCAAAATCAATTTACTTACCAAATATGGAAATTCCCATCAGAACCGCTCTACAACACAAAAAAACAATGCATTGGGAGGTGAAACTGAAATTGAGGGCCTCTATTCCTTGTGCTGAATAGTTCTACACACAAAAACAAATCCAATCTGTCATTGTTCTCACTGGTTTTGGTTGAACTGTTTTAGACAAACTCGGCGGCTAGCCCGGCAAAATCAATACAAAGATGCAGATTTTTCTACACCAGACATAAAGGCTTGAGTCTCTAAGCATTTCTATTAACTCGCTGCTTGAGAGACCCATTCATCTCTGGTAAAAAGAAGGGGATTGATGGGAATTTCCATATTTGGTAAGTAAATTGATTTTGCCGCAACTGTAGCTCACATCTTCGCGCCCCCTAGTAGTATACTCCCACTTAATTTGCTTCCGGACACATCAGAACGAGGCGACGGGACAATAATATTGAATAGTTGAGAAGTAACAACACACGATGCATTGTTGTACTGCGATAGACCAGGGAAGTCACCAGACTCGGGACAGAGCTGACCTGCATATCCGCGATGGCGGTGAAGTAAGCTTGCAGGGCACTTGAAGTCCGGGGGCTTAAATTATTCTTGAATGAATTGAGGGCGGACAGGTAGGGTTTGAGTGATAGTTGGGAAGAGGAAAGGAACCAGGAGTAGCGAGCTAAATATTGCGCCAGTATGTCCGGGAAGGTGGTCTTAACACCCACAAACTTCTTGATGAGGCGGCTTGACACAAGAACAATCGGACTTGAGGCCTTGAGGACACGATGGTTTGAACTAACGGACAATCTGGTTTGCTTTGGCCCTGAATAAACACGACTTGAGTAAGCGCAGAGAAACTTCAGAGGAAGCTTGAAGCTCCTTGGCGCATTTTGAATCGGCGCAAGTGGCACTTGATAGACAAGATTGCGTAGTCGAGCACACTGAAGGCAAGATTTGAGTTCAAAAGGTTTGGGCGGTGGCTCCCTGGTCAAGGAGAGGCTAACAGCTGAGGATGGGCGCGGAGATGGTGAGGGAAAAGAGCAAAGAGGTGAGCAACAACCAGCACAATCACCGGGTCCCGGGCCGAGGGTCGAGATGGGAGTCCAGACCAGTCCGGGCCCGTAACTACGTGATCAGTTTTGACATTTTGTGATTTACTGCGACAGGCAAAATTAGGGCGCTCTAAGACCCTTACCTAAAGGTAGCGGGAATCTGTTAGGATTTGGTCTCGCCTCAAGGCGGAGTTAATAGCAGCAAGCCATTTGATTTGAATTTCTGCTTCCGATTGAATCTTTCCGGGGTTTTTAATGACACGATCGACGCGTACATAGGTTCCAGATCAAATGCCAGGATACCGAGATGAGGATGGCGAATAAGCGTGATTTATGCGGGAGGGTCATACCATTGTTCGATTTAAATCGCACGAGATTGCACCCTAAGATCAGACCCCAGTTTAATTTCGGCCAGCTGGAGTCCGCGTATTTGGATTCCCATAATTTTTGTGCCAGAGCCCAGATCAGTTGCCGGCCTGGTATATCACATTCTAAAGCAATATGTTCAAGAGATTCTGAAACTCTGCATTCTTGACAGGATCCCCAGGGATGGTAGCTGTCCAGATGGAACCAAAAATCCCCGACTCGAAAAGTGTTGTGTAAGCATTTCCAGAAAAAACTACGTGATCCTCGCCGCAGTGTGGGGGATCGGATCGATCATCTCATCTGATGGTGTATAGGCCGAAATTTCTTCGACCGCGCATCGTATGCGATCTAGATTGTTGAACGTGGTCTTGCGGAAGGGTTTGGGAGATAAATACTTTATGATCTTGTTGAAAGAACGTTGTGTTCCAAATTGAAGCTCAATTCCGGGATTCGTGAATATCAGGTCAGTGGCTGTATCCAGTTCAATAGAGATCTGTCAATATACCTTGCAGGATTATCAGACACTTTCACAAAAGTTACACGGCCAACGTGCTCATTTAGAGCAGCTATAACAGACCGAATCAGCCAGAAATTTTGATAGAGCATGTCATTTTCAAAGCGGAGCCTGTCTTTGACAAGTACACGTTGCAGATAATCAGAGGAGGTACACACACGGAGTCGGGTGTGTTTTGGAGGGATTTGTAATTCATAGAGCAAGCCACCAAGTAAAGCGGTCGAGTAGGAGAGAGGAATATCGGACCTGTCAAAAGACAGATTCAGAATTTCGTGGTTTGGGAAAGATTGAGAGTCTGAGCTAGAACAGATAGAGACGGTAATCGACGGTTCGTAATGGCCGGCGCCAAGAACGCTAGCATGGAGCGAGATAGTGAGCAATTCGTCATCAAGTTTGGACGGCATGTATCTCCTTGCCGGAATAGTTTTGGGATGCTCCTCAAAGGCAAACACTCGGAAACCGGAATCGAATGTAGAGAGAGAGAAATTTGGGATCGTATACAAATTCTCCGTCGATTTCTATGGGCTTTTGGTTATTTTGTTCGAGAGAGCCAGTTCGGAACAGAGATCATGATTGTCGGAATTGTGGTTCCATTTTGGGTGAACACTATTTAGTAAAGCTTGCGCAGTGTCGATACACAAGCCAGGGTTATCACAACCAAGATCGACACGGTCTCGATAGCATGGCGGGCATCCGCAATTTTTTCGGCTGATCCCTGATGGGTTGATGTGATGGGGTCTACGAGAAATGGTCGTCCTCCTGCTGGCTATGACAACCAAATTGTGACGGAAGCGAGTAGAACGAGTTCCGGCACACGGGGCGGTCAAAACGAACAGAACTGGTGTAAGCTGTCGATTCAACCTAAAGCCTAATCTAACTAAGTAATACATCCAGGCTTTTATACTACGAACTGACTGTGCATGAGTTAATAGAGTGACGCGCCGCAGCGCTCACACAGCATAATAGGTCATATGGCATAGGGATCGGATCGGAAGGAACGGCGGGGAGCGCACGTAAGCAAATGAAAACATTTCCGTTACACAAATCTTCTAGCGTTCTTGCCCCGTGGTTAAGTCGGAGGCAGAGTGCGGCGTCTCGCCGGCAAGCAGATTTATGCGAATCAGAATCAACTCCGGGATGTTTCCATACAGGCATTTGGAGCCGTAGCTGTTTAGTGAGCGAGATTGCGAGGAGACGTCTGGGTATCCGAGACTAGGCTACAGTATTTCAAAGACGTGATTGAATGGTTCAATTGATTGTAATCTCAATCTGTATTGGCTGCACGATCCTCGCTGCGTCATATGCACCTGGGACCCCGGTAAGAGTCCAGAGAGCGCAAACGATGCTCTGCTCGTCAGCCTCCAGGCGCTCAAAGCTGAGTGAGCTGATTCGTGCGAGCGCACAGTCACATTTTGAATGTTTTCCACAGATCCCAAGCTTGCAGCGGAGATTGCGGGAAAATGCTGCTCATGTGATCAAATGAACAGCGGGGGAGACGCAGAACGTACCAACCAAACGCTTCAAGCTGACAGCTTTGGGGCGGGGAACCGGTCCGTTTGTGTGTGAACTAGACCTTGTGATTGTCCGGCAGCGCACAAGATGCCGACATCTGCTTGATGCATGGGAGGGGATGTCCTGTAGATACATAAGGAAGGGATGATTTCCAGTTGAAGCTCATACTCGCTCCCAGCTTCACAGTTACCTTGCTGCGTTGGCTCAGTGGATGTGCCTGATGATGAACAAATATCGGGATATATGGGTGCTGCCACCTCTGGCGTTCCATTATCAAGATATTTGGCAATTCAAGGAGACTCCGCATGTCGCGCACCAATGTAGGGAGGTAGAGAGTCTGGCTTTCTATATGGAGGTGGGGCTTCCTCCTCCGCAGGTATATCGTATCTTCGCTCTCCAGGTAGCACAAGGTTTCCCTCGAAAGAAACTCCTCATCGCATCCTGAGCGCTAGAGGAAACACTCACCGACTTGATTCTCGTTATGGTGACAAGAGCACAAAAAACACCCAACTTGGTTGATACGGTTTCGAAGGCAGTCATTGTGCCCAACAGCCAAGTGGCGAGCAAGGTAAAGGGTTTTGATCTTCCTTCCTCTTCGATTTGTATTGTCGGTTGTTGACGATTCTGTCAACGGCGTTGGGCGGCTTCACAGGTAGATGTAAGTTGGAAATATGCATTCGAGCATGCTGAAAGGCTCTCATGCGCTCCCCGAGAAGCCCAAGATGCTCCCTTGCCGCGTTGAAAGCGACGAATAGCAGACTCGGCAGGTGGTGGAGCCGAGGTTGCATGGAGTATTGTCGCCTGCATTGCAGTTTCGGGTATTTGTAAGTAAGTTAAATATGGGACGCAGCTACCGCAGCTATTCGGCAGGGCCAATGAAGAGCTAATAAGTTACCCGAGCTGGATGAAGCATTTTTGCCTGAGAACCGAGGGCACCGTTTCCTTCTATGGATGAATATACATACCCTCCAACTCCCGGATGAAGGATGAACGTTAACCGATGAACCCCCAAACCCACGCCCTTCCGTATGTGGGAAGCCGGTCTAAATATCGTAATTACGCAGTTGCAGTTTCACTTCGCCCGGTATGTTACGCGAGGTTACACGCGGCGCTCACTTCTACTGAGGAATAGTTGTTACCAAGCTTCCCGACAACTCCCGGATGAAGGATGAATCTGACAAACCCACGCCCTGTCTGTCTGTGGGAAGCCGGTCTCCTCAAATATCGCCACTTCGCCCGACGCAAGTTACACGCGGCGCTCACTTCCAAGAGGCGATCTCTGGAATACTCCCTTCCCGGCCAGTTCCTCCCTGCCAAAAATGTCGTATGTGGACCATGGTCCACATAGGAGGGGAAGCTTGCGTAAATCTGTGTAAAGTGTTTAGACGAGTAAACGAACTCCTTCAAGATTACCATACAATCGCTGGAAAAAGCAGTAATTGATCTGGGCAAAAAAGATTTTGCTCCTGGATTGTCCTTTGTTGCAATTTCTGAAAGGAATAGCATTCCGCTCCCCTTTTCTCCTTGAGCGATTGCAAAAGCTACACTTAAAATGAGCTGGGACACGCACCGGTTCTTTCGTTCTCATTGTCATCAATCTATACTGCACCAAACAACGCCGTTAAACGACATGTATTGTACTAGGACTCGGCGGCGGTGTTTCCCGCACATTGATCCGCCGCTTTTCGAATTTCTTTTCACAAATAAGCCCGTTGCGCGCTTCTCTCGTCATCTCTCACTCAAGCGGCGACAATCAGCATGGGCCTCTCACGTCTTGTCTTTCGGACATCCCGGCGTGTCCCACAAGATGTGGCCTTGGATTTCCATGGGACACGCGCAAATTGGCTGGGCGCCTCTAGCGCTGTGTTGGAATCAAATTTTGCCCTGTGAGAAAAACACCCCCCCGCGTTAAATAACAAGGGTAGGTTTAACTTTAACTTTAACTTTAAGTAGCCGGATCAAGGTCAGGACACCTTTCGCCAACGTGTCCGTCACGTGTTGTGATGTTACATTGTCTTCAACTTCCTCTGGACAATTGTCTCCAAATAGTTGAAGGTATGGGGATCAATTGATGGTAGATATCCACCGCCGCGGCGGTGGACACCGGGATGGACATGCATGTTTTTCGTGCACGGAATTTCCGTCGAGCAGTCCCTTTGTGCAATACTCCAGTTGTAACTGCCTAGATATACATTTTTCATGGTATCTGGCCACGAAAGTCTGAAGTAAATTACCTGAAGCATAACATGTGCAAGGGAATTCCTATACTCAAACCTTTGCATCCGTCTGCCTGCAAGACTTCTCATGGACGTCTTAACCTCCATCCAAAATACTGCAGCAACTAGCCTCCAGGCTTCTCCCCCCAATCCTTGTCTGCGCTGATTAACAGAGATTAACAGATCGGTGACTGATAATGGACTTGGACATTTTAACTAAACGCTATTGACCCAACAGTGTCGCGAGCACGTGATCAATACGTGTTCGCATCCCGACCATATTTTCCTTTTTTTCAGACTTTTACTTATGAATACTCAATGAACATCCCTACATACATTCAAGGTCGTTAAGGCTCCCCCGGCAGTCCACCATAATTTCATATTACCTGCCCACTTACTCGTCAGCCGAAAACATTTAGCGCACCAGAAGATTTGTTCTGATATGTATGGGGCCAAGAATCCGTCTTTTACTTCTCATGACGTACATGTATACCTTCCAAATTGAAAGATATTCCCAATTCACAAGGGAGAATATTTTTATAGGGTTAAGTTAGTAACTTTAAACTTACCACACTCAGCATGTCTTCGCGAACACGTATTGATCACGTGCTCGCGACACTGTTGGGTCAATAGCGTTTAGTGACATTTTCTGTTCGCTACCTCCATGGCTGTTCTCGCTGTAAAAATTCTCGAACGCTTGCTGGCTCATCAGTCGCTCTGCGAGCATCTACAATTCTTCCAAATCCAACAATTCTTCGACATCACTGCTAGAGTTTGGCCAGAAATAGTTCCCCCAGGCTGCCCAACCCCAGACAAGCTTCCTCCTCTTGTATTCGATTTTCTTGTTGCCACTCTCAAACTGAACCCGGATGAAATCCAACTCATCTGGACTGCATTTGGTGACCTTGCAGAAGAACATCATCGTCAAGCGAATGAATCTCAGACCAAACTCGATGACTCTTTCCGTCTGCATTTCCGACGATCCAATCTAGGTAGGCCGTTTTCTTTGAACCTCTCACTCTTTTTGGTTTACTATCTACTATCTCCTAGGGGCCGAGCCACTCGTCCCGCCTGTTTCTTCTTGTGTTAATTGCGGAAGAGTTCTTGGCAAAGAGGAGAAATCCTCTGAGGCGCGGCTCTTCACTCTGCACCGGGGAGTTCTACCAGTTTTCAGCAAGTCGTGGTATTGTCGTCGTAAGGCAGATCTAGTGCACAGTATATTTCTAACTAATGTGACCCACAGCTTGTCATATTCGCTATTACAACAACTATTTCGTCCGCGAAGCTGGAAGCCAAACCAACCCGCCGGAACGCGAATACTATTCAAGCGACATTCCCAAGTTCCTCCATGTCACTGAGTCCACTTACGTGGAACCTGCTTTCTGCCACTTCCTAACAGTTCAAATGGCGCTCGAACAGTGATACACTATCCTTGTGACTCTGTGTCTCTAGCTAATCACCGTCAAATAGCGGAACTTCAGAAGGCATTGCCCGCGTCTACAATTCAGCTCTTGGAGCATCTGATGTTCCCAATGCGTCGCGACTCAAGCATGATCTCACAGGCGAGCTTGTTCTTGATTCCTTCATACTCTTTGCACTCCTGCGAGACAAACAGTCAAGACGCGAGAATCTGGTCCTCCCTCACAGTGGTTATCAGAATCATCGTTACGATCAAGCTATGGCTGAACGTAATGCTCGCATGGCTGGCACTGGCCAACCGATGTGGGCGCATGCATGCAACCGGTGCATGAAGGTCTACCAAGGCGAAGACGGAAACTGGTGTGAGCTTCTAATCTAATTGTAATTCTGTTTGCTGAATCTATGTAGATCGCGTTACTGCTGGAGTTCACGATGGCGTGGATGTCCGACATGTTCGCTGCTCTGCCACTGGGGAGAATGGTGACGGCGACTGCCAAGAAGCGGTTCCAACTCAGCGTGATTATTATTGTATCAAACATTCTCATCTTATCAAGCAGTGCTGCGTTGTTGGCTGCAATGAATCGGCTGAGCCTGGCTTCCGCACATGTCCAGCCGAGACCCATCGCCAGTTTCAGCTGCATGCAGAGGAGAGGAACTCCGCTATGTTTCAGCTGCGAGCGCGTCTCAAAAACGCCTCCATCTCTGACGTGCCCCTCGCTGGTGCATCTACAGATGCAGATTCGCAGGTGCCCAATACTGCCGATACTGAAGCACCATCGACATCTACCAAAGTCAAGGGAAGGCTGGCACGAAGCTGGACCCACAATGAGCAATTGTTTGTGCGATGTTGTGGTATCATCATATCACGAGCAACCATGTTCAACTCCGAAGGGGTCTCTGGCGTAAATGTATGTCGGAGTCCACTCTGCTTACTCGCTCTGACCAATCCATCGATTCAGAAATTTTTGAAGGCAACCTTTCCCCCACAATTCCCTGGGGCTCTTCCGTCCTACATATTCTACGATAACAACTGCCAATTCCTCAAGCATCTCCGCGCTCAAGATGACCACTACTTTGACAAAGTTGGCTTACCGGTTGACGTCTTCCATTTCAAGTGCAAACATAAGGAAGGAGACATCTTTTGCCAGCTATATTGCAACCCAGCTCGCTTTCGAGAGCTTATTGGGATCGACGGCAAGTGGATCTTCAATTCTTCTGCCGCTGAGCAAGCCAATGTGTGGTTTGGAAAATTTCAAAACGTAGCCCAAGACATGGCGGTTATCAAGTGTGTCACACTTAATATTTTATGCTCAGCTAATCAAGGCATCTATCTAGATACAACTTCTTTCTCGATGAAATGATTTCCGTTCACAACGAATATGTAGCTGCTAACCTACAACACGATGGGCATGCACCACACATACAGTCAGACTCATTATTGCACGGGGGCGCACCTTTCACACACACGCAGCAATAGCTTGAATATTGTAAAGCACATATATACATACAATCAATCTATCGACGCACATTTCGAGGGTGTACGACACGAGGTCTGAGGTGATAACCACAACGTATCTCCCTTACCCGCTGTGCACGAACAACGTTGGTCCCCGATGTTGTAGGGTGGCTACCATCGGAATTGGCATTTCGCATCGCACTAGCTGCAGGAAGGACACTTGCATGCTCTTCACGCCCGTTAAACAGCCTGCCATTAAAGTGATCAAATTCTGGACCACATGAGAAAGAAATGCATCCACCCACCAAACCGTGTTAGCTTGTGTGCGGACTACCACCCCCCATCGCACATAGGCAAAGTTATAGTCGTCTTTCCCACACCCCGACTTTTCGAGTTGCACACAAGGGGACAGATCACCGAGTCCATCCTTCCGAGAACGACCCTCGATCACATCCTCCAAGCCCATATCTGTATCAACATGAACGGGGCTAGCATAATTGGTGCAGTCGTAGAGAGTGAGCCCAGTCTGACCAAGATACTCTATTGAAGACTTAGCGGTGAGGTCGGTGAGACGTTTCTTCAATCCGGGGTCAATTGTATTCCCTGCTTCCACCAGAGCATCACAACTCTGATAGAAGGCATGTAAACACACAAAGAGATATGTGACAAATGAGGAACTCACAATTCCCTGCCGACCGACTGCTTTGATTTCCTGCGGCGTGCGTCCATGATGGGAAGGGTATGCACCATAACCATCGCCTTTGTATCCTCCTGCTATCTGGCGCGTTCCGGAACCAGTCATTGTGCCAGGATTCCAGCGATCTATCTCTTCCCGCCTTTCAATAGCTACAATCTCTACTAGCCGGTGATTGTCTAAAAGGATCGCAAGAGTTTCTGCACTGAAGACCTCGAAACGAACACCGCCAACCTTAAACATAAATCATATCACAATCTGAGTGGAGTCTTGTCGAGACAGCTCACAATTATCGTCGTCCCCTTCTCAACAAACCTTACAATGTCCTGCCCACAGCGCGCATAAACAGCCTCTCGATGTTCCACCAGCATCATTTTCAAATCATCAAATGGATGAAAATACTGAATAGGTGATATCGGTTTCGATTTACCGCCCTTTCTCTTCTATACAAAGGTCGATCAGCCACTGGAATGAAGAGTGCCTTCGAACAACACACCTTTGTAGGTGGTTTAGGGGGCATCCGGTCTCCCTCAGGGGCACAGGTCAGGGCTGAGTTTAATAGATTAGAAACTTCTCGTCTTGTGACCTCCACGATGCGGATGCACTTCTCCTCCATGGGACGATCACGACAACGTGGACAGCTGTTTGGTTGAGAGGGATCCAAGTTGGGGATGTCGGTGGATGGACCGGCGTCAGACGGAGGGGGTGTGGGTGCTGCTGCTGCTGCTCGCCTCGTGTTTGCGTTTTGCCGTCGTTTCCTGGACATGGTAGGTTTCGTTGGTGAGGCTGGGCGTTCCATAGGAATTACAAGGGGTGTGCCGGTCTCGTTTGGTCGATACAGCTCCCTCTCGATTTTGTCCCGCAAATATCGACGTTCAGATGTCAGTCCAATGACAGCAGCGAGCTGGGGGTGTAGAGTTTTGTCCAATTTGTCCAACGCTTGGGAGCCCGTTTCTCGGAAGCAAGGTAATCTTTTGATAGCTCGAAATACTATTGAAGCATCCCAACGATCCAGCCCACTCTGCAAATTGTTACTTAGCGACACAGATAAGTCACTAAAAAAACCCACCTCATAATTCAATTCCTGCAGACCTGGCATCAGCCAAGTCTCCCAATGATACGTGAAAGCGCCTTCAGATGAAAACATGAAAGCAGCCATGGGGTTGAAACCCCAGGGATGTATACGGGGATTGTTGCTGATAAAACGCAGCAGATCAGAAGCTTGTTCGCTGGTAAACCTGAAATTCTTGAGGGGCGGTGGTCGCATCTAGATAAAAGACAGTTTTGTAGATGTATAAGCGTTGAAGGTGTAGCTTACATGGTCAAATTCCTCCTGTGTCAAACAGGGCTCAACCCATTTCACGATGAGCGCACCGTAACTGACTTTCCAGTTATAATATCGGAAACTCTCCATGATGTCGGGATGCGTGGTTTCTAACAGATTCCCCGGTCTGGCTACCTCTTGAAGCAAAGAGAACAATCCCGAGTCCTGTTAAGTACATTCCTCACTTTGAGTTCTCGGAATCATAGTATTGTCACTGGCCTCTAGCATGCGAAGAAATTCCGCTGATTTGTAAGTAGTACTCTTGAGAGCTCGCATTTGTACCATGTCATGAACGACCTGATAGCTATTGCGTGCCTAGCTTTCATTAGCCCAAGGTTCATGGTATTTCGGTTCACTTACCCGCTCCTTGTCATAAGGCCCATTGAAAAAATCCTTCATGTTGGTCACCCAGCGCTTGACCCTGTCTGCTAGAGGGTCGGTATCTGCGTTACGCACTTTCCTGGTGGTGTACGGTCTTGGGGCTTCTGTATGATCAACAAATTGGGGAGCATCAGTCTCATCCGAAGAATCAGAGTCTGTCTCGTATGACGAGTCATCATTGTCGACGCTCATGTCCTCGCTGTCTCCATCGTCGAGATCCATGAAATCCTCGTCACTCGCCTCACTATCAGAACTTGAGTCTGAGTCTGAGTCAACATCAGCATCACAATCGCGTATCCCAATCTCTTCAGTTAGGGCGAAGTTGGCAGGAGGTGCGGGCTAGAATATGTCAGTAGTTGAGAACAAGCATCTCATAAAAGTATCGTACCAATGGCTTCCAGTACTGTTTGAAGTTATCCAGCTGAGCATTCAGTACCAACTTGAATGCCGCATCTGAGCCTGCAGCGGTGTTTCCGTGAATATATTGAGTATACATCACATCCGCCCAAAGTTTTGCTCCTCTGTCGATGGCCTCGGCAGGCATTACCTCCACTATATCTGCACCAATAGTATAGCGCAGCCAATCCGGCACAGTTAGGAACTGAGATCCATGCTTGCGTGAGCACCAGATGAGATAAAATCATGCAAGAGCCTCACAAACTCAGGGCAGGTCTCAGTCAAAGCTTTCTTGAGATCAGACCACAGAGTGTTTCCGTGCCGTGTGACATTGGTCTTCGCCTTAAACTGAGCAAAGACTGTAGCAAAAGGCTCTTGTGCAAAGAGAAGAGCGGTGTCTTCATATGGAGCGAGTCGAGGAGTCCAGAGTTTCGGAAGAGTCTCCTTGTTTGCCATTCTCAAGACAGGATAGCAACCCAGCGAATTGGAGGGCAAGGATGAGTGGTATAGCAAGGTGAGTGAGTGCAGTCGTCAACGTGTTTCTCGTCTTCTCACGGTAATGTTTCCCAAATTTGGGTTTCTCGTCAATAGACTAAGTACGCAAATCTGTCTATGCAAAACCCTGTAGGCAGAATTGGTTACCGGTTTCTGTTACATTGACTGTACTACAAACAATAGCCTCCAAAAATTAACCTACAAGTATTACGGTACACTGCTTCAGCAGCACAGATTCTACTACAAGCAATAGCGTGTTCACAAATCTCTGCAGAGAATCTTGCGCACCAAATCAGGTGCACGGTAATCCATGTATCGCTTGCCTTGCAGTGTAGCACCTGCAGACTTTGTCATGCAGCCAAACCTGCAAGGACAAAAGACTCGAGGACATACACCTACACCGCAAATCATGCGGCTCCATGTCTACGACCGAAGTCCCACATCCAAAAGCTTGCAGGCTCCTGACTGTACGCAATGCTCTCCACGGGTTAGCCTGGTGAGATTCCTCGACAACCAAAAGGCTGCAGTCTTTTATCCGCAACCAATACGCAACACACAAACAAGAACAGACAAAAACGCATAGACCGATGGCCGCACGCGAAACCATCCAGTGCAAAGCCTGCAGGCTTTTTTGTGCAACGAAAAACGTGCTTGCCTGTGTCTGCGGAGGAAACCGTTCTCGATTTCCTACGCGTGCAAAAGGCTGCACCGTTTAGGTGCAGCTGAAATCGGACAGAGGATGCCTTGAAGACATGTCCTCACAGACTGAGGACATATGTCCGCAGAGCTCCATTGCCCACGCAGATTGTACTGAGATGAGGAAGAACGAGGAAAGAGTAGAAAAAAGAGGAACAGAAAACGAGAAACCAAGGAACTCATCCCGGCCAAGCAAACGAGCGGGTTGAGAGGGTGGGCAGGCGCAGTCAACACGCCGATTGGCCTCCCCTGACTCCCATCTAGGCACCAACCGCGACCTCCCTGCTGCTGCCTCGTTCGGTTCCGGACTTCATCCCCGCACTCCCAACCTCAAACCCGCCGCCTTGACACAGGATCCTCACAAGACCACCGTTCCGTGCCTAAATCGTCAAATCAGCCGTGAACGAAGAAAAACGTGGTGACGTACCTCATTTTCTGCGCTTGATCTCCAAGTTCCCCGCCCACGCACTCCGGTCTTCGTCAGACTTTGCAAATCACATCTAGTCAGCAGCAATTTTGAAGAAAACGGATAGAAACGGTGTACCGCGTATCTATTTACGAGAGTCGGTCAGATGAAATTCAATCTAAACAAAGAGACGAACCTGTTGAGCTGAATTGCAAGTAGACGAGGGCGGCGCATGGCATAAGGTCGGTGGAGGTGCGAGGGCGATAAAATTCGGCGGCTGTGGGCATTGACAAGTGACTCGTTTCGTCAAGCGTTTCGGTTCGTTTCGTTCGGCGCCGAGTCGGTGGGCTGCCATAGAGCGTGTTCAGCGGTGGCGGCGTCGAAACGAAACGCAGACGCTTTCATTTGCGTGTCGGGTCGGCGTCAGTCTCGACTTCACGAGTGGCGGACCTCGACGAATGGCGGCGGGGCATTCGCCGTTGTATTATCTGCTAGAGCTGAGACAAGTAAGTAAAGAACAGAGAAGTAAGATTCAAATGAAAAACACGAAACGAGCGGCGCGAGCGTTGCGGCGCGCGTGCTCAAGCGCCAACGTCGTCGGTTTTCCTCGAGGTTGACGGTGTCGAAGCAGGACGGCGGCTGCGGTTGCGGCGTGGGATGGCAAGATTGTGTTTGTAGTGGAAAAGGAGCCGAGAGGGCGACACGGCGGGGGAACGAGGTTGCGGCGGCGGCGAGTCGGCTTCGGCGCTGATCCGAGCGCGCGATTGTGGCGGAAGGCAACGGTGGGAATGAGGGAATGTCGGCGGAGTGGAGAGGGGGACGGGTTTGCGTCGAGTGGGGGGAGCTAAGTGGGAAGGGTGAGTTGAAAGGGATAGGAAAAGAAAATAGAACGAGACGGAGACGCACCTTAAACGTTCGTCGGCGAGGAAGTCGGGAGAGCGGGGAGGCAGCGGAATGAGTCGGGATGACGAAGTCGGCGCGTTGGCGGCGGATATGAGTCGAGGTGGGAACAGGTCGTGCTGGGGGAAAAGGAGATTTCGTTAGGAGAGCGCGGGAAGGGGGAGATGATGCACACACTTCGTTTTTACTTTGCGTAAATACGTAGGTGTCGGTTTCCGCGCCGACTTCAAACAAAACGGCGGTGACGCACGTTTGTCCGGCGCTGAACTCGATGCCGACGCGTTGGGTGAAGTCGGGTGTGCGGCGGCTGTTGGCGTTGACGAGCGTTTCGTTTCGTTCGTTTCGTTCGGCGCCAAGTCGGTGGGCTGCCACAGAGCGTGTTCGGCGGTGGCGGCGTCGAAACGAAACGCAGACACGCAACGAGCGGCGCAAGCGTTGCGGCGCGCGTGCTCAAGCGCTCCGCGCGATACATCTACAAAACTGTCTTTTATCTAGATGCGACCACCGCCCCTCAAGAATTTCAGGTTTACCAGCGAACAAGCTTCTGATCTGCTGCGTTTTATCAGCAACAATCCCCGTATACATCCCTGGGGTTTCAACCCCATGGCTGCTTTCATGTTTTCATCTGAAGGCGCTTTCACGTATCATTGGGAGACTTGGCTGATGCCAGGTCTGCAGGAATTGAATTATGAGGTGGGTTTTTTTAGTGACTTATCTGTGTCGCTAAGTAACAATTTGCAGAGTGGGCTGGATCGTTGGGATGCTTCAATAGTATTTCGAGCTATCAAAAGATTACCTTGCTTCCGAGAAACGGGCTCCCAAGCGTTGGACAAATTGGACAAAACTCTACACCCCCAGCTCGCTGCTGTCATTGGACTGACATCTGAACGTCGATATTTGCGGGACAAAATCGAGAGGGAGCTGTATCGACCAAACGAGACCGGCACACCCCTTGTAATTCCTATGGAACGCCCAGCCTCACCAACGAAACCTACCATGTCCAGGAAACGACGGCAAAACGCAAACACGAGGCGAGCAGCAGCAGCAGCACCCACACCCCCTCCGTCTGACGCCGGTCCATCCACCGACATCCCCAACTTGGATCCCTCTCAACCAAACAGCTGTCCACGTTGTCGTGATCGTCCCATGGAGGAGAAGTGCATCCGCATCGTGGAGGTCACAAGACGAGAAGTTTCTAATCTATTAAACTCAGCCCTGACCTGTGCCCCTGAGGGAGACCGGATGCCCCCTAAACCACCTACAAAGGTGTGTTGTTCGAAGGCACTCTTCATTCCAGTGGCTGATCGACCTTTGTATAGAAGAGAAAGGGCGGTAAATCGAAACCGATATCACCTATTCAGTATTTTCATCCATTTGATGATTTGAAAATGATGCTGGTGGAACATCGAGAGGCTGTTTATGCGCGCTGTGGGCAGGACATTGTAAGGTTTGTTGAGAAGGGGACGACGATAATTGTGAGCTGTCTCGACAAGACTCCACTCAGATTGTGATATGATTTATGTTTAAGGTTGGCGGTGTTCGTTTCGAGGTCTTCAGTGCAGAAACTCTTGCGATCCTTTTAGACAATCACCGGCTAGTAGAGATTGTAGCTATTGAAAGGCGGGAAGAGATAGATCGCTGGAATCCTGGCACAATGACTGGTTCCGGAACGCGCCAGATAGCAGGAGGATACAAAGGCGATGGTTATGGTGCATACCCTTCCCATCATGGACGCACGCCGCAGGAAATCAAAGCAGTCGGTCGGCAGGGAATTGTGAGTTCCTCATTTGTCACATATCTCTTTGTGTGTTTACATGCCTTCTATCAGAGTTGTGATGCTCTGGTGGAAGCAGGGAATACAATTGACCCCGGATTGAAGAAACGTCTCACCGACCTCACCGCTAAGTCTTCAATAGAGTATCTTGGTCAGACTGGGCTCACTCTCTACGACTGCACCAATTATGCTAGCCCCGTTCATGTTGATACAGATATGGGCTTGGAGGATGTGATCGAGGGTCGTTCTCGGAAGGATGGACTCGGTGATCTGTCCCCTTGTGTGCAACTCGAAAAGTCGGGGTGTGGGAAAGACGACTATAACTTTGCCTATGTGCGATGGGGGGTGGTAGTCCGCACACAAGCTAACACGGTTTGGTGGGTGGATGCATTTCTTTCTCATGTGGTCCAGAATTTGATCACTTTAATGGCAGGCTGTTTAACGGGCGTGAAGAGCATGCAAGTGTCCTTCCTGCAGCTAGTGCGATGCGAAATGCCAATTCCGATGGTAGCCACCCTACAACATCGGGGACCAACGTTGTTCGTGCACAGCGGGTAAGGGAGATACGTTGTGGTTATCACCTCAGACCTCGTGTCGTACACCCTCGAAATGTGCGTCGATAGATTGATTGTATGTATATATGTGCTTTACAATATTCAAGCTATTGCTGCGTGTGTGTGAAAGGTGCGCCCCCGTGCAATAATGAGTCTGACTGTATGTGTGGTGCATGCCCATCGTGTTGTAGGTTAGCAGCTACATATTCGTTGTGAACGGAAATCATTTCATCGAGAAAGAAGTTGTATCTAGATAGATGCCTTGATTAGCTGAGCATAAAATATTAAGTGTGACACACTTGATAACCGCCATGTCTTGGGCTACGTTTTGAAATTTTCCAAACCACACATTGGCTTGCTCAGCGGCAGAAGAATTGAAGATCCACTTGCCGTCGATCCCAATAAGCTCTCGAAAGCGAGCTGGGTTGCAATATAGCTGGCAAAAGATGTCTCCTTCCTTATGTTTGCACTTGAAATGGAAGACGTCAACCGGTAAGCCAACTTTGTCAAAGTAGTGGTCATCTTGAGCGCGGAGATGCTTGAGGAATTGGCAGTTGTTATCGTAGAATATGTAGGACGGAAGAGCCCCAGGGAATTGTGGGGGAAAGGTTGCCTTCAAAAATTTCTGAATCGATGGATTGGTCAGAGCGAGTAAGCAGAGTGGACTCCGACATACATTTACGCCAGAGACCCCTTCGGAGTTGAACATGGTTGCTCGTGATATGATGATACCACAACATCGCACAAACAATTGCTCATTGTGGGTCCAGCTTCGTGCCAGCCTTCCCTTGACTTTGGTAGATGTCGATGGTGCTTCAGTATCGGCAGTATTGGGCACCCGCGAATCTGCATCTGTAGATGCACCAGCGAGGGGCACGTCAGAGATGGAGGCGTTTTTGAGACGCGCTCGCAGCTGAAACATAGCGGAGTTCCTCTCCTCTGCATGCAGCTGAAACTGGCGATGGGTCTCGGCTGGACATGTGCGGAAGCCAGGCTCAGCCGATTCATTGCAGCCAACAACGCAGCACTGCTTGATAAGATGAGAATGTTTGATACAATAATAATCACGCTGAGTTGGAACCGCTTCTTGGCAGTCGCCGTCACCATTCTCCCCAGTGGCAGAGCAGCGAACATGTCGGACATCCACGCCATCGTGAACTCCAGCAGTAACGCGATCTACATAGATTCAGCAAACAGAATTACAATTAGATTAGAAGCTCACACCAGTTTCCGTCTTCGCCTTGGTAGACCTTCATGCACCGGTTGCATGCATGCGCCCACATCGGTTGGCCAGTGCCAGCCATGCGAGCATTACGTTCAGCCATAGCTTGATCGTAACGATGATTCTGATAACCACTGTGAGGGAGGACCAGATTCTCGCGTCTTGACTGTTTGTCTCGCAGGAGTGCAAAGAGTACTGTAGTATTATGTTCAATTCGTAAGCCAGTTTTGGGTGTGACACCCCTTACGAATTTACCCTTTCGTAAGGGGGCCTTGGGACACTGTGACTTACGAAAAAGTTTCGTTTTTTACCCCCTTTTTGGGCCCAAAATCGCGTCAAAATTCGTGTCACAGGGCGGAACCTTTCGTAGGACCCCTTTGTGACGCAGTGACTTACGAAATTTTTCGTAGGATTTCGGGCCTGTGACCTGTGACCCTACGAATTGAACATAATACTACAGTATGAAGGAATCAAGAACAAGCTCGCCTGTGAGATCATGCTTGAGTCGCGACGCATTGGGAACATCAGATGCTCCAAGAGCTGAATTGTAGACGCGGGCAATGCCTTCTGAAGTTCCGCTATTTGACGGTGATTAGCTAGAGACACAGAGTCACAAGGATAGTGTATCACTGTTCGAGCGCCATTTGAACTGTTAGGAAGTGGCAGAAAGCAGGTTCCACGTAAGTGGACTCAGTGACATGGAGGAACTTGGGAATGTCGCTTGAATCTAGTGCAGGGATCAAAGGACTCAAAGAAGAATGACAAGCAGAAGCGAGACCTAGAAAGTGCCGTGACAAGGCAAATGCCTCTGCTACCACAGATTACGAATCTGATTCCGATGACTCTGAACATGGACATTAGAGAGTTTGCGGTGAGCCGCCAG
Organism: Favolaschia claudopus; assembly: GCA_037176885.1. Lineage (NCBI taxonomy): Eukaryota > Fungi > Basidiomycota > Agaricomycetes > Agaricales > Mycenaceae > Favolaschia > Favolaschia claudopus. Next base: position 2,272,503 of record JAWWNJ010000020.1, on the reverse strand, counting down.
AAGCCACCTGGTGGCTCCAACGGCATGCGGATTGGAGCGGCTACGTCATGTGGCGGCTCGTTCAGCGGCTCGTAGCGCGCGGTCCTTAGCACGATTTCGAGGTTGGGTGCCTTGTATATTTGACTATACCTTCAGCCAATAAGAGTTCGTTGTCCAAAGGTGCATAATTGTTTTGAATTGAAGCAATTTCCAGCGTCAACCGAAGTCTTCGGCTCAAATGTGCGATGGCGTCAGATTTTCGGGTCGGATTTTCTTCGTGTGTGTATGGCTCAAGATATAGATGACTAAGTACTAAGAATAGACTTGCAAAACCAAATTTGAACCAGTTTTACCAGCCACCAAACGAGCCGCCAGACAGCATAGCCGCTCCAATCCGCATGCCATTAGAGCCGCCAGGTGGCTTCTGGCGGCTCACCGCAAACTCTCTATTTAGCTATACCTGTTGTTTCCCAGAAATCTTATGCTGCTATGTCTGCTTATCTTTTGAGTGATGCAAACCCTTCATCCAAAGCTGTGCTAATTGACTCTGGCGCTTCTACTACCATGACACCAAATGAGGCATGGTTTGAGACAGGTTCTTACAAAGTACTCAATCCACCGAAAAGGGTGCGGCTCGGAAATGACACATATTGTGATGTAGTTGGAACTGGAACCATCCGTCTATCTTCGAAAACAAAGCGAGGGATGTCTGATGTCTCTTTACGTGCATTACATGTCCCAACCTTTGGTATCACACTTGTCTCAGTGCAACAAATCGCTAAAAAGGGATACAATAGCATGTTCGAAGCAGATAGCTGCATTGTTCGAAACCCAAAAGGGCAAAGAATGATTGAAGCCAAGCATCGGAAGGGACTATACCACATTGTCTATACTCCTTTGAGTGAAGATCCACATGCACTATTTGCTATGGATATCAATCATCTTCATCGAATATCTGGTCATACAAATTTCCAACTATTACAGAAATCTGTTGCTAAAGGCCGACTTGGTGAAATTACGTCCTTGACAGGAATCCCCAAATTCTGTGAACCCTGTGTTCTTGGGAAAATGAAGAAATTACCATTTTCCAAAAATCAAACCAAAGCTCGTGGTCCTTTTTGTATCATCTGATGTTGGTGGTCCAGTAACACCTGAAGGCCCAGGTGGAATACGCTACTGGGTGGTTCTTATAGATCATCATTCCTCTGAGGTGTGGATTCTATTTGCCCAAAAGAAATCCCAAGTCTATTCGAAACTCAAAGAATGGCGAAAATCTACTGAGGCTCATTTTCGTGCTCAAATTGCTAATTGGGAATTCTGTGAGGGCTGGACTCGATTCTTTCGCACAGATGGGGGTGGTGAATTCACGTCTCATCAAATGGAAACAGAATTCAAACGTCTAGGCATCATCCATGAAACAACAGCACCTTACACTCCAGAGCAAAACCGAGTAGCAGAGCGAATGAATCAAACACTTGTTTCCAGAGCTACAACTATGTTGATTGCCTCACGCCTTCCTCGTAAATTTTGGGTCTTAGCAATGCGAGCAGCTGGTTATACTGTGAATAGAACACCTACTTCAGCACAGGAATTTGAGATCCCTCATGAGAAACTTTTTGACCGTCCAATAAACATACGACACCTTCATCCCTTTGGCTGTAGAGCTTATCCTCTGATTCCTAAAGAAAAGCGTCACAAGCAGAAATTTGGTGATAAAGCAAAGCGGTGCATCTTTGTTGGCTACCATGAAAACAGTAAAGCGTATGACTTGCTAGTAATCAACAAAGATGGTTCTTATGGCGAAATCATCACGTCTAGGCATGTTCGGTTCGATGACCAGGAACTTCATTCACCTATAGAACCAAAGCTTGAGGCACCTGCTACATCTAGGAAAGAATATGAGGATTTTGCTCAGACACTGCGGAAGAGGTCTACCCCATATTATGGTGATAATGACGATGATGATGAACCGCCGGACACTCTACCTCACCCAATACCAGGTTCAGTGGGGGATAATCTAAGTCAGGCTGATCCGCCTTTTATTGTCCATCCATCAAATAGGGGAGCTCCACCATTGCGCAAGGTCGCAGGCGTACGACAGGAAATAGGGTATGGCTTGATTCATTACAGCGCTTTTAGATTCTATACGGAAAACGTAAAAAATTCTCAGGGTGGCTGTAGTGGTTTTCCGCATAGAATCTATGGTGCACATCGCCAAAACACCACCAAATAGGAACGAAATTTATAGCACTTGACTACAACCTCCCTGGGTCTGATCCTCTGGCCAAAAGACTCTGATTAGATACTAGACTAAACCCTCTAGAGGGATTTCTCATCCGCTCAAAACTCATAATGAATATCTTTTTCTCGAGACGAATTTGAGACATCAGTGATGCGATCAATATATCAGTCACGTGTAATTACGAAATACGACGCGTTCGCGCTCTAATTAATCCATTGCCCGTCCTATACGTTCTCCAACCCTTCTGTGTGACTTGAATTGACGTGAACTAAATTTCTTTACCTGAAGCCTTCACGATAAGCATCCAACCACCTGTATGTCCGTCGTTCCCACTTCCGGATGGTCATCAAGGGAACGGAACGCAATGCATCGTCCATGCGCCCACGAAGGCCCTCGAAGGTGTAATCACAGTGTTCCCGAAGATATTTCTTCACTGCACCCCAGAAGAATTCGATGAAATTGAGTTCGCAATGGTATTTTGGAAGGAAAAGGCACCGGTGACCCAGTTCTTCAATTGTTTCTTGAACGAGGGATTTTTGCTCCAGAAAATCAGGCTGGTGGGAAAGAATTGCCCGGCCACAACAAAGATGAGTTCCATCACACGCCCCAGTGTCACATTTCATCTTGAGTTTTGAGTGGAAAAGGCCGCGCTCCTCGAGCACAAGTTTCATTCCCTTCGCCTCTCCGCTTGGCAGAACCATTTTCTGCACAATCTTGAGTCCATCTTTCCAAAACCAGCCATCACGCAGCATGGCCTGCTTCCCTCCCGAACGCCAATTCATTCGAGAGGCAAGCAGAGCATCGACGGCATATGCACAGTGGCCGTTGGAGTTGTCAATCAAGAAACACGCCCGATAAATGTTACGGTCATGCAATTTCTCGAAGCCCGGTATTATCCGGTCCCTTAACTGAAGGTGAAGATTATTGAGAGAAGGAAAGACAAGCCATGAGTTGCAACATACCTGTTTGATAAACTGTGGGCCATCCCAGAACCCGTCATAATTTTTGCCATATTCAATTTGCTCTCCACCGTCAACGATGTGTCCGACAGTGGAACAAATCACATCACTCCGATGGATGCCCCGACCGACGCCTTTTTTGCGAGTTGGGTTCTCGCCCTCCATAATCCACTTCCACTTGTCGCCGTCATTTGCCTGCGCTGTCATTTCGTCTTGGGCAGTTAACACAAGCCAATATTGACCCGGTGGAAGCGGTCCTTTGTCCTTCTGGAGTTCCAAATTGTCTGATTGGTATTCCACCAAGTACGGGCGCACGGCATCGAAAGGCAGGAATGAATTCATTTTGACGATAGTCGACGACATCGGGCCGTTCATGCCCATCATAATAGAGCCCTTTCTTTACCTCGGTGTACTGGAAGCCTTGTTCATGAAGCCATCTGCGCGCAGTGTTCACCGAAATCCCCCGCGCAACTTTATACCCTATCCGAGGGAACAGCTCCATCTCCAAGTATTTTTTGAGGCCACGCGGCATTGCCTCATTCACCTCATTCTGAACAAACTTTTTCATCTCGTCCGTCACCAATTTCGCCTTGGAATACTCGACGAGCTTGTCCGGTTTCATGGACCATTTGTTGGTTCGGAGATATCCCGCCAACTCTTCCCTTACTTCGGGGTCATTCAGCAGGGACCAGGTCTTTGCGTGTCGACCACGATCAGACTCTGGAAGGGTGCGTGATTCAATCCACTCCGCTGTCCACTCGCGAGCAAGACGAGAACCCCACGCCGCCGCAAACCCGTGTGTTTCCGCTGCCATAGCTGATGCATCCATAAGCTTCCGGCCGTTGCGGACAACCAAATGCAAGGTGCTTTGAACAACACGCCCCCGCTTCTGCTGCAGCGGACTCTGGAATTGAGTTCGCTTCAAAGCGAGGTGCTTCTCGATCGCCGTCAGACCGTCGCTCATGTCCTTTTTCCGCTTCTCCTTCTTCAACTGCTTCTGTTCTCGGACCGACACGTCAAGTTTACGGCGTTTCTTCTTTGGTTGCGGCTCCTCCTTATTCTCACTGTTCTCCTCATCCCCTTCACTGAAATCAGGCTCTGAAGCTTCGTCGGAAAAATAGCCATAAAGACTCGGAGGATTTTGCAATGCGGTATCATTAAATGGTGGTAACGAATGACACGAATACGAAGGTATGGACGCCGGAACATCACTGGGGAAGATTAAGGAAGCAGTGGGAGTGGGGATGGAGGAGGCTGATGGCAAGGACGGCAAGGAAGGTGGGCAAGGGAGGGAGGGAGACGGCGCGGATGCGAGTGGTGTGAAAAAAAAACCAAACCTTTTTGCTTGGGTGCTGCAGTGACATTGAGCGAAGCTCCAAAACGAATATAAAACGCACACACCTTGCTCTGGCTCTCACAGACTCCGCCGCTCTTTCCCGCTCCTTCTGTGCTTGCTTGTACTTTGTGGACCTCGCCTGCCCATTATACCCGAGACTCCGCTTTGCCTCCGCCCTCTTCCAGTCCTTCTTGTCCATATCCAAGCGCAAACCCAGGAGTTCCCAAAGAGCCGTACGTCGAGATTCTTCCTGGGAGATACAATCCGCCAGTGCTGCCTCATCCAAGTTCAGGGCTGTGAGCTCGAGATCTGAGTCTGAATCGGAGTCTTCTGTCGAGAAAGCAGAGGGCAGCGCAGCTCCGGCAGAAGGACCGTCCGTTTCCCATTGGTCTTCTGAATCAGACAGGTAGTGATCCACACCGCCTGTCCATCGAGTTTCTTCTTGATATCGGGGATCCTCGGGTTCATATTCGACAGTAAATGACGAGGAGTGGCGTCCTTGGCGGGCTCGAGAGGCTGCAGCGAGTACCTTGTGTCTTTTGCGACCCATTTCGACGGTACAGAGGTAGTATGTAATGTAAAAATTTTGCCGCCGTCGATTTGAGACATCAATGATCGCATCAGTGATGGGACCAATTTGGTGGTGTTTTGGCGATGTGCACCATAAAAGCGCTGTAAAAATCAAGCTCATGCACGCGTCAGGAAAAAAGGACAAAACTATGTCGAGTTACATATGTAGCCGCCATATCCATGGTAACCTGGTAGACAAGTCCCCAATTCTGGGGCATCTGATAGCCGCCCGCTTGCGTTTGATAGCACTGATAGCAACCGCACGGCGTTTGATAGCACTCCGGGAGATTCTGGTAGCACCTATATCACAACGCTACCAATGCTCTCGCTGCTATCCAAGCTCTCATATAACTAGTATCTCACAGGAGCCACAATGTAAATGAATAAATAAAATGATATTCAAGCTAGCTACAACAAACACTACACGAGAGAGGGTAACAGATAGATAACAAGACGATAACACTCACCTAGGCACACCAAGAGATCGAGACACAGGGCGGCGACGAGGGCGATGAATTTCCTGGAAATCCACCAAAGTCAGCCAACAGATAGAAAACGGCACGACGAAACGTACCAATTACGCTCGGTGCAGTTCGACATATCAAGAACAGGACAACTAGAGAAGGAATCAGATATGAAGAAAAACCAACACCACAATATCACTCACTAAAGAGACAATCTTGGAGAAAGAGAGGCAAGCCTGATCCTGATACGTGGAAGTGTGTCAGTTCGACACTCCCACAGAAATGCGCTGAAACGTACCAACAATAAAATAGCCCGAAGTCGCAGCGGCGGCGTCGCCGCGTGAGCAAGACCTGAGAGAAAAAGACTTGAGAGAAAGTCAGTAAAGCAGGTAGAAGATATCGAGATTGAAGCGAAGGAGTAGAAATTCACTCACCAAGACCCCCGCAGTGCTCACTCAGGTCGCAGCGTCGACAGAAGCGTCATTCCGAGTCCACGTCCCAGTGTCGGCAAGCAGAATCTGGAAGACCATCAGTAACTCGGAGGAGAATGGAAGACGCAGTTGGGCCTTGGAGAATGAGGCCCCGGAAGCTACTCACCAAGACGTCGTGTCGTCGTAGCGCACGCGGGTGGACAGTGGGCAGAAGGTTGCCATTTCTGAATGACTGGGGCGGCGACGGCGGGGGCGAGAGCGCTGGGAGAGGGGAAGGAGATGGGCGAAGAGGAAGAGAAGCGTGGAGTCACACGTCACAACGCAAAACCAACATCATATGATCTGTCAACAAATCACGTATATTCAATTTTCCTGCTCGCCCTCACCCCCGGGATTACTCTCACTAAACCCACGAAAACCACTCCCACCTATATACAATCAATAGTAGAAATCTCATGTTTAGAGTAGCATCATACGCCGTAAACGGCGTGCAGTTACTATAAAAATGGAACTTTATTATTATAACAAATCACGCCATCGACACGTGCGTGTGGACTTAGCGATTTTTTCTCGAATCCTGCTCAAACCCGCATTCCTCAGCTACTCCCGGACGCGTCCAAAAATGTTGTGTTCGGTCGATATCAACCTGTTTCCGTGAGTAGCGATGCTTGGGCCCCAAGTTGTGGTGTTTCCAGGTGTATCGAGCCGGCGTGATTATCATCGGCTCCAGATCCCAGTGACCGTCCTATAGCCCTTAAAAGTGGGTCGGCGGACCTTAGAGCCCTTTTTAAGGGCAAAGGGCTATAGCTCTATGGCTTTATAGGCCTATAAATGTCACGTGTTAGCGCTTGGACCACGCCTTGAGCCGCAATTTTTTTGGAAGAAAAACCTTTGAAAACACAGCAAAATCAACCGTCAGATGAAATGAACCGCTTTCTAGCACCTCAGCTAGTGCCACTCGCCCCTTTCGCTGCCTCTGTTACCCGGAGCAAGGACATGTGACTTTATAGCCCTTTTTAAGGCCTTCAGCCTTGTCCGACGATTGCTATAGGCCTCATTATAGCCCACCTATAGGGCTATAGCTTTTAAGGCCTTTGCCCTTCGGCCGGTCACTGCCAGATCCGCCTGCCAAAGATATCCGGGATATCAATCGCTATCACGCTCCGCTCTCGGATATCAACTGCTATCACGCTCCGCGTCACCGCTATCAGGTCTATCACAGCTACATACCAGAATTGAGCCCATCTACAGACCAAATCCGTTTTTCCTGACGCGGGGCCGCGAGGCATCGACCAGGTCGATGACGAGCGGCGCCTTGAATAATAATATAGCCCAGTATCTAGCAGCCCATCTCCTGCTGAATACGTATCCGGGCGAAGCACGGGCCCACAGCTAGTCTATATAAGAAGGCAGCACGAGGACTGATGGAACTCCCTCTGACGTCATCAAATCCATTCATATTCTTGTCTCTCTCCCGTCGCCGTCGCCAGTCGTGTTTCTGCTAGGCTTCAGAGTGAATGAGAATAGCCACATACACTACCTGCGAACACTATGCCACCGTCGTCTTTGGGTCGTCTTTCTGAAAAAGCCCCTTCTCACTGGTCACTGGCAGCACGTCCTCAGCCCTATTGGACCTGATCTCGAGACTTCAATGAACTAGGCTCCCATCCCAGAGAACGTTCACCACCACATCTACAGTGGTGGCAAATAGAAATTGCCGTGGCTTTTTGGCCAAAATCTTGCTGTATACTTCACCGAATGACCTGAAATAAGATGTAGAGATAAATATATGATACCTCTGTACCGCTTAGAACACTCAGGTATATATTATGCCCTGACAATGCATCAATAACAGGACAGTTTCCGATTTTTTGACATATCCGGAAAAACACAATGTACCCTCAGCGAAAAGGTGTCATAATAAGATGAAAGTACTTGAAAAACAGTCCCAGTTTCTACTTTGGTTGAATGGAATTGAGCCTCATTAAAGCTCACAACAGCCGCTCGAAGTTGGTCATTTTCACGCAAAATAGCAGAAAATTCAGAGAAAATAGCTAAAGTGACCAACTTCGAGCGGCCGTTGTGAGCTCAAATAAGGGTCAATTCCAGTCAATCAAAGTGAGAACTAGCATTGTTTTTCAAGTACCTTTATCCTATTATGACACTTTTTTGCTGGGGATGCATTGAGCTTTTCCAGATATGGCAATGATCAGAAACTGTCCTGTTATTGATGCATTGTCAGGGCATAATATATAGCTGAGTGTTCTAAGCAGTACAGAGGTATCATATATCTATCTCTACATTTTATTTCAGGTCATTCGGTGAAGTATACAGCAAGATTTTGGCCAAAAAGCCACGGCAATTTCTATTTGCCACCACTGTATATCCAAGACACTGGTAGTAGCACAAAGTCGGGTAATTTTTTTCAAGTTGCTCAAAGCATTCCCTGAGCCCCGGCACTGGTGACAAAGTGCTTCAAGTGCTTGTAACTTGAGGAGACTCAGTGTTACAAAACTGGATGCTTACTGAATTCTTTCTTAATGAGCAAGCAACCATTGAGTATATCCTCAATCTGATGAAGTAATCGAACGATTGAATGGATTGTGCTCACGATCGGAAGGATTGAAAGATTTGGTAGTTACTGTACAATCTGATAGCTGAAGTTTTGTTTGGCTTTAATTGTAAAACTATTTAATTAGTTTGACAAATGGGTAGTTAAGTATTCTAATTTTTTATACACAAAACAATTTCCTGTCTATCATCTCTCGATGGTTATTTGGAATTCAAGAGACAGAACATGGCTTTATTTGACAGTGCTTGCACAGAATTCTCCTAGCAAGAATTTCGACTCTAGTGCAGTGCCTTGGCAGCATAATCTTGCCTTTTTTGGGCAAGAGCTTTTTCACACGCCTCCTCGCCTTGCTTCACCTCTCTCACTCTTCGGTTTGCTCTCTAGTCTCGTTCCCGCCCCCAACCCGCCCTTGTATCGCATCTGAAAGTCGCAGCCACCTCTCTCTTCACCTCCTAGAAAGGCTTTGCAACGGCTCGGAGTCCTCTTGAAACTTGACATCAAATACTACACCTGCAGCGCGCCTTGCGTGCTCAAGATTCACGCAAAAGCATTCCGCTGGTTGCGGCTCGGCCCGAGGTGTTCTTTTGTAACGTTCAGATCGTTGACAGTGCTAGGCTCATGGTAAGTAAAACAATACTTGATTCACTCGGAATGTCGCTATAGTTCCCGTTGTGCAGCCATTTCATCGAACAGAGAACTCTCTGGCGGCGCTTTCCGTTTCCAGCAGAGGTTTACCAGCCACAGCATCCTCAAACCACCGCATTTTTGCCTCGATCTCGTCTGCTTTCGCCTTCCCCTGCGATAACTTGAATCATAATGCCTGGTCTCTGTGTCTACGTCTTATCTTCAGCGACACTGGCGCCCTCGTTTGCATTCTAACTTGTTTCTCGCGCTCGCGCGCTCTCTCTCACACCCGCATTCGCCGCCGTCTCCATCACCTCATCTAATGCATGCGCCAATTCTCAGCTGGATTAATTGTTAGCCCGTGCGTTCATCTCCACTTTTTGTCGGGCTTTAGCTGACTCTCTTCCAGTTCCTCCTCCTTTTGTTCCATCGCCCCACCAGCCTCCCCCCCAATTCATGCCCGTGATTCCTGGGGTGGGTCGAGGTATGGGAGTCCAGCCGGGAGCTCGGAAGTCTTGTGTGGTGTGTAAAAGTGTGGGTGCTGATGCTTCAACTGCTGCTGAATGTCGAGGACGTGGAGGAAGGCATCTTTGCCCGAGATTTGGAACGGCAGGGGCGATCGGTAAAAAGAAATAGTGAAGCTGATCAGAGGAGCGGAATATTTTTCGAAGACTTGGATAGCGAGCCGAGTTGGGATAGGAAAAGCCATAGATTCTTTCAATATATTTGGGTTGATACATGGTAGCCTGTAGGTGTTTTGAGTGGGAGATGGGACGAGATACATGATTTTGCGTTGTATCAAGGTACATGCTTTCGGCATATATTAAAGAAAGTTCTCTGCTTTCTGCCAGTAAAACTGCTACTAGTGCTAGCCTGTGGAAACAGGACTTGTATCTCGAATTAGGGTTGAGCCTCGGCCGTTGTGTAACTTGCTATAGTCTGCGTGAATTCGATTGGCGTAGAAAGAGGAATTTGCGAACTAGAACAGGCGCGGGCTGAAAACAAAGTGAAACATATCAGTGTTGGAGCCACATGGAAAATTCCTAGAGTCCAGGACGTAGACAGCTGAAAATGCTTGAAAAGGAAGTAGGTGCCGGAAGTTCTCCATCTTGTCTGGAAATTTACCTTCTCAGTCACCGAATTTTCGCATCCTTGATATTGAATTTGCAACCGCAAACTTGGTATGGGGTCCAACCCCAAACCCCGCTGCGCTCGCTCCGCTCGCGACGTCTCGTACGATCTCAACATCTCGACAAAGACCCCGTGACTTTCTGTCAAAAGTCACGCGACTGATGCCCTGGCCCTGTATTCAAGTACATATAAGTTATAATATTAGGACTTGCACATGAAACGCCGACACGCACGCACGCGCCTGAACGGGTGACAAGGTGGGAGTCCGAGGGACATGAATGCATGAATGGGTATGTGCACAAGAAAATTCCTAGAGTCCAGGACCTAGACAGCTGAAAATGCTTGAAAAGGAAGTAGGTGCCGGAAGTTCTCCATCTTGTCTGGAAATTTACCTTCTCAGTCACCGAATTTTCGCATCCTTGATATTGAATTTGCAACCGCAAACTTGGTATGGGGTCCAAGAGTACATCCCAGCTCTGGTTTAGTTTCTGATAAACAATATGAGCTTTCTCACATCTTTGCATTGAGATAATTCACTTAGCTGACTCGACGCGGAGAATACTACTGAATGTAACGACCAAGGGGGCTAAAACCCTTCGATCCAGCCACGAGGGGCGCAGGTGCGCAGAATGACGGGATTCATTCACATTGCCTGTATCATCATTGGGTAGTCTGCGAGGGATGGACGGTCTTCCCTGGAAGTAAAAAGATTGGCCAATGAACCAAGTCAGTTGTATCGTTAGCCAAGCCAGTTTAATTCCTGCAACACAGATGCTGCCTATTTTGAGGCTAGGGGCCCTGATATCAGCGCGTTTTTACAGCGAGTACCCAGTTCCACAAGAAAGTCGAGTCGATGCATTCAACCACGAGCGGACCCGGAAATTTTCAGCACAGCGACCAGCCGACTGCCGTTGACAGCAGATCCAATGGTCGATGTGCGTTGACAGTTGATACAATGAGAATATGTACTGATTCGAGATTGAGACTAAGTGGAGTGCAACCGCTTGCGGAGATTCGCCGACTCGGGAAACATCGATTTTCTCTTTGAATTGTTGTTGGTACAGAGTACAGACTGTAGACCCGAATGTAGCAGTGCTAGTGCAAGATAATGCTATGTTAGGTACCTCCGCTGACACTGGAGAACTCGAAAGTTGACGGTGATGCGATGGTTTTGGGTGGTCCGTTTTTTTAGTCTTGACCTTCCACCATGACAGCAGCTACCTTAGACTCGGGAGCGCCGTTGTAAGCGCAGGATGGGTTCTATGCTCCTCGGTGTCATCTTTACGGGCGAAGGTCAGTTAAAGTGGTCCGTGAACAATATATGTATGTATAACTAATACTCTATACGCGGAAAAAGGTGCTCTAGGGCCGTGTTTTAGCTTTGAGAAAGGGTATGATGGTCGTGCGGCCTATTTTGGGAGATGTTGACTCTCTTCTAGGTGAAGGTGAAGTGACATTCGAGGAAGACAAGCTAAGCAGCGGAGTCAGGCTCCTTAATCTGAGCACACCGTCAGCAAAAATCCATCGCGAAACGATTGATAATTCAAACGCACCTCGGTCGAAGTAAACGCACTCTTCCTGTCACTATAGCTCCCATCCCCATCCGCATACATCTCAGTCCTCCGATCAATCCTCACCGCAAGCGGCTCATCCCCCGCGCCCGCCGTCGAAACAACATCAATCTCAATATCCCCAGGTCTCACGAAGACGTCGCGCGACAGACGCCGCGCTGCTGCGGCACTTGCACTGCCGTTGCGCGAGGCCTTTACGTTGATGTGGTGGAGGGGGTTGCTGTCGACGCCGGTGATGCGGCCGCGGATGATGGTGCGGGCGTTGAGGCTCGCGAGAAGGGCGTTGGAGTACACTTTGGTTAGGAAGCATGTTGGTTGACGTTCAGGGGAGGAGGGAGAGAGATGCTTAGGCTTACTTCGGCCGATGCAAAAGTAGAATGACGCGTAAATGAGCGTTCTGGGCGAGAGAATGAGCTGTGGAGTGAATTCAGGATTGTGTTGACGTATTCAACGAACTGACGTACCGAAATAAGTGATGCGACTGCGCATATGCTGGAAAAAACAACGGATGATCATCGGTTCAGTCAAGCTTTCGTGCGCACAGGCGAAACCATCCGAACCTGGTCAATCTAAATGAAGTAATCCAAAAGTCAGCGTGAACATGCTAACAGACACTCAAGGCAGACGCGCTTACAGTCCCGTATTAATCGTGAAAGCAATCTGGAGTCGAGTCAGCGCCCAAGGCCTGACGTCGAAAGACTACTGCTTGCTCACCAGTTTGTTTACCATGCTCTTCGTTCTGTAGTATTCGCAATGAGCTGCTGTTATGTGATATAGAAAGAAGGATTCAAAACGCACTCGACAGACTCGGGGTTACTTTGGCGCAGCATCAAACACATCATCGCGGTGATGTAGACATCTGCGGCTGCCGATAGTGCGTTGATGGTGATTGTAAGTGCCTGAACGAGCAAGAGTCGTTACACTGTTCGAGCCGGAGAAGGACAGATGCAAACCGAGATTTGGAGAAGGTCTTGATATGTTTTAAATTGCAGACTATACGCGGAATGTCAAATTAAAAGTTCATTGATAAACGGCCAACTCACGCAAGGATGACCCAAGCTTCGGGGGGAAGAAAATCATGAGAAGTTCATAACTGGCAGAGCGCTGGACATACCGGTACCACATGCGTTTGTGGCGAGGACCAGTACTAACACAAAGCCCGTGGCGAAGTAGTTACGGTGGCTCACTTGAATTGGAGAATGAGTGAAGGCAAAGAAAATGTGAATGAATACTTACTCCGCCAGATTCGATACGCGTAGAACCTGTAAGATGTGGGAGTACTGCAGGAAGTGATGGGATACTACCTGACGTACATTTGAACGAGTCCTGCCGTTAATCCCTAGGACCAGACGTAATTGAATGGGAGCAGAAAAAAAACTTGTTGTGTCTCACCGTCGGTACTGCCTCGAGGGAGACGCTCCTGCGTTGTGTCAGCGCTTCATGTTCCTCTACCTCGAAGGTGGTACGGCGCACCAGATCATGAGTCTCAAGGCTTCGCGCTGGCTATGAGTAGGGTGAGATACAGTCGGAAGAGATAGCGGTGCGTCAACCCACTAGTAGTTCGAGATAAGATAATGGTATACTTATGATGGCATTAGTTTTCTTTGCTTCAAACGTTAGAGGACGACGCAACAGGTATGCACCACAAGGGATAGGTGGAATGTATCCAGAAAGAGCGTGAGTGTCACCTTGGTAGAGTTCAGCTCGCAAACTCAACTGGAATCGGAACAAGCTCAAGGGCTTACGATGACTTTGAGGTAAATAGGATCGCGTTTGTAACCTGCAAAGTTGTCGAGGGAGACGAAGATTGAGCCTCACGAGTAGACCGACAATGAGTACTGTGCACGTACGCGTGAAGTAGAATAAACACTGCAGCAAACTGATACCATACAGGATGGCGCTAAAGATGACACCGAGGAGCATAGAACCCATCCTGCGCTTGCTTGAGCCGGAGAAATTGCGGTCACGAACGCACGTATTGCCCAACGGCGCTCCCGAGTCTAAGGTAGCTGCTGTCATGGTGGAAGATCGCTGAGTTGCTGTAGTGTTTTTGGGCGAATATTATGGCAACCAAATATATGCGCCACCAGGCAGGACCCTGAGAGTTCACACAGTCTAAACTGTTTTTCATTGGGGGAGCTTGCTCCCCCCTTTTGTCTGAGGTTCCCGAAAAGTGGATGGCTGTGCAATGTGCCTACTCTCCCACGGGTACGCCATCAGCTGTGATCTCCCACGGGTACGCCATCAATATGTGATGGAGGCTTAGACTCAGACCTGAGACGAGTTCGGAGTGGCCTCAAGTTGGCCTCAAGGTGGCCTACTGTACAGCGGTGCACTCAGGGAAAATGCAGTCAAGGAATACTCTCAGCCAAGGGCCGGCATCAACAGGAAATCAAGTATAAGGAGTCATCCCGCCCTTAAAGACACCACATGGCACAAAGGCAGCTGCAGTCGAGTTCAATTCACACAATTCCGAAAAAAAAAATCAAAGACACCTGGCCAGCAGTCAAAACTGCACAAATTCCTGTATTCAGCTCATGGTAGCAGATTTCACCGGGACTGCAACAGTCACTGCGTTTAAGGGGGTCGTCTGCACAATATTGTGCGACCCCCGTCCACAACCCAATTTCGTGAAGGGTATAACACACTCTCGCGTCATTCTATAGGCTCAGATTTTTGTCCAGGCGTTCTCTATGGCCTGAAAAACCCCGGACATCGGTTTCTCGGCGGTCATACGGCTGGGAGCGCCTTGCCGGCGTTTGACAGGCTTCGAAATCGGCCCATAATCGGCCCATGTCGCCCGAAATCCGCAGATTTTGATCGATCCCACGTCTACAGGCTTGCCGACGGGGATCTGCCATAATCGGACAAAGTCGGCCAAGTGCCGTGGACGTACCGGCTAAACGCAGTGAGTAATACATGAAAGATGCCTTGAGTTGTGAATCGAAGGCTGATCTAAGGACAAAACTTGGCCTCTCAGTCTAACTTCTGAGATTCTCAGGTCGAGAGATAGCTTTCTTTTTTCCATTGGACTGATGCACAGTTTTGATTTTCTTTGTCGTACTTCTGTGTAGTCTGGACGGAATTAACGCAAGCTCCCCCTCATCTGTAAGCCGGGCACCGGCATTACAAGACATAGTTTCTTGATCATTCCCTCCGCCCAAACAGAAGAGCGGTCTACAGCCGTTTCAGAAAAAGAATGCGGGTTTTGATCTTCTTTCCTTTTCGATTTTAATTGACAGTTGTTGACGATTCCGTCAACGGCACCGTGCGGCTCCACAAGTCTCCACAGCTGCCGTGAGCTTGTCGGTGTAAACAACTGGGCTCAAGCACGCATTTGAGCCCTGCTGGAGGTCAGATTGGAGCTCTGATGTATTCACAAAGGTTCAGGGAGCCTCACCAACTCACTCTCTGGCAAGAGAATGCGCTGAAAGAGACGAATAGCTGATTCGGCAAGGGTGGAGCCGAGGACGCGGGACCAAACACAGGTCAGCAGATTTCGAAAACGAAAATCAATCAAAACCCGCATTCTTTTTCCGAAACGGCTGTAACGACGGTGAGAGTCAAGAAGCAATGAGTAGTTCCTAAATGGGCGTTCGGCGCTGGCCGGCGAGCTGTTTGGATGATTGCCGGACAATCAACCCACACTTTGCCCACACAAGCTTTAGCTCCCTGCCTCCGGCACGGCCGACTCGCTGCGCTCGCCGGCCTTCCTCCGTTCGGTCACACAGCTTGTTGGGGCTGGCCGCCCCAAACCCCGCTGCGCTCGCTCCGCTCGCGACGTCTCGTACGATCTCAACATCTCGACAAAGACCCCGTGACTTTCTGTCAAAAGTCACGCGACTGATGCCCTGGCCCTGTATTCAAGTACATATAAGTTATAATATTAGGACTTGCACATGAAACGCCGACACGCACGCACGCGCCTGAACGGGTGACAAGGTGGGAGTCCGAGGGACATGAATGCATGAATGGGTATGTGCACAAGAAAATTCCTAGAGTCCAGGACCTAGACAGCTGAAAATGCTTGAAAAGGAAGTAGGTGCCGGAAGTTCTCCATCTTGTCTGGAAATTTACCTTCTCAGTCACCGAATTTTCGCATCCTTGATATTGAATTTGCAACCGCAAACTTGGTATGGGGTCCAAGAGTACATCCCAGCTCTGGTTTAGTTTCTGATAAACAATATGAGCTTTCTCACATCTTTGCATTGAGATAATTCACTTAGCTGACTCGACGCGGAGAATACTACTGAATGTAACGACCAAGGGGGCTAAAACCCTTCGATCCAGCCACGAGGGGCGCAGGTGCGCAGAATGACGGGATTCATTCACATTGCCTGTATCATCATTGGGTAGTCTGCGAGGGATGGACGGTCTTCCCTGGAAGTAAAAAGATTGGCCAATGAACCAAGTCAGTTGTATCGTTAGCCAAGCCAGTTTAATTCCTGCAACACAGATGCTGCCTATTTTGAGGCTAGGGGCCCTGATATCAGCGCGTTTTTACAGCGAGTACCCAGTTCCACAAGAAAGTCGAGTCGATGCATTCAACCACGAGCGGACCCGGAAATTTTCAGCACAGCGACCAGCCGACTGCCGTTGACAGCAGATCCAATGGTCGATGTGCGTTGACAGTTGATACAATGAGAATATGTACTGATTCGAGATTGAGACTAAGTGGAGTGCAACCGCTTGCGGAGATTCGCCGACTCGGGAAACATCGATTTTCTCTTTGAATTGTTGTTGGTACAGAGTACAGACTGTAGACCCGAATGTAGCAGTGCTAGTGCAAGATAATGCTATGTTAGGTGGAAACATTACCTCCGCTGACACTGGAGAACTCGAAAGTTGACGGTGATGCGATGGTTTTGGGTGGTGAAGTTCGTTGGAAGTTGGTTGGAAGTTCGAGTGTCGATGGCATCAATGTTTGGGAGCCCTTGAAAAGCTGTGCTTCGGGAGAAAACGGGCATCAATGGGTTGCATCCGATGTGCTGAGCTTAGCTGATTATGAGGTTGGAGAGACCTTGTCAAGCAAGGTAATTTATGAGTGAGTGCGGCGGGGAGGATGAACCTTCCGAGGTGGGGACAGGAAGTGAACTCGTTTTTGGCAGGCGTTTGGCAGGGTCACAAAATGTCACAAAAACATCCTTTTCATTTGTTCAGACCGCTACAGGCTCCAAAAATTGATATATGGGCTCAACGGTGGGTGACCGGACCGACCTCCGATGTCAGTTTTTTTTTTTTGCAATAACTACCGCATAGCTGCTGTCGTTTCCTTCGTTTATGCTTCTGTGTCACCCCCAATGCAGTTTTGTTGAACCCAGCACGGACCAATGATTTCCAACAATCTACTCTACATGACAACAAGAGGCACCGGCACACCAAGAACAGTCGTCAAGAAACCACCTTTTTACTGGTTTTACGCGGACCTGTCGCCACGTTGTTCTTCTTCGCCCGTTTCCTACCAACGACGTTGGATCGGTCCACCCCTTCATTGGGAGCAGCAATCTCCGCGAAAACTGCCGGTATCGACACCTTAGGTATCCCCAGCGCCAATTCCTCCGCCTCTTCGACTTTCATGCTTTCCCAGACCTCGTGCGGGAGTCGAGCTCCGCCGGGATTGAGGGGCGACGCGTATTCTGGGTGAGCAGTCGACAGGTGTTCCGGCATATTGTAGCGCTATTGCGCGCGCTGGGATGCACCTGGTCGAGGTTCGTCAGGATAACATAGCTTGCAAACGACGGGGACGTTGCGGCAAGGTGTCGCCTTGGAACCGTGCTCGGCGGACTTGTATGTTATGTTCACCACCATGGCGCAGTTGGTTTCCACATGGGTTGTTGACCCTTTGGTGAGTAACGCCACTTCACACTCCGGCTTGCCTGACGAAGCGCACAGGCCGCAAGGAAGGCTCTCTCCAACCTAAAGGGACGTTATCAGAATATATCGACACTTTCCATTTGCTGTACGTACCGGGATATGAAGCGTTTCGGAGACACGGCGTATGGATCGAAGGACATGGGTTGAGATGTGAGCGCGCCATTCGTTTGTTCCCTTCGGTCGGTGACCGCAGAGATGGCATACGCGTTGAACCTTGCTATCGTGCTGTTGCACGAGCTGCTGAGTACCGTCTCGACAGACGAGCGCAGGATTGCCTAACAGAGCAGTTAGATTGAAATGTATGCAGGTAACTAAATGCGCAAACCATTATCAAAAGCATATGGAAAATCAGCCGACTTCTTGACGCTGGCAATGGAAGTAAGCGCAATCTTCTCCTTTACGACAACATCCCAGAGCAGCTCGCAGACGGCGCCCATTGGGCCGTCATCCAACTCCCAAGAACGACCCTCCGAGTTGATCTCGTATGCGCGCTGTCCCAGCCGTGATACTGCGTCCACCGGACGATGATTGACAAGCTCGGTCAGTGCCCCGGGAACTGAGATAATCACCACCTTCTCAGTTGTCTGCTTGGTCCCCGCGATAGCAGAATCGACCTTCATAAATCGACCATTCCAAATCCACGACCAGGGTGATTTCTCTTCGCATGTGGGGCCCGGGGGAGGGGAATTGAGAGCGAAGGCCGATCTGGGCTGTACTAGAGCACTGTCAGACTCCGGAAGATTGTCGTCAAGCGTAGGAACCATCGTCAAGCTCAGAATCTGTCCACTGAGTTTGACTTTTGCCTGAGGATTCCGAATGGTGGGCGCCAGAATGCTGCCGCGAGAGACGCCGTCTTCGTGGATAGCAGTGGAACGAACGACAGCCAGAGAGAGAGTCTGGTCCGTGCGGAGGAGGATGAAAAATGGGTCACCGACAATGAAGGTATTATCGCCGAGAAGAGCTTCAGGATTGACATCATCACGTTTCTTGGAATTGACCTTAGTGTGGCCGCGGACGCGCTTCAGTCGTTCCGTTGATTTAGGCTCGAAATCTGCATTGAAAACGACGCGGCAAATCCGTTGCTTATGGACCCATTTCACTTCGACACTGATGTAGTCGTTGGGATCGATGCCACGGCCGGAAGGGAGGACTAACTCAGGAACATCGTCCAGAGTTTCCTCGAATGTGATTCCTTCACTCTGATCCTCCATGTCGTCGTCGGGATCTGGAGTGGCTGCAGTTTCAGACGGTGCATCAGAAGCGGCGGTGATAGTCGAGATAGATGCAGAATGGGATGAGGAGGTCGAAGGTGACACAAGAGCTGTTGTCGCAAAGGGAGTCAGTGTCGAGGGAGATGAAGATGTCGCTGGTGATGGGGTAGACGAAAAGGGTAGACTTGAAGAGGGAGGTGTCGCGGACGTAGCCGTGGAGGTGGGTGTAGATAGGACAATGGACCGATCGATATCGGATTCCACGCCGGGATACTTGCCATCGCCGAAAGGACGGAGCATATCAATTTCGGGATTCGCAAAGATCATCGCGTAGTCGTAGGACTCTTGAGGAAAGCGCAATTTGGCAAGAATCTGTTTGGCCACCTTCCGCCCTTCATCCCAGACCGAGGGGATGTGGCAGTCGCCAGCGATAGCATGCCCCGTCCACGACACTATGTTGAGGTGATCAACGCCCTCAGAACGCGTCATGCTAATGCGCCGTTGGCCTTGATCCATATCGGGTTGTCGCAGAAATACCGCCTGTAGATCGCACGCATGTCCCAGTCGTTCAATTGCTTGTGCATAGCTCATCGCCGAGTTGTGAGCGCCGAGCATGCGCAGTTTACCAAAAAGTCGTTCTAGTGGATCGTCTCCGACTTGGAAGAGGTAGAACGGGAGCCTGGGGTCCAACTTCTGTTGTTTAGCCAGGCAAAAGAAGGCGTTCTTGACCATGGATTGGGAATCACCATAGAGTTGGTTGGACATGAACGTGAGGCGATTCAAACGAAAAAGAGTGTAGGTAAGGTGGGCGTACGTCGACAGGTGTGTCATCTGTTCCGTGAGCGACATATCGGGGGATACGAAGGGAGCAAGGATCGACTTCAAGATGAGAGCGAGTAGTCGGATGGAGTCGAGGTCCGCTGCGGTGTCTGCATCCACTTGGCCAAAGTCAAATGCGAGGAAATCAATGACGGCTTCCATCAACTCTACCGCACGAGGTACGTCTTGAGGATCGTCTGGAAACAAAATGTTGCGCACGGAGTCTTCAGACATATCAGGTAGACGGGCAAGGACTCGAGTGAGTACGGCGGGATTGATAATGCGTCCATCGCACAAAGCCATCCCGGCTGCAGAGCGAATGAGAGTGTAGAGCCCTGTGGAGTTTCAGATTGTGAATGGGTTCTCAAGTTCCGCCTCAATGGTATTTTCACCCCCTTAAAATGTTGTTTTTTCAGCGAAAATTTGGCCATTTCCCATCAAGAAGTTCCCACGGTCCAAGATTTCGGAAAACGGCCACTCTTAGATATTCCAAGTCGATTGGGCCGAGTTTCAGGTCAAAATTCCAAAAATTGCGGCGTGACATGAAGTCACGTCCCCCACCATAGCAGACAGAAACCTACCTGTGCTGAAGTTTGTGGACGTGGTACTACCCCATGTCTCCTCGGAGCTCGTCTATGGGGAAAGTGTTAGCAACGAAGAGCCGACAAGTGACGTTGCAGTTTTACGGTCCCGAAATATACCTCCTCGCCGCGTACTGGATCAACTCGCACGCAAATCCGGGCAGGCCTGGCTCAACGGGGCCAAATCTATTGCCGACCCCCGATTTAATGACGGCGAGGATCGTTTCCCGCTTCACACACTGGCACTTTGGATGGAGATGTCGAGGATGATTGAAGAGCAAAGGAGCTGGAAGAGAAGTGTTGAGTGGCTGCGGAAACAGCGAGAGAATTGTCAGGACGACCTTACGAAGGCTATGATTGATAAAGCTGGCACAATCCTAAAAACAATGGCGTGGGATGCTCCTCTCACCTACGGCCGTCAATCGGTGTCGACATTTGATCTCCGCGAGTTTCTCGGCACGGTCTGGCTGAAGACGAATAATATCGACATCATGATGGAGGATTTGGCGGAACGTGTCGCGTCTGATCCTAGCGTGGCGGACAGAGTAATTGTGGCGCCGCTTGCGTTCGTGAACGCAGTCCTCGGCGCCCGGAAAGGGGAATATACGAAGGGGAAGGCGAGGTTGCTACATCGCTAATATGATGTATGTGGACAATGGTCCACATAGGAGGGGAAGCTTGCTTCAGTCTAGGCTCGTTTCACCCTCTCTTGTGTGGAGGACATGAAATCTGAAGATAGTCGTTCAGATCATAGCTTCAGTCCGTACATG
This sequence comes from Favolaschia claudopus, assembly GCA_037176885.1. Classification (NCBI taxonomy): domain Eukaryota; kingdom Fungi; phylum Basidiomycota; class Agaricomycetes; order Agaricales; family Mycenaceae; genus Favolaschia; species Favolaschia claudopus. The sequence goes on along the minus strand of JAWWNJ010000020.1, from coordinate 2,251,369 downwards.
CAATTTACTGAATTACATACTACATAGTACAGAGCAAGTACACTCGCTAATCTATTCTAAGTACTCATGCAACTGCTGAAAAGGGTGATTGATCCCGTCGCCGGGAATCTATAGCGAATATTTGTATTCCCCACGGGCTCAAGAAATTGAAATTCAGTAAGAATATCCTGTATATTGAATCCATAAGTATTGAGTTTTAAACCCAAAGCCTCTCTCCATTCTGAGCATCTGACACACTATGGTTTCATTTGGCTTCTGCAATCTTTGCAACAGGAAAGGTGATCGAAATGCTGTTCCGTTCAATGTTTTCTTCCTTCCCTCAAAGTCAGCAGAAGGTACGGTGACTGATGGCTGCCACTTGTGCAATATAGCAGGTCAGGATTCTCAGGATGTGGCTCTCTAGCAACTGGTCTTCTTCAACCTTGAGCATTGGGTTGAGCATTTCCCTGTCTTTGTACTATACTTATTTTGCACTGGCTGTACAGGATTCTGCTGCACCGGAGGTGGATCTGGACCTTGAGTTCTACGTGTTGGTGACGGAGGTGGACTTTGAATATCCTGGTCTTCATTCTGTCCTGCTAAAGTACCAGCATTCCCAGTGTTCTGCATCTCAGCAATTCGGCAAGCGGTTCGAGGTTGAAGTTGCTGGCCATTCCAGTTAACCTGAACAAAATTTGGTTGCTGTAAAGGAGATCTCCGGTGTACAGGGCTATCCAGAATGCGATTGACATGCCCCTGCCCCTGAGCTGTATTTCATATGCGCTGTGGAGTATTTGGAAGCATAGACCTCTTTAATTTTATTTTGCTTGAGAGAAAGCATTGGCTGGTTGATTTGGCTCATACATCCATCCATCCAGGTTGAAGCAAGGTTGAAGCGGCAAAGAGCAAGCAAAGAGGTTCAATTTTGTTTCGGCGCGAATTCCGAGGTCACGTGAGACTGACAGCTGCATGACAGTCGGCCGTTTCCGAAGTCCGAGGCCACGGAGTCAGGACTCCAGGACATGCTTACAAACCACCTGGACGGAGATTTGTAAGCATCTGCATTCCGGAGCCCTATACCGATGAATGGGGAAGCAAGCTTCCCCATGAGTGCGAGATCAAAGAGAATAAGCAGGAAAAGATTAGTCTCCCAAGTCAGACCATAAATCCCGAGATTTTTTTGTGTTATATTGGGACGGGCAAAAAAATCTGATTTAATGGGAAAAGATTGTATTCCCGGCAAATGTGGCAAATTGCCATTGGATCGCAGGGGTCATAACCCTAGCACGCCGCATCGTCAAGGACTTCACTATGTTGGACTTCTTCTATCTTATCCCGAAACTTCGGGTCAAGCTTCGTGCGGCCATTCTTCGCGGGAAAGCATCCAATCCCAAGGATCGCGCCACAGGCTATGCTCATACTTATTTCGACACCACCGGGATCGACATTCTGGCCCTTTCCTCGTTTCCGGACGACTCTGCCATCGCTGAGATCGCTTTGGAAGCTTCGGAGGAAGCGGACAGCTTGCTGGCTTTACTCGGCCTTGTCCCTTCGCAGCTACATCCAGGCAAGGTTGTCGATTCGGAATCGACGGCGTTGCCGAGCATCTCTAGCTGGTATGATAACACTGGCGACGATGCATCAGATTACGCAGAAAGTATCTCATCGGCGCAAGAACTGCAGGATATCATTGATCGCACAGGTGACGACAATGTTCAACGTACGAGGGCCGAAAATGAAGAGCTCCTAAACCTAACCTCTGCGGCTCTCGCCTTGGAAGCGGACGACATGATTCAGATGTGCGTGCTATTTAATATCTTTTCGATCATGGACGGTGTGGCTGATATGACTCGCTAAGCCATTCTCTGCCAGACACTGACAGCACACCTGAGGTATTTGACGAGATCATCGCAGAGGAACAAGCTGCCCTCAATCTCCCCGCCGTTAATATTTCCGACGAACCTTCAAAGCCGTTGGGTCGAGGTACGGCTGTTCCCGACAATCTTGATTTCGACTATCTTGTCGATTTACGGCGCCGGCACCAAACGATGCAAGCTGCGGTTGGTGTATGAACACGAGTTGGAGACAGCCCAGATTCAGATAAAGCTAAGGCTCGCTCGTTGCGGCAGCAGCTCATCCGCAAATTCCATCTCGCTCTAAAAGAGGAACAGGACACGGCTACAGGTACTGGTTGGGAACGCGCAGCTCGCTGGCGTGCTCCAGCTCGTGGGGGAGGCGATTCAAAGACCACAGAAAAGACCGAGGTCGCCGGAAATTCAGCAAATGCTGCGTTGGCTGCAAATGCCGTCGCGAAAGCGGTATGATTTCTTTTCGTTTATGACTTATTTCCTGAATTTATGACTATAAAATTATAGGCTGCCGCCAAACGCAAGACCGTCTACACGAAAGCCAATGTGCCAAAGCTTCCTGAGGTCATTGCTGCGCGGGTTACGCCTCTACGGCCGATTTCTATCAATGACTTTGGATTTATTTTCACGCGTCGCGGACTGATGGTGGGACACGGTGAATATTCATTGGTTTGTTCCCAGTTTTCAATGCTCATCTTGATCCACTAGTGTTTGAGATGTATTCAAAAGGCGGCGGCAAATATGGAAAGCACGAACCAGTGACCGACTCGTCCAATATCTCAGCACTCTCGAAGATCTCGGTCCAGGTGTATGAACACGGCCACGGCGCCCAATTCAGGGCAATTACCACCGCTACCGCAGTTGTTCAAACCAAGCAATTCGCTCATGTCGAGCCCTTCCAGTTCGTATGCTTACTGTCTTCACATCCAAAGATTGTACCTGCCGGTATCGAGCTTGGGCTAGACGATATCAATCGGTTCAAGACACTTTTACGGGGCTCAGACAGGTTCGAGAATGCGATGAAACTGTTTCGCAAGAGAGGAAAGAAGGCGGGAGTAGGGATGGGCGAAGATTCTGGCGAGGAGATCGACGAATGATTTATAAATTATATATATATTTGTTATCGCAACTAAAATCGGTTCCTGGGGTTGCGAAATATTGTCAAAATGCGCCCGAAGGGCGCGAAAGCGAAAAAAATGGGTTTTACCAGGCTAGGTCCCGTCCGGACAAAAAACCCAACTTTCGACCAAAATTTGTCCGGACAAAAATTGGCCAATCGGACTCCGGCGGGACCTAGCCTCCAAAGGGATAAACCGGGGTCCTGCTTCTCCCGAAAGCCCCCTCAGCTCGGCCAGCCGCTCGCTCACGTCCAGCAGGTGTCTTCCCTGTTGTCCCTGCGCCTCCTCCTCGGGCCATGCCAGCTCCTGCTGCTCCGCAGGTAGTCCCCATGGACGTTGATCGCACGCGCTCCGGGAGAGGACCTCCCCGTGGCTGCTACCGATGCGGCGGTCCACACCTGGCCCGGGATTGCCCCACCCCGGCTGACGTCCGAGCCGCTGATGTCCTTGACGAGGTCATACGTCAGCTTGGGTCCGAGCTCCTCTCCGAACTGGTGGCTCGGGTTGCCACCACCGACTCGCTCCCTGAGCCGGAGTCTGTAGTCGCCGAGGAAGAGCAGGGTTTTCTCCCACGCGACGAGTGAGCGGTACGCCCTCGATCGCGTCTCCTAATCGTTTTGCATGTTTGTATGATGAGTCTGCCAATGTTACATCTGTTGAACCTGCCGAAATGAAAGACGTACCCCCTGCTCCCCTCCGTTCCCCACGCATACGGCGAAAGCCTTGGGAACGTAGACTTCCTCAGCGCTATACTGTTGCTGCTGCACCCGGTGCCAACTCCCTGCATCTCCCCCTTGAGATTCAGGCAGTCCAGGACGCCACCAAGCTTTCCCTCGAAGGTCTCGTTGACTGTGGTGCCACCTCAGACTTCATTGACTCTGAGTTCGCAGCTAAGTCTGGCCTCCCCGTCCGCCGCCTTGCACAGCCCATTCCAGTTTTCAATGTGGATGGCTCCCCAAATGAGGCTGGTGCGATTCGCGAGGTGGCCGACGTCGTGCTGCAGTATCGTGGTCACTCCGAGCGCTTGCAGCTCGCTGTTACTCGTCTTGGGAAGCAGAAGCTCATCCTCGGCTACTCCTGGCTCCGGAAGCATAACCCGGAGATCGACTGGGACACCCAAGAGGTCAAGATGAGCAGATGCCCCAGCGAGTGCTCTACGTGCCGCACCGAGGTTCGCCTGGAAGCTCGCGCTGCACGCCGAGAGTCCCGCCTGGCCGCTGAGATCCTCCGGCAGCTCCGACTTGGTCCCCTTCCATCCATCTGCGCCATAGACTTAGGCGAAGATGAATACGATGACCTGCCAGAGCTGTTCCCGGACTACGAGGATGGATGATGTGGATGAAGTGGATGACCCCCTTGAGCCGGGAGACCGGGTGTTCTACACCCAGTTCCTGCCTTCTGAGGATATCCGTGCTGGAAGCACCGTCTCCCAGCGCCTGGCTGAGGCATACGCCAAAAACTCAACCCCGGCGCGCTCGGACGTTCCCGAATGGGCCCGAGAGTTTGACGATGTTTTCAACAAGGAGTCCTTTGACTCGCTGCCTGAACGCCAATCCTGGGACCATGCCATTGAGCTCGTGCCGGACTCTAAACCCACGAACTGCAAGGTCTACCCAATCTCGCCTCAGAAGGACGGCGGACTTCGGTTCGTACAGGACTATCGAGCTTTAAACGCTATGACCGTGAAGAATCGTTACCCGCTCCCCTTAATCAACGACCTCATCAACCGACTCAGGGGAGCCCGGTACTTCACGAAACTCGATGTCCGATGGGGCTTTAACAACGTTCGAATCCGTGAAGGCGACGAGTGGAAGGCAGCGTTCCGGACCAACCGGGGACTGTTTGAGCCGCTGGTCATGTACTTCGGTCTGACCAACTCCCCTGCAACCTTCCAGACCATGATGAACGACATCTTCCAGGATCTTATCTTCTCTGGCGACGTCATGGTCTACCTCGACGATATCCTCATTGCCCACTCAGACATCCGTCGGCATCGAGAGATCGTCCGAGAGGTCCTGCGGAGGCTTCGCGCAACCTTCGAGCAGAGAAGTGTGAGTTTGAGCGGACCTCCATTGAGTACCTCGGTGTGATTATCTCCCACAACCACGTCGAGATGGACCCTGTAAAGGTTGCAGGAGTGGCAGCTTGGCCAGCGCCTGAGAATAAGAAGGATGTGCAGCAGTTCCTTGGCTTCACAAACTTCTACCGCCGGTTCATTGCGGGCTTCTCAGACGTTGCTCAAGCCCTCTTCAGACTCACCAAGAAGGGCGTCACCTGGACTTGGGGGCCTGAAGAGCAAGCTGCCTTTGACAAGCTCAAGCGGCGGGTGACTCGGTTGTGCGGTCTGCTCGGTCTTCGAAATGGCGTATTGAAGGTGGACTCCTTTACTTCCGGGGGAAGGTTGTCGTCCCCCAAGACAAGGACCTCCGCCGACGCATCCTGGAGCAACACCATGACACGCGCGTTGCAGGCCATGCCGGTCGTTTCAAGACTCTGGAGCTCGTGTCTCGGAACTACTGGTGGCCCCAACTGTCGCGCCATGTCGGCCGGTACGTTGCGACTTGTGACTTGTGCTGCCGCACCAAGGCGCTTCGTAGACTGCCGATTGGTGAGCTCCACCCCACAGAGGTCCCCGAGGAGCGCTGGCACACCGTCTCAGTCGACTTCATTGTCGAGCTTCCGGAGGCCCATGGATACGATGCAGTCATGGTCGTTGTCTGTGCCCTTGGGAAGAGAGCGCACTTCATGGAGTGTCACACCACCATTGACGCGGTTGGCGCTGCTCGGCTGTACTACCGGAACGTCTGGCGCCACCATGGCCTGCCGGAGAAGTACATTTCGGATCGTGGCACCCAGTTCATTGCAGAGTTCACGCGCGAGCTTTGGCGCCTCGTTGGGGTCACCCCAGCCACTTCTACGGCCTACCATCCGCAGACCGATGGCCAAACGGAGCGCGTTAACCAGGAACTCGAGCAGTACGTCCGGCTCTTCACCAATTACAAGCAGGACGACTGGGATGAGCTGCTGCCTGCAGCGGAGTTTGCGTACAACAACCACATGCACTCCTCCACGCAGCAGGTACCGTTCATGACGGACACTGGTCGGCTTCCACGGATGGGCTTTGAGCCCCACGCTGCACGTTCTAGGTTAGAGGCTGTAAACGAGTTCCACGATCGGATTGCGTCAGGGGTTTCCGAGGCGAAGGCGGCACTCGTCAAGGCCAAGTCAGAGTACAAGCAGTACTATGACCGCCGGCGGACACCAGCTCCAGACATCAAGGTTGGTGACCGGGTGTGGGTTGATGCTTCAGATATCCGCACCACCCGCCCTTTGGTGAAATTCTCCCACCGGCGTATCGGCCCCTTCAAGGTTCTGAAGGTCGTCGGTAATGGTGCCTTCAAACTGGAGCTGCCGCCCCGGTACTCTGCCCTCCACCCTGTCTTCCCCGTCGTGAAACTTCAGCTTGTGGAAGCCGATCCATTCCCCACTCGCCCCAGACACGAAGAGCCGCCACCAGTCCTTGACGTTCCTGGCGACAAGCAATGGGAGGTCGAGGAGATATTGGATGCCAAGATCCGCTATGGGAGTCTATGGTACTTTGTTCGCTGGAAGGGTTATGACCCGTCCCATGATCAATGGGTGAAGCACTCTAATGTCTTTGCCCCGGACGCTGTCGCTGCTTTCTACCGCAAATACCCTTCCAAACCTCGCTCCATTGCTGTTGCTGCCTTCGATTCCCTTCCCTTCCGTGACCGCTCGTCAACTCCAGCTCAGGTGCGATCTATGCGTCGAGGCGCCGCATTCCAAGGGGGGGATGATGTCAGGGGAACTCCCCCTTTTGGCACTACACAGCCACCTATGACGCAGGCCTCTTGCAGATTTCCCACTTTCCTGTCAAATCCCCAAAGCCCTATGTCATCGTGGAGTAAGGCATGTGACTTGGCCCGGGATCATTGCCGATCGCTCCGAGCTTGTGGGAACTAGTTACTATATGTTTACTGCACCTAGCGTGGGAATCCTCAGCTTTGGATTCTCCCTCACTAGGTGTGCTGTGATGTATTCTTAGTAGCTTCTTAATTAACTTTGGATTCTCCCTCGCTAGACCCTCGAGACATCTCGGGTCCTAAAGGTTGATGCCTGTACCCAGAGAGGACACAATGTTCCCTTTGATGCCTGTCCAGTAGCTATCATCTGGTAGAGTGCTGAGCAGAATGAGAGGCTGAAGCTCTGGGGGAAATGGAAATTCCAGGCTTGCAAGCCTATCAAAGCAGGTCTTGATAGCAGCTACATGAGAAAGAATCTTGTTGCGATCCATGAGCTCTGGTTCGCCTTCAATAACGAGCTTGGTGCTAAAAAGTTCTGCTAGAACACCCATTGCAGAATCGGCATGATTTTCTGCTTCGAAGCGCTGGCGCAGTTTGGCCCAGAGAATTCCAGCATTAGATTCGTTGACATACTCTGTGCGCAGTTCTGCTGAAAGAAGCTTCTGAATGACACCTAAAGCACGGCTATTACGTTCGCCAGGCGTATCCTTGAAAGCTACTCCAGCAACAGGAGCTGTGGCAGGCAGAGGAGTAACGGCAGCAGCAACAGAGGCATCAGCTGCATTTGCAGCGAGGATAACAGATTCAAGCAGAGTGTAGACTCCCTGTAGGCGCAGTTCCACTGTAGCATTAACATGAAAAATCGGCCAGTCTTCTGCTCCGGAAAGCTCAGAAGAAGCCGAGTTTGCCGCAGTTGACATTGTGTGAGAAGTCCGAGGTGAGATAACCAGAGTCCGAGGGAATTTCGGCAACAGGTCGTGTGATTGATTGATTGATACAAGTCAGTGCTTGTGATGCTTCGAGCTCTGATGAGCGAGCAGGTGAGTCTTCCAATAGGTACGTCTTCAGAGAGCTAGCGCTCGGTGGCCCATAACCTAACAGAATCTGAAAATGCGCGGAAGGCGCAATAACTACACAATGAGTAAGTAAATACAAGTAGGTAGATAGATAGAGAACTCACCCTCAGTCTCCCGCAATGTGGGATGAAAGACTGAGGGTGGTGGACAGACGAGCACGGTTTATATGTAAGAACAAGGCTGTATGATAAGTATCAGATATCTATCAAAAACCGGAGCGGCGGGGCGGCTACCCGGAATAATTCATATTCTGACAAAAGCTGCACCCCGAGGCTTGGGCGCACGCCCTCATTGATTACCCAGATCGGGTGTTTGCTGAGACCCTCGTCTCTGCCATCCGCCATGGTGTCCTTCTAGGTGTGGATCCTGCACGTATGCCTCCTCCCTCCTTCTCTGCCCATGCCCCTCTTCCTTCTGCACTTGCATTTCCCGAGACAGTAGATAAAGGCATTGCTCACGAGATTTCTCTGGGGCGTATTGTCTCGAAACCGTAAGAAGCGCACCATTGCACTGAACCAGCGTCAGTATATTGACAAGGTCCTTTCTCGCTATGACATGACAGACTGCAAACCTGTATTCACACCTATGTCTACTGGAACCCCGCTCACAGAGAATGACCCTGATGACGACAGTATCATTACCCATATGGCTATTGTCGAAGGTGGATCTATTGTTCCATATCAAAGTGTAATCGGGTCTGCTATGTATGCCATGCTAGGTACTCGACTAGATCTTGCATACAGTGTAGGAGTACTTGGTCGATTTAGTGCAAAGCCAAAGAGAATTCATTGGGCAGCAGCAAAACGACTTCTTCAATACTTCAAAGGCACCCGTCATTGGGAACTTGTATAGTACATAATTCATTGACATAAGCCGAGAAGTGTCATCGTGAGATTGCCATTGTCACCGCGTGACAGGCGGAATTGAATTCCTCTATGTCCTCCCCACCCACCCAGACTGTCAGCGATCTCTTCACTTGTGTGTTCCTGCCTACAATTAGTATATGTGGATGTCTGAGGCTTCTATCCCATAGCGGCTGCGGCTTCCCTTATCATATATGACCATCTCCTCACGTTAGGGGACGAAATCAAACTCGTTTGGCCGCACCGAACACGTCTCCCAAAGCTGCTGTTTTTTCTCAGCCGCTACATGATCCCAGCTATAGAATTGTGAGTGACATGAAGCGGACGGCTGTAAAGTGTTTACTGACTCAATAACCCCAAATCCAGCTGCATGTGGCTGAGTTCTGAAGCAGTGAGTTTTCAGCCATGCACTCCTTGTCAATGACCAACCTGACGAGCACAAAGATATGTGGGTATTGGCATGTTGCTCCACTGTACATTGCAATGGCCGCCGCCGAGGCACTTATGTGTGTGCGAGTGCATGCGCTTTGTAAGCACAGTTTCTGCTCTCAATGTAAGACTGTAACAAAGGGAATAGATGAACGGTCACAATGGATGTGGTGGGCACTAGTGCTCATGTACTCGGGTGAGCACCATGCATGAACAATTACTTTTGATCTGATTATCTGACTTCCACTTAGCAAACTTGATCACTGTGACATTCTGTGTTTCTGAGGTTATTCCAGCTGCTGGTAGCGGGAAAGATAGTTGCGTCTTACCTGAAAAACCGTACGTGGGACTAGCAAGTGGGGCTTGGTTGGTTGCACGTCCTCAAAGGTTATGAGACTACTAACCAGATGTCAGGATTAGTCAAGTCTTGTTTCAAGGTATACAGATGTGCTTTAAGGACAACAGAGGAGATGTTTGATTGTGAACAGTGGCTATTATGGCTTTCAGCGCCTTGAAGCTATACACTGCCAGCAATACACCGCGCATTACCACCGGCAGAAGCCGCTTCAGCATTCTTGTGCGAGACTCACTAATTTACTTCGTTATTATCTTTGGTAATCTCCACTTTCACTTCATTGGATGAGCATTTACACGTGGTAGCTTTCACCGTGGCAAATGCTGCAATATATAGTCATACCGACATGTCGAAGTATCATGTTCTCATTGGGTAAGGGATAGTTGTGCCACAAAAACAAAAGTCATGAGTAATACCTTGCTACAGCCTGACTGCGGCTATCCCGTGCGTTGCGGTGAGGCATCTCAGCTTGGCTGTAACAATGAGAGCAAAGCAAACTGATGAGAACTTACCAGGTTTCTCGAATGACAATCAATCTTCTGGATCGAGAAGAGTATATTGACACTGCTCCTGAGGAAGTTTCAACCGTTGTATTCGAATATGATTGAGTGGTGAGTGGAACCCTCGCAAAAATAAAAGGAGAAAAGTTTCACGAAGCTGTTTCTGTGCCCAGAAATCACGGTAACATACTGAGGCTGTCCATACATCCACACCGGCGACGGAAAGATGTGCACGCGATGTTTCTCATGCGCTTCTGGGCCGAGTGACCTCGAAAAAAATGTCGACGTCAAAATCGAACATTCTTTGGGATATACAGTAAATAGAGTAGACTTAGGGTAACCAGCCCGCTCTGCTTATCTTGCTGGTGACCCCCGCTTAGCTTAACCGAGGTAACCACCGGAATACACGATTGTACTCTCTGGTGATCGCGCCAGCACCAAGGCGGCGTATGGGAAATTCTTGATTTATCTGGCCTAAAGCCAAGGGTGGCAGAAACTGGATTCATGGACCATGACTACCTACTGGTAGTAGTCGATCTAGTATCCGGGATCCGCAAAAAGAGGTTTTGCTTTTCAATATCAAAGAATTTATAGTAAGATGATACAGTTTCGTGCGTGGAAGAGAAGGAAAGATAGGATATCATGATATAGAGAGAAAAGGCACGGAAAAGGGAAGTGAAAAGGGTCGCTCAGAAGCGTATTATACAATAATGTGATGTACATACTGACCGGCCTGTATGCATGACAAGTCGTTATCAAGGAGCGAGCAGGATCTGATTCAAATGAGAAACGCACCGCACGAGTCGCATCCCATTAAATCCACCCGGCAAACAACATAACTTGAAGAACAGACACACAGCATTTCCGCAGGCAGCAATTGAAGGAGGTTTGATGTCGAGTGCTTGACTTGAAGAGACGGTTCTGACTTGAGAGATAAGAGGGATTTGACGAAGGCAGGAGCTTGTGTATGAAATGAGAATGGAAGGACTCTTGACAGTACTTGCGGGGAAGCTTGACGACGCTTGCCTAGGAAATTGAGGACACTTGCGGATCTTGCCGAGTTTGAGGGTACAGACGGGTGGAAATTCAGAGAAGCTTGGCAAAGGTTTGAGGTACTTGGACTTTGGTGTTGGACCAGGGGGACGAGGAGAGGACTTGCGAGCGCAGGAGGGGGGAGATGGTGGGAGGAAGAGAAAAGGGCGTGACGTGGCAATCCCAGCGAGTCCCAATTCTACGGTGGTCGGGCCGCAGGTCTAGAAGAATCGAGAGGTGGTCCAGACCCCGGACTACGTGATCAGTTTTGACATTTTGTGATTTACTGCGACATGTAAAAACATGTTGGGTATGTGGACAATGGTCCACATAGGAGGGTAAGCTTGCTTCAGTGCGAATGGGAATTCAATATCCTAGTTGAATACGTCCAATTCATCCATATACAGTAGCTAATCTTGCTAAATTCATTCGGGCAACATTAGGGACAGTCAGAGTAGCGTTTTTGGGCCGTTTATGAGGCGTTTATGGGGTCGTTTTTGAACTCGTTTATGAAGTCGTTTATCGAAATTGTTGGGATCAGAAAGTTGACAGAAACGTGGGAATAAACGCCTGGCGATTCATTTGGCGAGAGAAACGACCGATAAACGAGTGCAGAAACGCGTCCAGAGGCGTTTATGCATCGTTTTTGAAGTCGTTTATCGTTTATCCCATGGTTCTGAAATTCGAGAAACGGCTTCATAAACGACCTCATAAACGACCCTCAAAACCGTACTCTGACTGTCCCTATTACTGGCTCGAGCAGTTTTTCGCCCGATTTGGGTAACCAACTTATTCAGTTGATGAACCTCAAAACCGCCTCAGTAACCGCCCTCATATTCACCTTCAAAACTCTTCTGCTCCTGATGAATCTGGTTGCAGTGGCTCAGCGGCCCTGTTTTTTTCCGGATTATTGATTTTGACAGCTAAAGCTTGTGTAAAAGCTTTTTTCATTGTTTATTTTCAGGTGCTGTCACTTGGAACTTAGTCCATGGTTTGCGCTGTTGCAGTTTGAGGTTTCGAGTGCTGATGGAGGTTGAGGTCCGAGGTCCGAGGTTGGCCGACTCGGATCAATCGATCATGATCTAATTTGATCAACAATTCTCGCGGTTCACGGAAGGTACACGGATGACTCCGATGGGTAAGTAGAAGGCCGCTTCCCATTTTGAACTCTACTAGGGGAGCTCAATTCTTAGCTCGTCGGCTCGTCTCGTCCCAGAAATTATTTAATTGCATGATGAGCTGATGAGCTGCTGATCCCACTCCGCATTTCTCTCCACTTCCCATCAAATTTTGATCCCCTCATCAAAAAATCGATATTTTACGGACGAGACGAGCTGACGAGCTAAGAATTGAGCGCCCCTACTGGCATTCCAGTGGGCTTACTGCGAGCTGTTTTCAGAAGCTTTCTTGTTGAAGTATCATCAACAGACAATAATTTATGAATTTCGTGGCGATATCCATCCAAACATTACCTCTGAGTGAAAATCACTTGGAGCTGGTAGTACTTAGAGGCTTAGAATGTATTGATGTATGAATTACAATTTATTTGGGTCTGCAAATTGACTGAAGCTGCTCCCAGCCATTGCCCATTTTCGTAGAGGAACTCCTCCAAGAGCTTGCGGATCATGTTAGATTGTTGCCATCATCTGATCTCATACGGCACGGACGACGTTTACTGGTTGTTTACTATTCTTTGAGAGCTGAATCAGGTTCTGGCGATATGCACTACTCCAAAGACACGTACCTGAAGTCAAAAATGCCCAGGATAGCTCACTCTTGAACCTCGGCTCAATGCTCAAACCTCCGTCAACAACCTCGTTAGTGATCAAAACTTCGGTTGACAACCACGCAAGCGGTCGCAACCTCTGAGCTCAACCTTCGGTGCAAAAACAAATAATTTTCAACGATAAATAAGGTCATACCCTTGGCCCTTGGCTAAAGCTTATACTCACTGGATAGTGGTAAGTATATCCAAGACACTGGTAGTAGCACAAAGTCTGGTAATTTTTTTTGAAGTTGCTCAAAGCATTCCCTGAGCCCCGGCACTTGTGACAAAGTGCTTCAAGTGCTTGTAACTTGAGGAGACTCAGTGTTACAAAACTGGATGCTTACTGAATTCTTTCTCAATGAGCAAGCAACCATTGAGTATATATGTTGGTAAGGTACTGTACATATACTTATCACAGCACATGAGGTTCAAACAGGCCAATTAAACTTGAGCTGAGCAAGAGTTGAACCAAAGTTGAGCACTCGGAGTCGGAAACATTCGGCGCGTAGTCCGAAGTCACATTATCCGAAGTCCGAGGAAAGGCCCGCACAGTGCTTACAGCTGTGCTTACAAAGCACCCAGTCATTTGTAAGCATCTGCATTTTGGAGCCCTATACCGATGAATGGGGAAGCAAGCTTCCCCATTAGGGCGCTCTAAAACCCTTACCTAAAGGTAGCGGGAATACCATCCCGTTGATTGATGAGACGAAGATTATTCCTTGGAGGCCATCTAGGTGTCCAGAAGCTCTGAGACCTCATTGGGATGAGAAACGGAGGGCATACCTTAAATCAGGTCGTTGGAAAATTACCAACTCGGGCAACACCGTGCCGATGTTATTAATTCCTAAGGTTAAGACAGATGAGCTTAAATTGCGAGTTGTTGTGGACCTTCGTGAACGAAACAAGAACACTCACAAGTTGTCTTCACCGCTTCCTGATACCGAGGGAATTTTGCGCCGAGTTGCGCGCTGCAAATATCGTTCCTTGATCGACGGGCAAGACGCCTATGAACAGATTAGAATAATTCCTGAACACGTCGAGCGTTCGGCGGTTACTACACCAGATGGTAATATGGTTAGCCTTGTGGTCCAGCAAGGTGACTGTAACGCGCCGGCGACGTATCAGTCGTTGATGAACCATTTATTCCCCGATTTTATCGGCAGATTCATGGACGTCTATCTTGACGACATCGTGATTTATTCGAACACGCTGGAAGAGCATAAACAGCATGTTAAATCTGTAATCGACGTATTGAAGCGTGAATCACTTTACCTTAGTGAGGGTAAACTTCAATTCTTAAAGAACGAGTTGTAGATTCTGGGTCGTGTCGTCGATGACCGCGGAATTCGGATGGACTCTGACAAGGTCGATTCCGTAGTGAATTGGAAAACACCTACGAATCGGGATTTGCTTCGCGGATTTCTCGGTTCGGTTGGGTATTTGGCTGATGACTTGGCCAAGGTCCGAATTCCCATGGGAGTTCTTCATGGAATAACGGGAGATAAAGTCCCGTTCCGCTGGACTTATACTCAGCAACGTGCCTTCGAGGATATTAAAAGGATTACTCACGAAGGCCGTGATCATCATCGCAAGCCGCTCGATTACAGCAAGGGTGCGCCGAATGTGTATCTTGTTACCGACGGTTGTAGCTCTGGAATTGCTGGAGTTGTTTGCCAGGGTGAAGACTGGAAAAATGCTAAAGTTGCGGCATTCTTTTCAGCTAAATTGAATTCTGCGCAACAAAATTACCCTGTGCACGAAATCGAGATGCTTGCCGGTGTTGAAGCGATGCTGAGGCATCGAGATATTCTTCAAGGTGTTCACTTTACCTGGGTAACGGATCACAAGGGGTTAATTCACCTTATGAACCAGAAGAATTTATCTGGCCGTCAAGCCAGATGGATTGAAAAGATTTCGGGCTTCGACTTCGAAATTAAATACTTACCAGGTACTGAGAATGTGCTGGCAGACGCGCTGTCGCGTATTTACTCAAACGAGGCGCCGGGAACTGTCCGCGCTCGAAGTGAATACACTTACCACGATGTTTTGAACAATGATGTTCTTCAGGTTAATTCCATATCAATGCCAGTTTTTGCGGGTCGCGAAGCGCTTGCAATTTCGAGCGATAGAGTGACTAGGTCGATGACGAAGGCCGCCCGAGATGCCGCCTTGCAGGAATCCACTCAGAAGCCTAAACCCGAAATTCCGGTGAAAACCACAAAAAAGCGCAATAAAAGCCAGAAGTTTGCTTCTTCCAAGCCTGTCGAACCAAAGGAGGGCGAGGATACCACCCAAAATTCAAATTCTGCGACTTCACGCGATGACAGCGAAACAACAGCGAAAGCAAAGGAGCGATTGATCCGAAACCGTCTGATCCACACAAGGACAAACTTGATCTCTCTTCTCCTGATCCTAACGTTGACCGCAATCCTGCTACTCTGGATATTGACTCTGAGTTCGAAAACATGGATGAATCATTGCTAGAGGTTGTCAACAGCAGTTGGGATGGACTCCATATCACAGAATTGATCACCAACAAGTACAATTCCGATCCGTTCTTCAAAACAATTCTTGACGACCCTCGTTCGTACCGCAACTTTGAGGTTCAAATTGGACTTGTTTTCCTTCGTAACAACGATCGGAAGGTTCTCTGCATCCCTCGGCTCACTTTCCGCGGCCGAAACCTACGGGAAATTGTGATCTCGGAGGCTCATTCTGTGCTAGCTCATCTCGGAGCTCGGAAAACTCTTGATTATCTCAGAGACCATGTCTGGTGGAAAGATATGGTTGAAGACACGAAGAGCTTCTGTGAAACCTGCCCAACCTGCATGCGCAGTAAGCCTAGCAATCATAAACCCTATGGCTTGTTGCATTCTCTTCACCCGCCTTCTCAGTCTTGGGATTCTATTGGAGTTGACTTTGTCGGCCCTCTGCCGGAATCCAAGAATCGTGACGGGTCTTTTAACTCGATAACCGTTGTTATTGATCTCCTTACGGGTATGGTTCATTTAATTCCGAGTCGTACGAATTATACGGCTCGTCAGATGTCCGAATTAATGTTTGAACATATCTATAAGTTACATGGACTTCCCAAGTCTATTGTAAGCGACCGGGACGTGCTCTTTACGAGTACTTTCTGGCGCAGACTCAACGAGTTGATTGGCACGAAGCTCCATATGTCTTCGGCTTATCATCCCGAGTCAGATGGCGGAACAGAACGGGCTAACAGTACTGTTACGCAGATGCTGCGTCAATGCATCCATCCTAAGCAGAAGGATTGGGTGTCTAAATTGCCAGCTATTGAGTTTGCTATGAACTCGGCACGTTCTAAAAGCACGGGTTACTCACCGTTCTTCCTTAACACAGGTAGAATGCCGCGTTCGATGATTTGGAACCCGGACAAAACGGGCGAGTATCGCGGCATAGCCAACTTCGCTATGCAACGGCGCCTAGCCATCATGGCTGCGCACGACAGCATGATAGCGGCTCGCGTGAAGCAAACCCGTACCGCTAACCGAAAGCGGCAATTGGAGCCGTTCCGCAAGGACGACTTGGTGTATCTATCCACCAAGAATGTTAAGTTTGAGAAAGGCCTTGCGCGCAAACTCATTCCGAAGTACATTGGGCCGTACAAAATTACGGAGGAATATGGAAATTCTTCCTTCAAGCTGGATCTACCTGCAAACATGAAGCAGCGAGGTATCCATGATGTCTTTCACGCATCTTTACTGCGGATCCACGTACCTAACGATGATCTATGTAGCGAGGGCACCGAGCTCAAGTACATAGAGCGTCTGTCTAGGAGAGACTAACGATGATCGCAGATTCCCCGGAAGGTTAGACTCACAGCTTGGAGTCTCTTCTGGAGACACCGACGATGAATGGGCTGTCGAGCAAATCACTGGCCATTATAATCGTCGTACTGAGGCCCTCTTTGAGGTCTTATGGAAGTCAGGAGATACTACCTGGATGTCTTACGACCAGGCGAGCAAGCTGCGAGCGTTCAAGGAATATTTGGAGCTCCTTGGTATCAACGACATCAAGGATTTACCTTACGGGTCTGAAAAACCACCCGCATCTGATGCCCAGGTGTTCGTCGGATCTATTGCTCTTGATTGGCTTGATACGAACAACCTGCAAAGGGATAAATCAGCCCGGACTTCAGGAGACGCCCAAATATCCCCCCACTTTTTGCCCACTGAAGTAATTCCGCTCCGCGCATTCTCACTCTCCATTCTCACTCGCCATGCCTCCCTGGGACGGCAATATCGAGAACTTCGTGATCTCTGGCGACTATGCCGAGTTCAATATCGCCCATCCCAACTTCATCCGTGTTGCCCCGCAATTCTTCGTCGCCTACACCAATGATGCCAATGACAAAGGTGTCGGTGTCCACGCCTCTAATGTGCAGGTTGCCATTCGTCACAACGGCCGCCTCCACAACCCCGATGTCGAGGTTAAATACAACCCCGAACTCTACGTGTTCATTGCCGAGCACCTGAACGCCTTCTGCGGCACTCCCCGTTGGTACTATGCCGATGACGACTATATCAGCTCTCCTGGTGATGATTCCGTGGACCTTCCCACCCTCACGGAGTTTATGGTCCTTGATTCCGACATCTATGACCCTCAGGTCCTAAACGGCAAGGTCCTGGTCGACATCGCTTTCAAGACTCGTGCTCTCGAGCTCATGGTCGACTCCGATATGCGCCGCCAGCGTGGGATTGCAAATACTCGGGAGAAGAAGGCTGCTAAACGTGTTGGCGAGGTGGAGGGGAAGCTTTCTGCGGCGCAGAAGGCTAAGCTTGCGGCGAAGAAGACACAGCAGACGAAGGACTATCACATTCGTGCCGCGGCTCGGGCCGCTGCTGGTCGTCAGTCCAACGGTCCTGCCGCTGGGCCTTCCCATCCGAAACTCCCACCGCCGCATCGGCCCTCTCCTGGTATGACTCCTGCGCCAAGCACCCGTGCTGGCTCTGTGATGGAGGAAGGAGAGATCGGTGGTCCACCTTCGACTCCTCTTGGAGGCTCTGGCTCTGGGATGGATACCACCAGCGGTTGAGCTCGTCGCGAGGCGTCGAGCTGGAGGGCGTATGTAGCGGACGCGTACGTACCCCTACACATTTATGGTCACACTCATTTTACTCTCCTCTCCTACCACATTCTTTACCTATACCCCTCCCTATCCAACGCGTATTCCTTACGCTCGACACTCGTTTACCTACGTTTTATCTTTGTTTGGTATCACCTTGATCACCGGCTCGTTCCGAGCACTGCCACCTGTTCCGTAGTATATAAGACATGCTTGTGAATTGTCGGAAAATCCGAAATCAGGTGATAGGGCCAAATATACCAATATCAAGCTTGATCAGGCTGTCAAGTTCGGGGTCGGTTGATAAGGTCCAAAAAAGACTTATAAACACTGATCAAGCTTGACGGCCTGACATTGCTTGATAGGTCTTGATCAAGGTTGGGCGGGGAAAATGGTCAAAATGTAACAACTCTGTTGCGCTTTCTATGATAGTACCTATACTTATGTACTTCGAAGTGTTTGATATTATAAGACTTCTATTTACTATTGAAGTTGGAATTTATAAGTAAGTATTTCGCATCGCGCGGTTCGAACCCGCGCGACTAAGTAATAAAATGACACTATAACCACTATGCTAAGAAACCTTTAACATAGTGAGGTGGTCTACGTCACATATCATGGTAATACTCCACTTGCAGGCGTGATATCACCATCAACTGGACTCTGTCCAATTCACTTATGCGTGTCTTGAATGCATAAGTAGTTTATAATGTCATTGTACCTACAAATGTAGTCCCATTGACTCTGAGATCTGACAATTGAATTCTATCTTCAATTGAATTATAATATAAGTGGGTCATGAATTCACAAATTCACTTCCTATATCTTTATGAGGTGAGCTTACATGGACACTGTATACTTCAAGAATGAAAGTCTAAGTACATAGGGTGTGTTGGAGCAGTTTTTCGGCTTCATCCTGATACTACTTGACAGTGTTTGATATGGCTTGACCCTACTTGATCAAGCTTGACATCAGTTGATCAACGGCACTGGGAGCCTGATCAAGCTCGATACCCCCGTCAAGCCTCGTCAAGCTTGATCAGGTAAATTCGGATTTTCCGACACACGTAGATACTTCTTCGGTTAATACACTACTTACAACAGTCAGATTGACCACCCCCCGTGTGACGGAACTCGTCCCTCAACGCTTCCGCCACAACTCACGCCAGTTTTTGGGCCGTGAAATCCATCCTAAGTAAGCTAGGCGTCAGAAATAGGATGCAAGAGGCAGACTCAGTCAACCTAGAAACACTCGTGGAGTCTACCGCTACTCACGAGTGAGAAGTACGCTCGAATCCAAGTGTCTACGTTGTACTCACAGGTCGATTACCACATGGTGTGCTTTATACCAGTAGAACCAGTGGGCACTAATGAGATTTTCAAGAACTTCGTGAAAATGACCACCAACCCATGCCGACCTCAAAACGCAAAGCGCAGCGTGCTGGACTGAAGCAAGGACGGTATGGCCAATCTAAAGTGTTCAAATCAGGCAAAGAAAACGTAAGACAAGAGCAAGTGGACCTACAGCCAAAACCCATTCTTGCCTATAGTTCACGGTCTATCTTGCCAATGCTGCACTAGAATCCGATGCGGAGCATTCTGAAGAGCCCGGCACTAGCTTCTCTTCGCTTCCTGTTCATGGAACTCTTTTCGAGCCGACTTATCTGCGCAACGGACCTGAAGAAAGAGCCGACTCACCGGAGGCACCTCGATTACGTCCTGCTTCCTTCCGCAATGAAGACGACATTCTCCTGATCTTGAGCCTGTGTCTGACGATGAGGACGAGGGATATGCGGGAATGCAGGCTGATAACGAACAGGAAAACGATGATGCTGACTGGGACGAGTACGATGGGAGACTATGAGGATGAGATCTATGCCGAGGCTAGACGACGCATGCCCAACTTCAGACCTGCTCCTGGACCTGCACAAAAGCCTGCCCCTCCTCCGAAACCTACTCCGAACCCAGCCCCCACTCACAACAATACAAGCAGAACCCACTCACCGCTGTACTCTGGCTTCCCTGCTCCGTCACCTAACCCCTTTGTCAATCCATGGACTGAGCCCAATACCACTTCGTCAACCACCACCGCTCCTGCTGACTCCTGGCGCTTCAATTACTCTGCCGACGACGAATACTATGAGGAGTATAAATCCGATGATTTCCGTGACTGCGACGACGACGACACACCTGAACCCGAGGAACAAGAACCCAGTCCATCAACTGTACAACCCGAGGACGACTCTGCCGACGGGAAATTCGTCGCCCCCTCCACCGACAAGGCAAAAGCTGGGGCATGATGGAGGAGTGGTCTATCATGCGGCGTTTCAACACGTCAGCTGCTGGCGGAGTTTTTGGGCAGTAGTTCGAACCCCCCCCACCCCCCCGGCGAGAAAACACTTTTGACACTCACCGGCTTCCCCACCCACCGATTTTCCGGCATTGGTGATCGTTGATCCGACTTTGTCACTGCCGGCCCACTTCCATCACAGTCTCACTTCCCACCATCATCCGGGCCTCGGATCACAGCAGGCAATCACCCGGCGGCCAGCACATTTCAGTTTCACAGTATTTGCGGTCATACTCAAACCTGCTCGGGCTTCGCCCCACCCCGGGCCGCGGTTTATCCCAGTGGAGGTTGCCTGGGAGTTTTAATGGGGGCCACCAAAGAGAACCGACACATCACTGCACTGTGCCGAAAAAGGGAATTCCATCAGTCTGGGGTACGGATCAGATGATGGGGAACAAGGGTTGTGTGCTGGCGGCGTTGGCTGGTAGGAAGCCAGATTACGCATCCATCAAGATGGAATGATTTACAGTACCCTGGGAATTACCCACTACTTCATTGTGGCATTGCCACAGGACATGGGTTGCAATCACTCAGTCATTGTGTCGAGTCTGCTTACATCATGGGACAGCATATGGAATATGAGTTAGTATAAATAATTAGATAGCTTCATTTCTACCATATGCCGTAGGCACAACAAGAAATAAAAGTGGATTCTAAAAAAAAAAAAAAAGGCAAAAGCTGCTCTGAAAGCCATCAATAATCTTCTTCGTCCAAGGAGCTGGATATAAAAAATGCGACTTACACCTATACACCGTACCCGACTCGAGTGGATGGCTTCATTTCTCCACCTCTATACCAGCGACAGAGCACCTATCCCCGGTGCCGTCGATTGGCTCGAAATGGATTTCTTCATCGCTGGCAGCTGCGCACGCAGCGCAGAAAGGACCCTGGACCGCCAGGAAACTCCGTGAATGGACACGCGCATTTCTCAAGGATCCCGAGGACATACCTATGAGTCCCTATGGCAGCTGGAACCGGGAGAGATGTATCCCTCGAGGACGCCGATGTCGCGAATGAGATAGCGATGCACCTACAAAGCCTGGGCAAATACGTTGGACCGATTGATATTGTCCATTACATTGACCGACCAGAGGTGAAAAATCGACTGAAACTGAAAAAAGGCATTCACCTTTCGACGGCACAGCGCTGGATGTCAGCTATGGGCTATCGTTGGACGAGAAACCCTTCGGGGCAATACGTCGACGGACACGAGCGGAAAGATGTTGTCTACTACCGGCAGACCGAATTCATTCCAGCCATCACCGAGCTCGAACACCAGACGAGGAAGTGGGTGTTGGAGAACAAGGAGCTTGTGATGAAATTGCCTCCAGGCCAAGTCATCGTGATCTGGTTTCACGATGAGTCCACATTCTATGCGCACGATCGGCGGCTGACACGTTGGGTACACGCGACAGAGACGCCAGAACCCCGGAAGAAAGGTGAAGGCGCGTCGTTGATGGTGGCAGATTTTGTTTCGGCGGACTATGGCTGGCTGTGCTCGAAGGATGGAAGGAGTCGGCGAGAGTGCTGTTCAAGGCCGGGAAGAATCGGGAGGGTTACTTCACAAACGAAGATGTCATCAAGCAAACATCCCACGCCATGGACATTCTCTCTCGTGACTACGCTACTGAAAAGCATGTCTTCATCTTTGACAACGCTACGACCCACACCAAACGAGCTGGCGACGCCCTATCTGCAACAAACATGGTCAAAAACATTCCCAAAGACGACAAAAACTTCCCTGTGTTCCGTCAACAAAATTGGCTCTAATGGGCGGCCCATGTACGACACGAAGGGCAACTATCTCAAGGAGCAGATTCGCATGCGAGACGGTGTTCTTCCCAACGGCAACCCCCAACCGCTGTATTTCCCTTCCGACCATCCTGAGCACGCCGGCAAATTCAAAGGGATGGCGATCGTTTTGAAGGAGCGAGGGTTTGACAAGGAGGCAAAGTTGAATGCTTCTTGCAAAGGCTTCAACTGCCCGGAAGGCGCTACCAGCTGCTGCTGTCGTCGCTTTCTATACAACCAACCCGACTTCAAGGCCGAGAAGTCTCTCCTCGAGACGACATGCGAGGCGCGGGGATTCCGGCAATCTTCCTTCCAAAATTTCCATTGTGAACTAAATTTCTTAGAGCAATGCTGGGGCGCATCGAAGCGAGTATATCGCATGTATCCTGTGTCTTCAAAGGAGGAAGATTTGGAACGAAATGTGGTCGCGGCGCTGGACTCGGGTCAGTCTTAACGTGATGCGAAAGTAAGTCCTCCGGTTTCTTGCAAGTTTTCACCCCAACGCTTTTGCTGATCCCTTTTTCAGATACGCCAATCGCTCCCTCCGATTCCTTGACGCCTATCGTTCCGGTCTCGATGGGAAATGGGCTGCCTATGCGGCAAAAACAATACCGCGGGCATCGAACGCTGCACAGAACTTATTCGATAAACTCCGTGCCGAGGGGTATACCTCTGACTGACATTTGCTGTGGTCATTCTCCTGTATGTTTTCGACGCTGTCTTGTACTCTCTATAGCACTCCTTGCGCTCTTGCGTGTGTTCTGTACCCCACCTAGATCTCGAGCTTCGTTGTGATATTTGTATGCTGTCTACAATACATAGGCTTCCTGTATCAACGAAATACAACCTTAGAATGCTATAATACCGTTGGAATTCGGCGTTTCCACTCCAGAAGTCGTCCGTTAGACCACTCACATACAGGAAATTTTCCGCCAAAAAGCTATCTCCTCCATCAAAATAGCGCCGATTTTCTTCAAAGTTTGAGAGAACCGAGCTCAGGTATATCTCCATCGATTTACGGAACAGAATTTTTAATTTCGCTCTCGTCGTTGAGTTATTAGAGAGATGTCGAAATCGTGACTTTGTGACACTGTGCGAAGTATTTGTCATGAAATTCAAAACAATAATGAGGAATTTCAAGATTCCTGATGTTTTGTCATGAACCACATCATGAAATTCAAGATGCCTTTCATGATGCTCAGAAACCCATTTTTACAATGGTTGTTGAGCATATGAATTCATGACAAAACATCATGAATTTCATCATGCAAGACTGTCAAATTTTTGCTAAGTCCACTCACCGGGTTGTTGAGTGCCATTATGTACTCAATATTCTACTCACACATCATATACCCCTCCCTAATGTAAAGAGGGGTTGAGGAATGCTGCGAGCTCGTGCTAAGGGAGGGAGGAAAAAGGATGGTATATTTATGATTGCGGTGAGGGTGATGTGACCTCGCAGCGAGCGCTCTCGGGTGATGTGACCTCGCAGCGAGCGCTCTCGGGCCGGAACCCAAAGTCGGCGCGAAGCTGCAAAACTAAATACGATGTACATGCAATGTAAATGGGAGGGTGGGTGGGAGAACTAAAAAATGAGAGCACGGGCGAAGGAACGCGCCCGGTGGTGGTGGTGGAAGAAAAAGAGGCGATGAGTCACGGTGATGACTCCCCACGTGCATTCCTCCGAGTGTATACACTCACTAGGAATGCTGCGAGCTCGTGCTAAGGGAGGGAGGAAAAAGGATGGTATATTTATGATTGCGGTGAGGGTGATGTGACCTCGCAGCGAGCGCTCTCGGGCCGGAACCCAGGAAGACAAGGCAGCCCGAGGGAGGAGGGGTTGCCGGGACAGCGAGGAGGGTGAGCTGAGGCCAAGAGAGCAAGAAAAGGGGTGCGGCTAGAGGGCATCGTCGCCGCGCCAAACCAATCCCGGGGCGACAACCATGGAGGTTGGTTGAATAAGTGGGGGGTCGGAGAGAAGGCGTTTACTCAACCCCACAATGACATCAGGTGGCGTGTCAATGTATAGTTTGAAGCAGTCAGAAGTCCAACGGCCCAGGCGCTGAATGTCAAGGTCGGAGAGACCGATGAGTCGAGCCCAAGTGGCAGCGCCACGGCGGAAACTATGGCCCGAATATCCATCGCGAGTACGCCGGCCCACAAACAGCGGGTCGTCGGGCTTGCCCGGCTTATTAAGGTGGGCGCGGAGGAGGGTGTAGGCACAGGTGGGCAAGCCAGTTTTTGCGATAGTGATGCGCACCCCAGCGCGGAAGGGGTCGGTTTTTGAGGCCGGGAGGGTCAACGGTGAGGTACTCGTCGTTTTGAATGATGATGTCGCGGCGCTTGAGGTTGAAAGCACCATCGAAAGAGTCGTAGGTGGTCTCGCCGCAGCGAAGAAAACCTGCGAAGGCCAGGGCGTAGGCAACTCGGAGAGTCTCGGCTAGCTCACGAGAAACACCCCGCGGAAGGGAGATAGGGTTGGAGAGGGAGGCAATAATCTGGGCTAGGACGGGCTGCGTAATAGGAAGTCGCTCCTTACGTTCTGCATCCCCGTACACACCGGCGTATACCACGAATCACACGCTCGAGAACGCGTGAATTTCAAAGGGGCGGGATTCGTATCCGAGGTCAGTATGGAAGGACTTGAGGGCACCAATGTAGCGCTTGATTGTTTTCGCACTGCAGCCCGGAGGGAGGGAGGCCGCCCATTCGAGAAGGTGGGCTTCTGAGGCGGGGTATGGAGAGGCACCGTCAGCACCGTATTTTCGCATGCAGAAAGACTCGAAGGAGTTGCAAGCCGTCTGGTTGACGCCGCGGGTGGAGGCAGCGAGGCCGTGCCAGAGGAAGTAGGCGACGAGCGGTGGTTGATCGACCCGTTCAGGCCATCCGGCGGAGGTGGGGGAAGGGAGTGTGCTGTGAGGCGAAGAATTGAGGTAACAATGGGTGAAGACGTGGCATGTCAAAACGAGAGAGTGCGTCAGCAAGGTAGTTCTGTTCAGAGGAAACCCACACGCAGGAGATGGAAAAGCCGAAAGATAGCGCAAGAAGGAAGATCTCCCTCAAGAGCGCCTGTGCAGGCACCTCCCGAATAGAACCTCCATTCAAACCAGCCACGCCGCCGGTGTTGTCAACCCGAAGTAAGACCCGGGACCCGGCCCAGGCTGGAGATGCCCAAATACGAAGAGCGTGGAGCACGGCCCACAGCTCCTTGAAAAGGATAGACTTTCCCCGGTGCCGCCTGGGTACTCGCGTCGCAAAAAAATTGATAGGTGCCTCCCGGGGCCCAAGATGACCGCCAATTCCTTTCGAGGAAGACCCACTGGCGTCAGTAAAGATAACCACGCCCGGGCGGTGAGGATGTAGGGACTGGATACCGTTCCAAGTCGGAAGAAGACGAGCCCACCATTCCAAATCACGGCGTGCACCTCTCGGGATGCGACGCCGGCCAAAGGATGGGAAATGGGACAGCGCATTGTACACACGACGGATGAAAGCGCGCCCCGCAGGCAGGACCTTTGTTGCAAACTGCAGAAGGCCAGCAATGGACTGGAGGTCCAAGAGGGTAGCTGACGCTCCGGCTAGAAGGGACTTGAGAGTAGCCATGGTGCGCTGCAGCTTCTCGGCAGGGAGAGCCACTGTGAAGGCAACAGTGTCGATCTCAATCCCTAGGATAACACCGCGGGTAGATGGAGGAATGTCCTTCCCTGCCTTCCCAACTGGATGGGCAGAGAAACCAGTTGCATCGCAGATTGCGCGGAAAATTGCACGGTCGCGCTCTGCAAGGTCATACTCGCCTGCTGCGCGAGCACCAAAGAAGTCGTCGAGGAAGTGGTCAAGGGGGGCGCCCATACGCTCCGAGATCCAGTGCAGGGCCTCCGCAAACAAGTTGAAAGTGAAGGGTGATGAGCGGGATCCGAATGGTAGGCGAACGTCAATGTAACCAACACCGTCGAAGTAGAAGCCATACAGCAGAGAGTCGTCTGGGCATACTACAATGTGGCGGAATGCACGCCGCAGGTCGATCTTCCAGAGGAGAGCGCCAGGACCAAGTCGGCGGAGGCGGTCAAAGAAGGTGTCAAGCGAGGTGTAGGAGAGTGTCACTGCGTCAGAGGAAATGCTATCGTTGATAGACGAGCCACGAGGATAAGAGAGGTGGTGGACAGTGCGCCAACCACCATCGGCTTTGGGGACAGTGCCCACAGGTGAGTAAACGACCCGGTGCTGCTCATGAACGGGGAGGGAGTCGACACGGCGAAGCTCACCCAGAGAAAAGTTTGCCAGAATATCTGCAGCGGTTACAGCGTGCTCGGACGGTGTGGCAGGCAGATTCCGTGAGAAGGCGCGGCCCACTCGGGGGCCGGTGTATCCAATTGACGCACCATAGGTACAGATATTATGTAGGTGTTGTACGAAGGAGGGATCAGGATAATCCTGAAGTAAGAAAGATAGCATAGCGGGATTAAGGGAGCTAGTAACACGAGGACCAGAGGTAGGGGCAACTGGGAATGTGATGTGTGTATTAGGACGGGCAGGGGGAGGAGGCATTAGATGGGCAGAGAGATGAGCAGTATGCAAGAGGGGTGATAGAGAGGGTGCGGTGCGAGGAGCCAGTGGACAAAGAGGAACCGAAGGGTTGGTCGGAGTGGGGCAGAGGCCGGACTCGGTCGGCGTGCCCCAAACATCCTACTTCCGCTTCTGAGGGCAAGCATGTGCGGGGTGGGCGCCCTGACACGCAATGCAGACGTGGCGGCGAGAGCACTTGTCGCCCATGCGACAACCAGCGGCATCCTGAAACTTGTAGCAGGTCTCATCAACCTTCGGACGGGATGCAGGGGCGCTGGGTTCGGAAAGGCGCTCAGCGAGGTCGTGTTTGCGCTTGGAGGAGAATGGTGGGGGCAGTGGGTAGCGAACCAACCTGGTGGAGACGAGGCCCTGATCGGGCGTCACCCAGCGCGTGGGGAGAAAATTCTCCGCCATGCGCACACGAATAAATTCGTAGTGGTAACGCAAGACTGCGGACCACTCATACTGTGTGGTGAAATCCATGAGCTGGCTGGTGTAGATGGAAAGGGCGGCAGCAACACCACCGTTGGTGGTGTCAATGAGGGAGCGGATGCCGGTGTAGGTCGACCAGGCATCAAGGAGCGGGGGTAAGGAGGGGAATGCCTTGACCCATGCGCGGGGAAGACCCGCATCAAGGGCTTCCTCTGGTTGTTCCGGGGCGGCAACACCAGAAGTCGGGTGGAAGAGGATGGGCACGGGGGCAGCGGGGGCAGCGGCGGCGATGGAGGAGAGCTTGGGGAGGTCGTCGGCTTCGAAGGTGCCATTCACAATGGCGTCGATGTGCGCCAGCTTGACGCGGCGGTACCACATCGTGGGGGACCGAAAGGAGGCGGAAGCGAAATTGTCAAGCTCACCGGCGGCATTGGTAGTGGGGACCGTAACATTTCCGCTGCCGTTCGCTGCGTTCGACGAGGATGACGCGCCGGAGCCGCCCGAAGGGTTGGCGGAGCTGTCGGCAATGGCCCGGGTCACAATGGCCGTAAGTGCGGCCAGCTGAGCCTCACTGAAGGGCGAGGGGTCGTCGTTGGCCATTGGGGAAGAGAAAAGAACTAAAAAACGAGAGCACGGGCGAAGGAACGCGCCCGGTGGTGGTGGTGGAAGAAAAAGAGGCGATGAGTCACGGTGATGACTCCCACGTGCATTCCTCCGAGTGTATACACTCACTAAGAAGGTGGGTCAGGAATATCTGTAGCGGGCTCCGTAGTCGGACTCCCTTGATGTAGCCACATATATATATAGTGTGGCAAGCCAGTACGAATAAATCCATCTTAGCCGGCTTGGATGTATGCACATGGCCTCATTTCGTAGCGCCAAGCTGAGGTCATGCGTTCGAGTCCCTCTGGAGGTTAGATATTTGTGTTGCATTTTTGCTCCTTTTCACCGCCAAAAATCATGATGTTATCGTCATGAATCCACAACAAAACGTCATGAAAATAACGTCATGAATGTTCCCATAACCGTACAGTGTAGTAAGGCTCGATGGTGATCAGCTTTGATGTTTTTGATCTCTGCCCAGCAAATGTATCGTAAAAATTCCAAGGTTCTTCAGGCAACTACTAGAAGATACAACAAGTAGATATACCATAAAGCTATGGCCAGTTTTAACTTGAAATGTAGTACGACGATCGAAACAAAATATTGATCCCAAATGTCACAATTCCAATCGGTTCCTTGGTGAACGCATGTCACACGTCACCTTTCTCATTTGGCTCGTCCTCCTCGTCCTCGTCCTCATCCTCCACGACCGGCAGCTTCGGTTTCTTGCCCAATTTCGGCTTCGGGGGCAGGTCTTTCTTCCTCAAACCAGTTTCCTGCAGCTTGGAGCACTCGGAAGTCCAGTTCTCGACCGCAGCATTGTGCTGGTGCTTCATCTCAGCCCACTCCTGCTCAATCTCTGCTCGCAGCTCCTTCCTTCGCTCCCGCTCGACCCTCTTCTTCTCCTTCCCAGCTTCCTTCGCCCTCTTCCCCTCGTTGATCTCATTAGGATGAGGGGGAAGCCTCTAATGAATTTCGCGATGCACTTTCATGATGTTGCGTCGTGAATTTCAAGAGTGCATCATGAATTTCGTGACAATTCATCGTGAACTTTCTAATGAATTGTCGTGAAAAACATGAGGAATTTCATGATACTTTGACTGCACAGTGTGACAAGTCACGGTAACAGCTATCTTAGATGACGCGTCGATTGTGGTTTGATTGGATGTAAACACCCCACCAGGCCCTCTTTGTTGGTGTGACGCATTTTTCGCGGTGCCAGGCATGAGGGAAGAGCCCAGAGGGCGGGTGATGGCGCCACATCCCAGTGAGCAGAAAACTTTTTTCACTTTTCAATGTCCGGGAAATCTTTAGATATGTTCATTGCTGTTGTATTTACACACTTTCTATGGCATCCGTACAAAATGTGTGACAGAGCAGTAGGCATTTCTAAATTTGGTAATAAGTTTGTCACGATAGTAAACATTAAGTGGTCTGTCAACGAGCAGGATGATTCTATTGAGAAACCCGGGTTTCTGTATAAAAAATGAGAAACCCGGGTTGCTGGATGGAATTATCCCTGCAGGCAGGACACGCCGGTACAGTAATACTGCCCAGTAATTGGCCAGTAACTTTTACAATGCGTAAATCTGTAGCCATTTAATGGCTCCAAAGGCTCTTCGCACACCCTGCTGATGTAACATTCGTTAGGAGCCGGACTACCGAACTTTGGCTTAAAGACAGGAATTTTGAAAGAGGTATGACTGGCTCTATTGATGGAATCCTCGCCGTATCTAACAGATAAACCTGATGATGCGATGGTATCTAAACATCTCAGCTTTATTCTGTCTACGGTGAGAAGTCAATGAATCGTTTTCATAATTTTAAACTTGAATCACAAAATAGCTCTTGCCCCCGATAACTGCAATCAGCTCGAATCCCAAGCTCATTGCCTGCGCCAAAGAAGCGTGGAAGAACGTCAATATAGACCAATTATTTGAAGTCTTGGACAATCATCCAATCTTCTTTGTACGTTTTAAATTGTGAGCAGTTTGTCAGCTAAAGACCGAGCGATATTTAGAAACGGCCACGCGATGTTTTGGCTGAATTTGCAACGGAAAAGGTGAAGATTATTACTAAAGAGTGGTCCATCAAAAGCTGATCATATTCCAAGTTTCTGGAATGGTGGCTGGGGGAAGAGATCGTGCGCCGGCTCAAAACGGTAAATCTTCGGACTGAAGTACTGTGTCATCGTATAACAAAAACTTGACAAGTTAACAGTTATTCCCATCAATACAAGAGCTTTGTGCATCGAGGACTAAATTACATGAGACTCAAAAGGCGTGGGCGACAATGGGATCGGATGAGCTGCCCACTCTTTTCATCAAGGTACCGTCACCAGGGCATGGGTCGTCTCCTCCAGTACAGCCGGCTTGCCCCATAACCCTGAACGAGCAGCAAGTGCAAAATGTTAAAGTTACGGAAATCGAGGCCTCCCTCGCAACCTTCCGTGCTTGTTGGAGGACTGGCATGACGGTCATACCTCGGGCGTATCGTCTCAAAAGAAAAGACCAGAAACTGGCCGCTCTCCGAAAGGCGACTGCCGAATACTCCCATATCCAAGCGCAACGCAACTACCATGACATTGATGGTGACACGCTAGTTGCCGGTAGCAGGCGTCAGTCGGCTCAAATGCTGGACTTTGATGTGGATGAGCTCGCTTGACTTTTAGAGTTACTCCGGGAGTGAATTTGGGCTTGGGGTTGGGCTTCGGAGATAAGTTTGATGCGTGTACGTAGCGTTATGTCACAGCTTCCCACAAGCTTTTTTTCGTCTTCCTGCTCGTCGCGTCGCGTCCCCTGCGCCTGTTAGGCCTCAAAATGCCCCCCAGAGACGCAGCCAACTGGACTGCCAACCCAGACGACCTTACCAACCTCCTACAATGCTTGTGGGAACGCCGCAGCCGCATCGGGGATGGGGGGAATTGGGACCAAACTGTCCTCATTGAGGCGGCTGCATATATGGCCAGTCTCGGGACTCCGGAGAAGGGTGGACCAAAGACAGCGAACTCTATTGACGGGAAATAGAAGGCTGTATGTGTTTCTGCTGTATGTATTGCATAGATACTCAAACTTTTCATTTTCATTCACAGGTGCGGAAACTCCATGACTTCTTTTTACAGGTCAAGCAGAAGACATATGTCGGTGCTTCAGGCTGGAAATACACGGATGAAGGTGGTTTCAACGTCACTGAAGAGACCCAGGACGACTGGAAGGTCTTTGCGAGTGCCCATCCCCACTTTCGGCCCTTCGCAACCTCGGGCTGGCCTCACTTCCGTATTGTCAACGAAATTGTGCCTTCCCGTGCCCGCGGACGCTTTGTCTTCAGTGCTGCTGCCCCTCAGCCCGCCTCTACGCAGGAGGAGACCCAGCCTCAGTCTGAGCCATGCACGCCCGGAAAGTGCTGAATCATGCATATCTTCTTTGCAGTACTGTGGAGCAACATATAGGCCGACTCCCAGGACAAGATACTGCATAATAGCCGCAATAAGTACTGCCAGTTGTTTCTCGGTCTGCCGGTGGTCCCTAGTAGGCGCGGGCATCGTGAGCGGAAGGGAAAAGCGGTAGATTAACTGATTTGGGCCGATAGGGGCCCGTGACAATGAAAGAAGAGCCAATTCTGAGTAGGATTCCACTTTACTGGCGCGCACCCTTGTTTTGTTGCCTCAAGGCCGGCCTACGCACATTTGATGAAGGGCCATAAACACCAAAAAAAGTCCATTGGGCGGTGGCTATTTACAGTTGTCAAAGGTTTTTCAAGGGAGGAAAGTCCTTCCAAGGCACAAATATACTATAAGAGGGCTACGAGGGACTTTTTCTCGTGTCAGTGGCTGCACTAGAGCCAACGCGCACTAACACGAAGCCATTGTAACAAATCATCGGTTTTTGACACATAATCGCCGGATTTTCCGATTTGAAACTACAGGGCGCCTGGGAAAGCCATTTAATTCCGCCGCATCAGTGACGCCCCGATATGGCGATTTGATCGCGGCTCATTTGACGGCGATCAATTGTTTCGCTCTTCTCTGCCTTCAGAGAGGACGCCATGACAAGAAAAGGGAGGACGCCAAGTGGCTCTTGGTGTAGAGGTTTCTGAGACGGTAGATACAGGTTTTTTTTTTCATTCTAGTATTGGCTGGTCGCGGGTTCAATTACTGGGGGTGATCCCCTTTGGCTCATTTTTTCCCTCGTGTTCTGGCTCCAAAGAAAAGAAGAGAAAAATCCCGGGGCTCCTAGTGAGAAATTCTGGAGTCTGAGATTGCCGACTTAGCCATCGCGTTTGCGGGTGAATCATTCAACGGAATTGTTCCGGGGACGCGCTCCTATCGCCAGAAACGCGTGTTCCAGTGGCCCATCGCCGATGTGACCACGCAAGATCGTCTTCTCATCGTCATTCGCGCCATTCGCAAAGCAGGATTTCCGACAATTTCCTCGCAGCCCTATTCGTCCGTAAATATAACAAGCACAGCAGTGTTTATCAGTACATCGCCGCATTTTTGCATGCGGTAGAAGGGAATGAGGCGTTTCCGGCGAAATAAAGCCCTCGAAACGACCAATTTTTTCGAAAAATCGGGGCTTTATTTAATATTCAACGAGCTTTAGCCCCGTGCCCCTGCCTTCGGCACGGCCGACTAAACGCTATTGACCCAACAGTGTCGCGAGCACGTGATCCATACGTGTTTTTATGTATGGCAAAATACTGATGTTGTGGGCATCCCAAAAGAGAAAAATGAAAAAAATCCCAAAAAGGAAGGAGGAGGAGAGAAGGGAAGGAAGGAAAGGAGAATTTCACCCGTGGCTCAGCCGATTATCGGAGTGGCTTTGTAGGCTCGAAACTGAGGTTTGGGATGCTAAATACAATTTTTTTCCGCCTGCGGCGCAATCCACGCACGATAGACACGTGAATGATTCCAATGGTGACAAAATATTGCCAGTACGAATAAACTGGTCGCTCGGCACGCGGCCGATGCCAAATACTGAATCCCGAAACGGTTTATTCAAGCCGCGGGGACCCAAGTCACGCGTGATGAAAAACATCTTGCGTCAAGCTAAATTTTTGCCTTTTTCAGCCATTTGATGGCATATCATGATTGTTTGATCAGATCATTATGCTAGAAATATGCAGATAGTTTTCTGAGCCCATCTACCGCCTTGTTCCGGGGCCTATTCCTGGACTGCGCGGGCGTAATTTTTCGTCCGCTGTTTCGACGACCTTTTGTGAGCTACGCCGTGTGGGCTCCTAAGTACTCTGGCTCTTCAACTAAGTACTGTCACCCTGGTTTGTTTCGAAACCTTAGGCTCCTTCTCCTCATTCTCGTCAGGGCACTTTATGCGCTTATTTATGTAAGTCAATTTTCACATATGTACATCAAATCCCCTTGGCCTCCCCCACCTCTGACATATGACGTAACGAATTTCCTTTTTTGGTCAACTGATCCGAAAGTGATTCTGGCGATGAATGGTGAACGACCTACCTATTTTATAGAAAAGGCTTTTTGGATGTAGTATGTATCCTAAGCGCTGTAGCTAGTTCTGTATGAAGGTGGCTGTTCTCAAGGGATTTTCTTTCAATATGAATTTGAATATATTTCATCAGTTGTAGGCATATTGAGATGATATTGAGATGCAGGGGGGAACAATGTTCCCCCCAGACCCCCTCCTTTGGCCTGACGGCACACTAGAGGGGAGATAGATTTGATTTTGGCTTTTGTACTGTTGATTTCAATGCTTAATACAAAATTGATGGAAAATCTAGCGCGGGGGAGACCCCCGCGGACCCGCCCTCAACGCTCGCCGCTTGGCCCACTGCGTGGTGCTAGCGCTCGCCGCTAGGACCCACTGCGTGGAGCTTATACATATTTTTCGCGCGATGGAGCGGTGATTAAAAAAAGACGAGTAAAAGCAAAACAAAAACGTGAGCTCGGGGCTCGAACACCAGCCCTCGTCGGATGTAATGATAACGACAATGCCGACAATACAAACCACTCTACTATAGTGAAGACGAAAACGCTAAAACTCATGGCAATACATCACATTCATTACTCGTCCAAAAGAGGAAATGATTTCCCAAATAGGCAACGTCAGAGGTGGGGGAGGCGTAGGCCAGCCCATATGTACATCTTCTACTTCAAAATGGCTAAAATTAAATGATCATACCATCCAACTGTTGAAGAGATAAAGTTTCAAGATTGGTTGTCAGCCTTGCAACAAAGCTCTCGTGTCCCTGTTGTTGGCATTGTTTATTGTTCTTGGATGGCTCGAAGCCAGTGCCACTAGAGTTGTCATCGAAATGGATATTTTCTGCGGGCTCAAGTACTTACTGAGCTTGCGCCTTGTTTTTCTTGACTCGTCCCTGCCGCAGTGAACACCACTCGACCACGGCGCCTTTCTTGTGGCGTTTACGCAGACTACTTGGACCAATGGTGACTGAAACCCCAATCAGCAAGCCTGAGGGTGTGTGCCGAGCGTTGGGAAAGCGTTCACCAACACTACCCTCGCGAGCCATAAAGTATCTTTGAAATTAGTGAAAGAAACAAATTCCAGGGCCGTGCTTTATACTTAGGGCCTGATCGGGCCCGCGGGTGTATTACTGTAGTATTACGTTCAATTCGTAGGGCCACAGGTTACAGATCCGAAATCCTACGAAAATTTTCGTAAGTCACAGCGTCACAGAGGGCCCAGGGGTCCTACGAAAGGTTAAACTCCGGCCCCGCCCTTTGGCGGGGCCCGAGAAGTACCAGCCTGCCTACGGCAACGGACCACCCCCATATAAAACCCGTTGCAATTCGTAGGCAGGCTGGTTACGAGCCTAGCGCTTTTCAAGTCGATGCGGAAAACGCAAAATTTCCTCGGAGTGGCTGTGCGGGACCCGGAAACCCCTGCCCGTACAATTGTGCTTGAACGCGAGGATACTGCAAGACATATGTGCTTCGTTTACTACTCTAATGAGTCTCCCAATACACTAGACACAATATAAACCCTCCTTGCGCACTGTCCTGTAACCAATATTCCAGAAATCATTGGAGGTGTATTTCTACCTTCGGAGTGCTACAGATGGCAAGTAACAGTGGGGAACGGCTGAAAAGGCGGCGGAATGTGTTTCATAAAGGTGCAGGAGGATTTGATCCAGAAATGGTGACCCAGAAGGGTTGGGGATGGGTTGGGAAGCGGGTACTGCAGACAGATCTGGGCGGTAGGCGGAGTAAACACCGTCGCAAATGCCAAGAACGGAGTATCATGGATTGACGAGTCCTCCCATGAGCTGAGAATGCAATTTGTGAACAGACAAGGCCGCACAGAGCGACGTACATGAGGCGTATGAGATCCCCTCCAAATGATGGCCCCTTTCGGAATTTTGCCTACCCCGGTCGAGGAACATGACGGAATAGACTACATGTCCTTCAGACTTGACGTTCACTGCGCATATCATGGCAGGAGAGATACTCTAGTGGGGAGTCGCAGAAAGCAAGCGCGCGGTTTCCGGGTCCTGCACCGCCACTGACGCGCACGCTCGCGCGCTACGCGTGTAGAATCATAAGAATGACAAGCCGAGAGATGCTGTTTGTTTGTCAAGAGCTTCCGACTCATCACGGATCACCGACCCGCACGCCGCTCCGCACCTTTCATCGCTACCACCACCATCGACCACACGATCCCGCCCCGTGGGCACGAGTCTCACTCGGGTCTTCGGCCCTTTCCCTCTCTTTTCATTGGCTCAACTCTATCTCATCTTTCCTTCACTGCCGGTTCCTGGAGATCACCACCATCTCGACCTCTTGGATTCCCTGAAGTAGGGCTTTTTCTCTCATCTTGGCTATTTCTTCCACATGGACTCTCTTATTCATCTATCTACTGCCTTTTCACATGTTCTCCGGTATTTATTCTGTACTCAAAGTACGAATACGAAGCTTTTGATCCCACATCTGAAGTCTTGATATTAGTTTTCGTCTCGCTTCGCCGCCGCCTCCGTCTACGTCTACGTCTTCGCCTATCGCCCACGTCTACGCCTACGCCTTTGCCGCCGTCTCGTCTTAGTTTTATCTGGTTTTCTTTGCGCTCAGTCCCAGTTGTCAGTCACGGCGCTGGTTCGTTTTGAAGCACTCGCTTTTATTTTAGTTCTTGTCTTCTCCTTTGAGCCTTCGTGCTCAGGACGTCGATAAGCGTGTCATTTTGGAGCCCACCGCGAGGGGTTTCAAAATTGCATCCAGTTCCTCTCACAACTTGCGCCGCACCGAGCGCCGCACACTTCGTCGCGAGTTTCTTGACATCCAACAAAATCCCTCCAATCTTCTTGATACCACTCCGTTTGACGATTTATTTCAAATCGTTCCCGATCATCTCGCACATCACAATAATCTCTCCCCGCACTCGCCCTCGTCGCCAACTTTAGCTTGGCTTTTCGATAACCCTCCTACTCCAATCGACGTCGACATGGCTGACCAAGCTCGTCCTACCCCCATGCCCGCTCGCGGCGATCGTAATGCGCCACAATTCGACTCAAAGAAGCCCCACGAGCTTCGTCGCTACTTCGGGGACATCGAATTTCTATTCGACCGAGCGGCTGTTACCGATTCTACCCAAAAGAAGAAACACGCGACTCGTTTCCTCTCTGTCGAGGATCAAGAGATTTGAGAAGCACTCCCTTCTTTTGACGATGTCAACCAGTCGTACGACACGTTCAAAGCTGCCGTCTTGAAGCTTTATGCTGGCAACGATGAGGACCGCCGTTTTGAGATTTCCGATTTGGATTCTCTTATCGGCCAGTATTCTCGTGTCGGCCTGCTCAATCTCGACGATTTGAAGACATTCTACCGGCAATTTCTTCGTATCACAACCTACCTTATATCAAAGCATCGTCTTTCGGAGGCTGAACAAAGCCGTTCATTCCTCCGCGCCATGTGTCCGGCATCTTTCGCCATGGAAGTTCGTCGTCGACTTCAAATTAAGAAACCTGATGTTCATCCCGCCGATCCGTACGCACTCTCTGACCTCTATGAGGCAGCTGAATTTGCACTCGCTGGATCTGGTGGTGCTCCTGTTTTTGATACTGGCCCATCAGCTTCCGCACCGTCATTATCGCCTCCTGTGGTTGAAATTAAACCCGACCCCGGTATTGCCGCACTCGTTGGTTCTATGGCAAAACTCATCGAGGTTCTTGCTCAAAAATCCCAGCCGTCTGACGGCTCGAGTGGGAATAACCAACGGCAGCGCCCGGATGGTTGTGGATACTGCAGTGGCACCGACCACTTCATCAGTGGTTGTCAACATGTACTCGATGACATCCGCGCTGGCAAATGCCGCCGCAACTCGGATGGTCGTGTTGTTCTTCCTACCGGCGCCTTCGTTCCGCGTGCTATAACTGGCAAAAATCTCCGCGAACGTATTGAGAAATGGCACGAGCAAAACCCCGGTCAACTCACCGCTGCTCAATTGTTAGTTGAAGTTGCAGTTGATCATTTATCGGCCGCTGCTTCTGCTACGACTCGCACATATACTCTTTCGGATGAAGAGCGTATCTTGACGCTTCAATGCGCTGCGTACTCGCGCTCAAGCCAAACCTGCACTCGAGTCTAAGGATTCTCAGGAGGAACCTGATCGAACAATTCCTCCCCCGGCTTCTGCCCCTGCTCCTCCGCCGGCTCCTCAAGCTACCGCTCCCTCTGCTGTCCAACCCCCTGCTGCTAACGCCGGGCCTCAGCACCCTTTTTCGAACGCTCGAGACGCTGCCTACGCCCCGCCTAAAGACCGAAATTTTGGTCTTCCTCCCGCAGTTCAAAACAAAGCTGGACCTGCTTATCGAACCTCCGCACCTGTCTACAACGATAAAGACGCCGCCGCCGTTTTCCAATCGTCTATGGACACTCCCATTACGATTACTCAACGCCAGCTTCTTTCAATTGCGCCTGAAGTTCGATCCCAAATGCGCGAAGTTACAACTTCGCGTCGCGCACCTCCCAAAGAAAATAAAGACGTGCCTGCCGCTGTTCCGCAATTCACGCAAACCACCATCGACTCTCCTCTTCCATTTGAACACGACCCATCCTTGGTTCAGGAATTCCTTGAGGAACAACGTGCTAAAGATGCTCGCTATACGGCTTTATTGGACTCTCTTCCCTCGGCATACCTGAACTCGTCTCAAGCTCAACTTCCATCCGGTGGTACCGTCGTCCCCGACCCCCTAGCAGTTTACTACGACTCCGGAAGCCCTCCTGACGACCTCATCGTCTCAATGGAGTCCTCAGCCATCCGCTCGATCCTACCCATCATCGACAACCAGCAGCAAGTGGAATGTATCATTGACGGTGGCTGCCAAATTATCGCTATGTCTGAAGCTGTCTGTCATGAACTAGCTCTTTCGTACAATCCACGGGTCATTCTGCGCATGCAATCTGCGAACGGCGCTGTTAGTCCTTCGCTCGGACTTGCCCGGAATGTTCCTTTCCGCATCGGCGACATTACTCTCTATCTTCAAGTACATATCGTCCGCAATCCCGCCTGCGATGTTCTCCTGGGACGTCCATTCAATGTCTTGACTCAGAGCACGATCCGGAATTTCTCCAACGAAGACCAGACCATCACCATTTGTGATCCCAACTCGGGTAAAATTGCCACCGTTCCAACAATTCCTCGCGGCTCTCCTCGCACTCGCCCTCAGGGTTTTCCGAACTCGAGGAATTGATCTCTGATCAAGGAGAGCTCGCGGTCGTCATCATTGAAGACCCACAAAATCCTGGCAATTTTATTATTGACTCAACATCGGCACTCGCATCGGACACCCTCCCATATATTCAACATGCCTACCTCTCCGCCTGTTCAAATTTAGATCAAGACACGAGCACCGTACAATTTGCGCATGGTATCGTTCAACCGGTATTCTCCTCCTCACGCGATTCAACTCGCGGTGATAAATTAATTCCTTTATTTTCAATCTCTACATCTCGCTCCGTTCCAAATATCAACTCATCTCGTTTCGACTTCTCCGAATTCTCTCCCAAATATACCCCGCCTCCGCTTGTCGAAATCTATGCGAAGAAGAAATATAAACCCGTCGCGCAGAAAGTCCGTCCAGTATTGGGTACTCTACCTGATAAATTCCGCATTGAACGTCATATTTATGGCGATCCTCTCGCCGACATGCCCTCTCTCAACCCCAACCCTCCTCCTTTCGTTCCCACAGGCCGTTATACTACCGAACGCCGTGATGCCCTCGATGCTCTCCATTCAGAAGAATTCTTATGGCCAGAAGAACGCAGATTGATGCACCACTTCATGTGTTTGCAGAACGAGGCCTTCGCCTGGCAGGATTCCGAACGCGGCCGCTTTCGTACCGATTTCTTTCCACCCGTCGATATGCCCGTTATGCCCCACACACCTTGGGTCCAACGGAACATTCCCATCCCTCCCGGCATCTACGACGAAGTTTGCAAAGTTATTCGGACGAAAATCGAAGCTGGAGTATACGAACCTTCAAATTCCTCGTACCGCTCGCGCTGGTTTTGTGTTTTCAAGAAAGATGGAACGAGTCTCAGCCTCGTTCACGCCCTCGAACCCCTCAACGCCGTTACGATTCAACATTCCGGCGTGACCCCATTCACTGACCAACTCGCTGAGCATTTTGCCGGCCGCGCATGTGGCGCAATTCTTGACCTGTACGTTGGTTATGATGAGCGCCTTCTTGCTCCTTCTTCTCGCGACTACACCACCTTTCAAACACCCTACGGTGCACTCCGACTCGTCACCCTTCCCATGGGATGGACCAATTCCGTCCCAATATTCCATGAAGATGTCACATTTATTCTCCAACCCGAAATCCCCGAGTTCACTATTCCCTATATCGACGACGTACCTTGTTGTGGTCCCGCGGACTGCTACATCCTTCCAGACGGCTCGTACGAAGTACTCGCTGAAAATCCCGGCATCCGTCGCTACATTTGGGAACATTTCCAGAATCTCAACCGCATAGTTCAACGCATGAAATATTGCGGTGGAACGTTCTCTGGTTTGAAAAGCAAACTTTGCGCCGAAAAGGTTACCGTCGTTGGCCACGTCTGCACCCCTCAAGGTCGCATCCCCGACGAGAAACGAGTCGCTAAAATCGTCAATTGGGGACCTTGCAACTCACTCACCGAAGTTCGCGCCTTCCTCGGTACAATTGGCGTTGTCCGCATCTATATTCGCAATTTTGCCCACCGTGCCCACCCTCTAATCCTTCTCACTCGTAAAGACATGCCGTTTATCTTTGGCCCAGCTCAGATCGAGGCTCAAGAGGACTTAGAGCTTGCT
This sequence comes from Favolaschia claudopus, assembly GCA_037176885.1. Lineage (NCBI taxonomy): Eukaryota > Fungi > Basidiomycota > Agaricomycetes > Agaricales > Mycenaceae > Favolaschia > Favolaschia claudopus. Next base: position 2,211,445 of record JAWWNJ010000020.1, on the reverse strand, counting down.
CTAATTCGCTCACCTGCACTCCGTCCCATCGACTATAAATCCCGTTCACCCGCTATTCTCGGCGTTGACACTTCTCTGGTTTAGTCATTGGATTCATGCTCTGCCAATGTGACCCTGCTGATCTCTCTCGCCGGTACTACGCCCGCTTTGGCTCGTTAACACTCAACGATCGCGAGTCACGGTTCTCTCAAGCCAAGCTCGAGCTCTACGGTTTATTCCGCGCCCTTCGCGCATGGAAAATATACCTTATTGGTATTCGCAACCTTGTTGTCGAAGTGGATGCACGCTACATCAAAGGAATGCTTGCGCACCCCGACCTCCAGCCAAGCGCCAGTATAAATCGCTGGATTTTATCGATACTTACATTCCATTTTACTCTCGTACACGTTCCCGGTGTACTCCATGGCCCCGACGGCCTCTCTCGTCGACCTCCCCAACCTGGTGATGAACCAGAACCTGAAGACGACTTTGACGACTGGATCGATCAGGTTCATGGTTTCATGCATCAAATAAACGACTCACCTTATGTTCGCCGACCTCAATTTACCGTTGCCACATTAGCTGCCGAAATAGCCCCCGATGGTCAAGACCCTCCCCCTTCCCTGTCCTACGACGTTGTTCCTCGTTCTGACGCCGCTCGACTCGCTGATGCGCGCGTTGATTTGGTACGCGTATGGCATGGAAACCTCCAACGCCCTCGCGACATGTCTGACAAAATATAAATCTTTTGTTCGATATTGCTTAGAATTTTACCTTGCCCGCGATCAACTCTGGCAAAAAGACCCGCAGTCCCGCCACAAACTCGTCGTCCCGACTCACCGTCGACTTTTCATCCTCACATCTGCGCATGATGACGTTGGTCATAAAGGTTTCTGGGCGACACGAGCATTACTCACAGAACGCTTATGGTGGCCGCACCTCGCCGACGATATCACTTGGTGGATTAATACCTGCCATATGTGTCAAGTTCGCTCAACTCAGAAGCTTTTAATTCCGCCTACAACTGAGTTGCAACTCCCTCTCCACTCTTTGCCAAAGTCTATATGGACACAATGCACATGCCAACCAGCGGCGGCTTCAAATATATTGTGCATGGCCGCTGCTCACTCACCCATTATCCTGAATTCCGAATGCTACGTCGAGAAGTCGCTAGCGCAATTGGAGACTGGATCTTCCAGGATCTAATCTGTCGCTGGGGAACTTTAGTCGAAATTGTCACCGATAACGGACCGCCATTCTTGAAAGCCCTCGCTCACCTTGAATCCAAATACCACATCCACCATGTCCGTATTTCCGGCTACAACTCGCGCGCAAACGGTCTCATCGAACGCCCGCACTTCGACGTTCGAGAAAGCATCTTCAAAGCGGTTGACGGCGACCAGTCTAAATGGCATACTGCAACACATTCAGTATTCTGGGCAGATCGCGTTACAGTTCGTCGACGAATGGGCTGCTCACCTTACTTTGCAGTCACCGGCGCGCATCCCCTCCTTCCCCTCGACATCTCTGAAGCAACATACCTCCTTCCTCCACCTGATTCCGTTCTCTCCACCACCGATCTTATCTCCCGTCGAGCAATCACCTTGCAAAAACGCCGTGATCAGCTCGCGCAACTGCATTCAGACGTACTTGAAGCTCGCCTTCGCGCTGCTATCCGTTTCGAGATTGAACACGCCGCTACCATTCGCGACTACAATTTCAAACGCGGAGATCTTGTCTTAATGCGAAACACAGCTATCGAGAAATCATTGAGCAAGAAAATGCGAAACGATACATAGGTCCACTCATTGTCATTTCCCGTAACCTCGGTGGCGCATACATTCTCTGCGAACTTGATGGCGCCGTGTTCCATCGCCCAATTGCGGCTTTCCGCGTAATCCCTTACTTTGCGCGTACGAAAATCGACTTGCCGCCGCTTGAAGATTTTCTCGACATTGACACAGAACGCCTTCGTGAACTCGAACAGACGACTCTTGAAGATCCAGAGGACGTTGAGTTCGATATTTCCGAGCTTCCCGAAGCCGTCGCCGCCGCCATAGACGATGAATAGCTCCATGCACTGAAAATATTTCAGTCGGGAGGAATTTTCGACAACTCACCTTTCACCCAATTTTCTATCCCGATTTCCCGCCCTATACCCATATTCTTCGCGTCTTCGTCCTTGGCCAGTGACTGGGGACAGTCACAATTTCAGTCGGGAGGAGATGACGCGCACGCTCGCGCGCTACGCGTGTAGAATGACAAGCCGAGAGATGCTGTTTGTTTGTCAAGAGCTTCCGACTCATCACGGATCACCGACCCGCACGCCGCTCCGCACCTTTCATCGCTACCACCACCATCGACCACACGATCCCGCCCCGTTGGCACGAGTCTCACTCGGGTCTTCGGCCCTTTCCCTCTCTTTTCATTGGCTCAACTCTATCTCATCTTTCCTTCACTGCCGGTTCCTGGAGATCACCACCATCTCGACCTCTTGGATTCCCTGAAGTAGGGCTTTTTCTCTCATCTTGGCTATTTCTTCCACATGGACTCTCTTATTCATCTATCTACTGCCTTTTCACATGTTCTCCGGTATTTATTCTGTACTCAAAGTACGAATACGAAGCTTTTGATCCCACATCTGAAGTCTTGATATTAGTTTTCGTCTCGCTTCGCCGCCGCCTCCGTCTACGTCTACGTCTTCGCCTATCGCCCACGTCTACGCCTACGCCTTTGCCGCCGTCTCGTCTTAGTTTTATCTGGTTTTCTTTGCGCTCAGTCCCAGTTGTCAGTCACGGCGCTGGTTCGTTTTGAAGCACTCGCTTTTATTTTAGTTCTTGTCTTCTCCTTTGAGCCTTCGTGCTCAGGACGTCGATAAGCGTGTCACCACCCTGAGAATTTTTTACGTTTTCCGCATTAGAGCATTTTGGCAAACGGTGAAAATCAAATTTCAGTTCGAAAAACTAAGCGACTTTGGTGAAAAACTACAGTGGGCTGCACACTGTTTTGCGGCTCCACAACCAAAATTTGGGTTAGCGGTAACTGAAGAAAAAAATCATTTTTCACCGTTTGCCAAAGTGCTCTATTGACTTGAAAAGCGCTATAAAGGGGAACAAACGTAACAGTTTCTGCAGGTATGCCAAATGGATGACAAGTTCACTGTGGGCGAGTCCTTCGACTCTTCTGACTATTCCATGGTTGGTGACATTGAGGAGGTGAGGTCTCAGGCCCTCTATACGTCGAAAAAATCGCCAACCTAAAGGTGTCGAACAGTGCATTCCACTCCATGAGGTCATCGCGCAGACAGGTCCTGCTGGTGGGTTCACCATACGCAACCCGAACATCAACGTCAACTTCCCTGCCCGCTTGACTATCTGCGGACCGGCGACGAACATCAATAAAGATGACGGGACATTTGAGGTCGATGCCTCGCAATACACCCAGTTCTCCTGCAGTCAATTCCCCTTCCCTGTGTCTTGCGCCTGCCCAACTTCACCTCGGTGGCCCACCCCCGCGTCCAAACCCCTTCCGTATCCAGATAAATATCTGCAAGCCACCGGCTGGCTGATTGGGTTTGAAGAATATCCCGTCAGCCCCTCAAAACACAAAGAACGCTTCACGATGAAGGTCAATAATGTCATATTTCTCGGCAGCACACCTAAGGACAAGAAGGAATCCGAAGAGTGCGGGGACTACAGTTGCGGCAAGATCACTTTGCTTGCCTTTTATGGAAATTCCCATCAATTTCGACCTTTTCCCTGTCGACCCTGCGCTCCTACAGCTAGTGCTCAGCGCAACCCGGTTCCCTACCGGTCTCCCTGTCAGACTTCTAGCCCTTCGAGAGCTCTGGTACCCCGAGCTCTGGTTCTCCGGTCCCCGGCCCGGCTTACCATGCTCCTCCGGACCTGGGCCAAGCCCCAGCGGTTCTATTGCCCAAGCCCAGACGCTCCGCTGTCTCATCCTAGCTCTAGCGCCCTTCCCGGGTCCCCTGGGCTCTATTCCTCCGGTCCTCCGGGCTCCGAGACCCGGCCCTCCGGACTTCGGCTCCGGTTTCCCATGCCCCCGGACCACAGGGTATCCCGCGCCTCCGTTGGTCTAGACCAGTATTGTGATCCTCCCCTCCTGGGCATATCCCTGGCTCCCTGCTACTGTTGGATCATCTGATCATTGATATCACATCATAAATGCTGTGCTACTGCATAGTTCCCACGACCCGTGAGAAGTCACGTGTCATGCGCCCTTTTAAGTACTGTGACGCCTGGGCATGGAGACTCCGAGTCCTTACTCTGTTCTCTAAGGATTCTCCCTCTGCCCAGGTGAGTAGACACTCTTCCTCTTGTTGTAGCTAGCCTTCTAAGGATTAGCGGGTTTGTGCAAAGCGACCCGGGTCGCTTTGGGACTGCTCAGATCTCGACAACGAGCAGTCACAGGTGTGAGGTCCCAGCGACCTCGGAATGCCCCATGGCAATACTCTTCTAGGTCGCTTAGAGCTCCCACCTGGTATCTGCGGAGATCTGAGCGGTCGAAAAGCGACCTGGGTCGCTCGCACAAACTCTCTATTCTCCCTCTGCCCAGCGCTTGTTGGACTCTTGAGTACCTCGGGCCTCAGGCCCTGGCAGCTGTTGTCCTTAGGATTACTCCGGCAGCGGAGCAGGATCTGGATTTGATGGGATTTGGACTTGATGGTGGAACTGATGTCTGTATGTAACGTAGTCCGGAATGTCCGACGTTAGCCGCCGTTGTGTTTGCAACATGCCTGCTCGTCGGCGACGACGACGAGCTCCTTCATTGAGCCCATTGCTTGCCTCCAGAACGGCGCACTTTTTGAAAATGGTGTGCTTTGATTACTATATGTTGCCTGCCCAATTTTATTGCTATAGCAGACCCCTTAAGTGCCAGCGCAGGCACGGCGGGAAATGGAGCGGGATGGCGGGAAAATGCCGACGAGGCAGTTTGGCGGGAACAGTCTCGTCATCAGTTGGCAACGTGACTGATTGGTGCCAAATCCCATCAAAAATCCAAATCCGCTGCCGGAGTGTTACAGCAGAACAGAGTCACCAATAGCGGACCCTACTCCCTCCTCCTCTGTCCTAGTGTTGGGAAAGTTCGGTTCGGTTCAGGTTCGGGGCACTTTGTCATGAACGCTGAGAACGCCCCTTCGCGTTTGGCCAATCGCTGAACCTGAACCTGAACTCGGCCGCGTTCAGGTTCGGTTCGGCGTTCGAACGCGTCCGAACGTTTTTGTTGTCGGCCATGTCGGGCAGAAAAACGACAACTCACTTTGATTGGATGCTTTTAGTACATGTATCGGCAGATTTGACCTCGAATTCAAAAGAGCCGCAAAGGTGAAGATATTGACTTACCTCATCATTTTCCGAATCCGGCAAGCCCGGAAAGGGAAGAAGACTTTCAGTGGTAGACACACACACCATACTTGTGTTGCAGTCCCAAAACCCAAATCCTACACCAATTTGGCAGTAATACTGGGCCATAATTCGAAGTGTTGTACAACAAACACGCACCCCTTCACGAAATAGCACACAGGTTGGTTTTAGTGATTTACACACCTCGAGGCATCAGAAAATGTGCACAAGTCAACATTTTCGAAAATATTCACACCCCTTGCTTCATCACAACAAAAGCGCACAGGTTGCTCCGCGCATTTTTTTTTTACTGCGCAGGTAAGAAAATGCACCGAAAAGACGCACAGGCCAGAGCGTACCAGGTTTACACACCTTCGCGGCGCCAACAAAAGAAATGCACAGGGTGCAATTCGCTTTCTAAGAGATATGCACCAGTCACTGGCAGCAAGCAGTACAACAGTCAGTTTGAAATCAACACATTCTAGCCGCTGGTTTAGAAGACGATGCAAGGGTTTGGGAGCGACTACGTCGGGAATCAGTGACTTCTGTATCCTATTATGATCATCCGATGGGACACCAACAAATTGGCGGCTTAGAAGAACCTTCCAGGATCTGGTTGCGTTTGACGGTGAAGGAGGAAAGGTGATTCTGAGAGGACTATTTCGTGCACCTATTTACTAATATCGCCGATAAGTGTTCAATTGCTTCGCTTTTGTCCGTCTTTGAGTAATGCTTTCGAGGAGCAGTGAAGAACTCTTGCACAGGTGAAATTGAACTCCAAGATGAAGCTTTGCTACCAAAACGAACCAAAATGAATTAACTCACCTCAAATCGAAGTGAGCTCGGGTTCGATTCAATGAACCGTAAAGTTGAAGTATTGTCGATGGTCGTGCTGAACAGAGAGAATAGAACGCTGAAGATCGAACACAGCTGAATTCATTAGTTCAATTTGAATTGAACGAAGGGAAGCTTACCTCGGCGTGAGTTGTTATACGTTGATCGAGCTTGCTTCTTGTCCAAGCTTGCTTCTTGTCTAGTTGACCCCGCGCTGTTATAGAGGAAGGTTATAGTCAACTTGAGTTAACATAAAGGAAGGTGAATTTCACTTCCATGAACCAATGAAAGAGATGTATGTATACCTTTGGCTGTGTAGGGTGCACGCGCGCGATTGACGGGCATATCAAAATGCAAGTCAGACAGAGTGAGAAATTGAAATCAAACCGGCATAGTTTCGGCGTACTGTACACGGAGAATTTGGTGCGGAGAGGCATCGGTTTGGCGTCTGGGGTGTACAAAATGGAAGGCAGGAATCTGTTCGTGTAGAAAATTACAAAGAGTAAGACATACCTCAACTTATACCAACATAATCTCTGTTTCGGGCCAAGCTAAGGTGTACGACAAAAAGCTTTGAAGGTTAAAGTCAGATTGAGGTAAGTAGCGAACGGGATGGTGATGCACACCTTGAACCAAATCCAACTCAAGCCTGTCTTCAGAAAGCCGCCATAGGTTCGCCCCCTCAGGATTCAAGTCAATACTCAGAGTAACAAGTCGAAATCAAACTTACCGGGACAATGCCGGCCTAGTTTCGGCGTTGGATGTGAAGCAAACACCGGGTTGAAATCGGGGGGCAAGGCTTCAGCTTTAGGGTATACAAAAGTGAAGTCAGTAATCGGTTCGTATAGAGAAGTATAAAGATTAAATTTTGGTATCAGGCCAAACTAAAGGATCCGATGAAGACCTAATGGGCAAAATCAAGTCGGATTAAGTCAAGTAGTGAACACATTCGCAGTGCGCACTTTGTGCCAAGTTCAATCCAACCTCAAGTTTTCAAATCGAACACCCAAACTCTATAGTATATCGAATGAACGAACGGGGCCTTCAAACTTCAGTCTGCTCACCAAGGAACGACGGCGCCGAAGTCAATCCAGGTCAGAGTTGTGTCCTTTTGGCGCCTAGAATGACTCGCAAGAGGCAATACCACAGGCTAGCTCTGGTATGTCGCTAAATTTTTGATTGAGGTCCGATGTGACGGAAGCGAAGGCGAGTCGAGTTCCGGCACAAGTGGATCAAACAAAAGAACTGGTGTAAGTTTTAGATTGACCAAGGGAAAGGAATCTACGACAATCAGCTAACTACTTATACTAGAAAATGGAGGCTGTGTATTGAGTCTTGGCAACGACTCGGGCAAATCTCGCCGTGAGCTGATGCGAGCGGTAGATCCGTTACATCCGCCCTCCAGATCGTCGACCACGACGAGCTCAATATCTAGTCAGAAAAATAAATAAACTTGTTCAAAGTCAACTCAACGTCCGAAATGGTCTTCGAAAAATCAAAATCAAACCATTCTGGTATCCTCGCCCTCCTCGACGACCATCGATGTTGAGGAAGGAAATCGTGCGAATTTAGAAGTGTTCAAGAACTTCCGTGCTCTCCAAAAGAGCATCGCGATCAGCCGTCATTGCGAAATCAACAGCATGGGACGCAAATCCAGGAGGTTTACCTTTGGAAACCATTGTGTTCAATTCAGGACAGTTGCGGGAAAGGTGTCCATGCACCCCGCAATTGAAGCACGAGCCGGCTGCAAGGTATTCACTCCGCTTCTTGGCAGACAAATGGCCGCCGTTGTCACGAGATTTCGACTTGGGAGGTTCGGGTTTAGCGCTGGAAACCGAGATAACGCGCCCTCCGGTACGACGTTTCTCGTTCACATCTGTTTACAATTTGGGTTCATCGGGTCTGAATTGAGTCTTACTCGATTCAGCCATATCAATTTCATCGTTATCATCGTCAACCTTGACGATAATTTCAGCGCTCTCAGCACCAGCAGTGACTTCAGCCCAAGAGGAGGTTTCCGGATCGAGTTTATCCCGAAACATTTCCTTGCGTATGTCGGCGTTGAGGCTCCGCCAGAACATTACAACCTTCTCCTGGTTGGCTTCAAGACCAATGGTGTTGTATATCCGCTCCCATTCGGCCTTGTGAATCAACACTGACTTGGTGCCTTGAAGGCAAGATTGCAATCGAGTGCGTTGCTTCTCGCGGAAGTTCACAGGAAAACAAAAATTGAATAAACCCCAGTCTTGGGTGCTATATAATAGCGTTCGGAGATGAGGTCAACGTCTGGGTCTTTTGGCTTTAAGAGGCACCAGCTGTCGTCCCGCAAGGTGAGATTGGAGCTCGACAAAGGAAAGTCACGGGCATAGCGCTTCCAATGAGGAGAAACTGCCTCCATGGCCAAGGCTAGTAGGCCGGCATGGCCAATGTGAATGGGTACATCATGGTATCCCTCAACTATCGCCTGTTAAAAGGTTCAAGCGATCACTACAAAAAAAGGAAAGAAATGTGAAGTGACTTACTCCAATGATCTTTGGTGTTGTCTTTTGACGAGCTTGATCAGATTTGTAATGCAGGTGATTGGTGTTGTAACCAACGGCGTTAGGTCTGCCCATTGGAACGGACTGATATATTGCAGGCGTCAATCCTGGGTAACGGGGTGAGACCACCTAGCAAAGACGACATGGCACCTGGGCGTGCGCGGCTAAATATCTAGGGCCTGACATTCCCGGCTGTTGACCGGGCACAAAGGCAGGCGGAGTAGGATTCCAAGCAGCGAAAGACCCAAAGGGCTGAGGCGGCATGAGAGGAGGGCCCATCACTACGAAGTCACCGTTCTGCTGCTGTCCTAGGCCTTGCAGGAGGCCCCGGGAAGCTCCTGCAAAGCTTGCTCCGGAAAAGTGGGTTTATCAGGCCGAAATTTCGCCATTTTCTTCTCCAAAAAGTGGGTTTTTCAGGCCAAAAAATCGCTCGACCTTCTCCGAAAGTGGGTTTTTGGGGAGATTTTGGGCTGTTTTCGACCGATTTCGCGGAAATCAAACTCAAGTCTGATCCCATCACTCGGCGAGCATTTCGGCAGGCGAAAACCTTCTCCGAAAAGTGGGTTATTCAGCGGAAATTGACCCAACCGAGTGGGTTTTTGAGGCCAAAATGCTGGACATTTTCGGAGCAGGCTTTGCGGGAGCTTCCCGGGGCCTCTTGCAGGGAAGCGGATGAAAGATGGGCCACAGAGACTTGGGTTGCTTTCCAATTTTCTGTCAATAACTCTGTTCGTACACTGAGCAGAACAATTTACCTCCGCGCTGACTATGCGCAACGTTTTTACGAATGTCATTTTTCTGCTGCGACGAAGAACCTATACAACCCAATGAGATCTATATTAGAGAGTTTGCGGTGAGCCGCCAGAAGCCACCTGGTGGCTCCGACGGCATGCGGATTGGAGCGGCTACGTCATGTGGCGGCTCGTTCAGCGGCTCATCGCGCGCGGTCCTTAGCACAATTTTGAGGTTGGGTACCTTGGATACTTGACTATACCTTCAGCCAATGAAAACGTGCATAATTGTTTTGAATTGAAGCAATTTCCAGCGTCAACCAAAGTCTTCGGCTCATAGCGTCAGATTTTCAGATCCAATTTTCTTCGTGTGTGTATGGTTCAATATTTAGATGACTAAGTACTAAGAATGCACTCGCAAAACCAAATTTGAACCAGTCTTACCAGCCGCCAAACGAGCCGCCAGACAGCATAGCCGCTCCAATCCGCATGCCATTAGAGCCGCCAGGTGGCTTCTGGCGGCTCACCGCAAACTCTCTATTAATTAATAGCATTTTAAGCGGTGTACTTACTAGCCTCAGCGAGCTGCTTACTAGCCTCAGCAGCTCGCGCTTCAGTCCGCGCTTGAGTTTTTTGTTCATAATACACTTTGCAAGCAGCGCAGACATGACGTCCTTGTTGCTCCCATTGGTTTTTGGGACGCAGATAAAATGCTTCCTCATTGGAAAGACGTTTGTGGCATTTGGCACACGTATATTCCGCTGGTGTGAAGCTACAATCAACATCCACGTTCTGGCTCCCAATGCGCCCATTGACCGGAGGTGGAGGAGGGGCTTGAGAGGCCATTGATATGGAATGAGCAGTTTGGAAAGAGCGTATAACAAAAGAGTGAGAGGAGAGAGTGAGCGACCAATGAACGCTGCTTTTTTGAAGAGAGAGTCGAGAAAAAGAGGGAAATGATGGGATGATGGTGACTGGTTAGTCGTCTTGTGTTTGTGGCGCATTATTGTGATTATGGCCGTGTTTGGCGTCTACCAAATGAAGCGAACAAGTCATCGAAACTATAGTATACCGACGTTGAAAGACTTGTATTTTCTACTTGTATACATTCGTAAAACTTGTATTAAGCTAAGCGGAAAACTAGAATGACGACCTGTGCGTGCTGTGGGCGTTGAGTGAGTACTTGTTAGAAAGGCAAAAGCTGAGCACCGAACCATGCTAATCAGCCTCATCCTCAGTAAACTCCACCCCCTCATCCTCTTCTTCTTCAGCAGCAATGGCGGCATGCACTGTGAGGTCACCGCCCAGATATTGCCAGTCACCTTTCGCTTCAGGAAGATCAGCCTGTCCAGCGAGCTTGTCCGGCGACTCCTCAAAGTGGTCATCAGCATGCTCGATAACATAGGCCAAGCTGTACTGGATTTGAGGTGTGAAGCAGTTGAGAATGTCGCAATACACATCCCAAAATGAATCAATGTTGATCACAGGCGCACCAATATATTGGTAAAGACCAGTGATCTGCTCGCCGAACTCAGGAGGCACCAGATCGAAGATTGGGTCATCAGGGGGTGTCCAACGGCTCTCCATCTCATCAAACAGCTCAGACGGAACATTGACCTGGCAGGGAAACATGAATCCAGACTCATGAGCACCGCAAGTGGACTCCTTACTTTGTAATCTTTGCACTGGAATTTCTCCGCAATCATATCCGGAATACCATGAGGGAGTAGGCTGTGCTTGTCAGATCGGCGGGGTGTAGAGTTGCGCATAAGCCGCCATGTATCGAGTTCATGTTGAATCCAAGGAATTGCGAGCCAGCGAATAATCAGTCTATGTCTGAGTCAGCAATGCATCGACAAACAAATAGCCGTACTTACTGTTGCAATGCGTCTAGGATATCCAACAAAATATTCCCGAACTCGTCTGGGACTGTGCCACGATTGAAACAATCTTCATACCCAACGGAGAAGTTTCGTCTTACTACCGCCCACTGTGCCTCCGGTTTGACATTCATAGCCTTCTTGTTGACCCATCGGTGCTGCAAGGTACCCACCAGTGTTACGTCGAGCCGCTGACGAGTCTCTGTGTGGCAGTTTGCTATCCCAAAATTCTCCGATCCTAAACCACTCTGCGTAATCATGGGTATTCCTGAGATTACCGGGTGGCGTTGTCAGTTCCTGGAGCCTGCATTCAGACATACACACATACTACCAATCTCTCTGCACGCGTTAATATAGTAGCTAGTAACCAGCTTTGAGTTCCGATTGCTCCACCAAATTTTTATCCATGCTAAGCGACCATTGAAAGGGTCCATTCCCAGGTGCAGCCACAGTTCAAATCGCTTCCACTTGTCATGTTGATCAAAGCAAAGGATATCCATAACTCCAGCGGACCAGAAACGCTTCCGTCGGAACCGTTTTGCCTTGCGACGCTGTATTCCTTCACTGTCGTGTTGTCGGAGGTATTTGAGCATGACCATCCTGGTTCAAATCGTTGTTCATGTTGGAAGTGAGAGAAAAGAGAGAGAAAAGGACATACTCTGATATCTTAATACCGTACAAGATGCGTAGCTTGGCCACCATGTCCCGCGCCCCGAGGTTTGGAAACTTCTGACGAAGCTCCCGATATATAGGCTCCAACTCCTCCCATGTCACGGCTTGCTTGACAGTGCTATACCGACCACCACACTTGAATGATCATGCTGTTTGCTGTGACAAGAACATACCTCAGCAGACCCATGGCTTTACGTCGCCGTTTCACCGTTTTTGAACTAATTGTATGCTGAGAAGGGGAGATGAAAGTTTTCACATACACACCTCAGTCCATAGACATTTTTGTCGAAGTGATCCATACACTCAAGCGCAATCTTAGGGTCAGGGTAGCCGAGCGCAAAATACTTTCTGATAAGCGGGGCAAGCTCTTCGTCAGGAGCTGGCAGAGTTGGTTAGAGGCACAGTCGGTTAAATGAGCCACATACGACATGGCAGATGTTGGTTTGAAGAGCCAGCTTTTCTTGAGTTCGCCATGCATGAGAGTTGTGTGCGAGAGACGAGTTCGCAATCAAAAAACAAACAACAACTGACTTGAGGTCGCAAAAGAACGATTCCAAGATGCGCGACTTTCCGCAAGAGCTGGTGGATTGTACCCTGGACGAGTTGTCCAATGACCTGGACACACTCAAATCTTGTGCTCTGGTTTCTGCTAGTTGGACGTACCGCTCACAGTCTCATCTGTTCTCCGAAATCAGACTTGCTACCACTCGCAAAACAGGTAGTCTCACCCGCACTCCACAACAATCCCAGCTTGGCGCATTTCCCCCGAAATCTTGAGATCTGGTTCGATGGTCAGGATCGGACGACTGGAGTTCTGGCGAAATGCTGCTCGATCCGTAACCTCAGTCTTCTCTGGGCCATGGTCGCGGGCACCGCGGAGTCTGGGGAGTTTGCTTCCCTGGTCACGGGGATCGAGAATTCTGCTTCCCTCCCTGGTTTATCAAGACGTTGGTTGGAGTGATGAGTAAGCTCTAACCCTAGGATAAATACAGTGTCTTGCTGAAAGCTCTTGCTCTCAAGGCCGTCCTATGTTCGAAAAGCTCCATCTTGTCAATTGGGACTTTCCAACTCTCGATCTGATTCCACGTGTTCCAGCTTTGGCTGAGCTGGAGATTAGTACTCGGTGTCGCAAAAAGTCACCGATAATTTGCCATTTTAGGCCAAATTGTGCTGTATTTTCTCGGTCCAGACACACCGTAATGTTGTTTGGAATGCTTTGTACCCGATTACAATAGTGTTTGAGGGAAATGGACTCTTGAATCCATCGTATGAGCCGGTTCATTCTTGGAATTTACAGATTGTGTTTTTAGGACGAAAGCTCTATGTTCCCAGTCTGTCGCCCATTGAAAGAGTGTTTTCAGGACCGTATGTTGTTGATTCGATACCTGGCTATGCACTGAGAGGATTTGGCCTTTGAAAATTATGTGATTTAGGTAATTTCCGGGCTTTAAATTCCGTTAAGCAGGTCAAGGCTAGTTTCAAAACTGGATACCACTTTTGTTACTTAAAATTCATACGGAAACAGCTATAACCGGCGAACTTTGTATCTTGCCAGTGCTATAGGACGACTAAGGACTCATTCAGGGTCGCAACTTATCATTCTCCGGACTCGCCATTCACGAGGATTGCCAACAAGACCAAATTGGGCGTAGGAACTGGGTTGATGATTATCAGACCGTTACCACGCTATCCTGATCAATCCTTTTAGTCTTCAGGTCCGAATATATCTCATCTACAAGAATCAGCCCAAAAGATTGCTCCCCTGACCAGGGGTTGTTCGCCTTTTCCAAATTCTGTGGGCTTTGTGCGACCCGGTGGCAAATTTTGATAACATCCAGTATTTGTGTTGAATACTGAAAGCTTCAGACAAGCAAATGCTAGAACCTTTTTACATATGTTATAGAGGATATCCAGGGGTGCATGTGTGTCGCAAAATCTTGTGAAAATATCACGTGGGCGTGAAGCAATGAGCAAATTACCGGTTACTTTTTGCGACACCGAGTACATCGCGCTTTGGATTTTCGGAATCAGGTGTGAGGCAGCAAGCAATTGCTTTCACCGGGCCAATGCAGTTGCAAAGACTCGTTGTCTCGCACTGCCCATTCTGTCCCTCCTTTGATGCCTCTGACTTTCAGAAATGGGTCAGCTCATCAACACGCACCTTTCATCTTGCTATACAAAGCTCTTCAAAAGGATTTGAAGTGTTATCTCCCTCTTTGCTTCATAATGTTGCATTTCTGCAGATCGAGGTCCCCGGAGGTATGATCTTTTTAGTCGAAATCTATCAACGTGTTTGGATTTTCACCTATCTTCAGATCGCTCACTACACTTGGATCCAATGTTGCAGTTAAAATGGGAGGACTTCACGGCAGACTACATTTGGATCGATCTGGCTGAGTTGGAATTGCTCAGCGCTGACTACCAGAGCCCCAATATCCTCGCCCTAGCTGCGTGGATCGAGACCTTGAAACTTCGACGAGGTCACCAGCTTCTGCGACTACATGTACCACTGGCCTTTTGGGGAAAGTTGCTTGAGGGACTGCAGAAGAACTCTTTCATTAAGCTCATAGCTTTGGATCTTGTACCCAGCGAGCTCACGATAGTACAAGATAAGCAAGCGCCAAATCTGCTGCATTTACTATTAAAATGTAGAGATTAAGCTGAATCATTGTTTTGCGGACCCAAGGCACTAAAATCTCGAAGTCCCCCCCACCCCGAATGCACACTAGCCCTTGCACACCAAACGACGGTTCAAACCTCTTTGTGACGTTGTGACAGTCACATCGTCACAAAGCCCTGCTCCGCCCCCACACTCCTCCTCAGCTTGTGTCTGCCTTCTCTGGCTCTACCCCATGGCCTCACACAACCACAGGACAACTTCTAGTGTCTCTTGGAACATCTCTCAACCAGCTGAACTGCCAACAACAAAGCTATTGTCTCAATTACACTCCCTGGGATTTTCTGGTCAACAGCCCCGTCTTCTCCTCCTGGCAACTTTTCTGGGGCCTGGGCAACATCTTTCAACACTACTGGATATTTTTAGAAGCTTTTGGGCCATCACAGTGGGCTGGAAGGGTGGGCAGGGTAGAATGATAGGTGTTGGGTGTATCTGGTGAGTTTTTCTCACTTTCTTGTGTGCGGACAACTGAGTCTGGCCTCCCAAATCAGCTTCCTGGGTCTCCCCTGCGCTTTGGAGGCCAAAGGAATCGATCTCGTCAATGGTCTCATCAACACTGACATCAATTTGGGCATGAGTGGGTTGGTCTGCATTTAAGTGAGTAGCGCATTGCCTTCTTGACTTGCAAATGTGCTACCCATCATCTAATATACTCCACAGTGCCCCTCCTCTCCCCCTTTGCTCCTTCCCCTCTCTCCCTGGCTCTCACAGCTTCGGAGCATCCACGGCCGCTGGCAGCAGTATTGTGAGTTTTTAACCACTTTCATGTATGCGGACATCTGAATTTACCTTCCCAAATCGAGCTCTCCGATCCTCCCTACGCTCTGGTGACAAGAAAACCGATCCCGTCTCTCGTCAACGCCGACGCGGACATCGATTTGAGCAAAAATTGGTACATCTGCAATTCGGTAAGTGGCTCATTGCTCTCTTGGCTTGCCAGTGGACTAGTAATCACCCAAACATTTCACAGTGTCTCCCTTCACTCTCTCTTTCTCCTTCCGCTCTTCTCTGACGTCTCACAGCACCCAGCCAACTATCGACCACAAATTTCAAGGTCATCTCGCTCTCGCATACAAACTAACGAGCGAGGAACTACATTACCTTGTATAAGAGAGATAAAAATCTCCCCATGCAGTATCCTCGGGTGGAGGTATATTGGCGGTTAGTCTGCGATCCGGATCGATTTCTCGCCATGTGGGAGGCATGTACCGAGTCAGCCTGACTGCTAGTTGGCTGTAAGACGGTGAATCGTACACCAACTTCCCCGCAGTAGGCTGTTTGTACCATGGAAGGCCCACTAGAACAATATAGGTGAATAGCGTCTCCGAAAAACAAGGTTGTTCACTTACATTTGACGGGAGTCCTGATTGTACCGAATCGGAGATCGGTAATGGCTTTCGTGAAATCCTTCCATGTCATGTACTGGGAAGAGATCTGATTTTTTATTGCCTTAGGGAACCGATCCCAGACCTATTATAACATCCTGAGTTATCCAATAAGCACCACTGTGATTTTGGATTACCTGTTCAATCATCAAGCCGTGAGTGTCAGGAACCGCCTCAGCAAGTCTTGATAGTCGGAGAGCCCAGTGTCCATGGCAGTTCTTCACAATCGCCATACTGAGAGTGCCGGCATAATTAAGAAGACGTTCTTCACGCAATTTCATGTCCTCCACTTCACTGTCCTTCACATCGGCCCAGATTCCCGTTAATTGGAGAGCCGTGGGGCCAAAGAACTCAGGGATAAGCTTGATGGCCCTTGCAAGCCACCGCCTGAACGTATTCAGCTCTGGCATCTCAGGCATGGCGGTAGATGGATGGCGATATGAGCAAGTAATTAGTGTCACAACTGTGACGTCGCTATGCCTGTCTTCGACCCCGACGCTCCTCCAGTCCCTCTTCCTCTCTCTGTCTATGGGTTTCCACCAGTCCGGTTCATAGAACCCCCTGATGGATTCAAATTCATCATGAAGTCAAAAACTCCAGTCGACGACTACGGGAATCCATAGGTTGTTAGTATTGGTCCCGGAAGCAAGGCATCCGACCCTCTCTGCCTGGATGAGAGTGACGACAAAGAAGAGCATTCTTGTATGCCAATCTACAGTACTCAGTATTCTAACCCGACTCCGTCTCTTAGCCTCCGTCCATTCCGAAGTTGACACCGATCATATCTGTTCCATTTGCGCGGAACTCTTCTGCAACCCTGTTGTGTACGCTTCTTACCTTCATCCATTCCTTGCTCCTTATTCTAATTTCAATGCTCAGACTATCTTGCCACGGACACGCACACATCTTTTGCTACCGATGCATCCGAACGCACCTTCAGAAGCGGAAGAATTGTCCGATGTGCAGGAGCCCAGTTCGCACTCCACCGGCCAGAATTCCGCCCTTCGAAACTGCCCTTGCCGCCTTGTACCAAGGGCAATATCGCCGTAAATTCGTCAACTGGCAACGGGCTTGGGATGGTATCGCATTTTAATTAAGGGTATCTTCGAAACTTCATGTACTGCGCTTCTTCCATTCTTGAGAATTGAAAATCTGGATTATGAATATGTGGTATATTACCTCTACCTAAGAACAACAAGAAAACAACAAGAACGACAGAAGAGGTACAGAAATTGAAATCCAAACCCGAAGCAGAAGAGGTACAGCAATTAAAATCCAAACCCGAAGCACGGCGCAATGTTGTTTACGGTTGCTTTATGCCAGCCTCCCTGGAGAGTGTTGGGGGTTTGAAGTTCGGAAGTAATAAGATCAAATTTGTCAATGACTATTACGAGTCGTCAAATTATAGTGATTTTCACTTCTGCGTACACCCCAAAAAACTTCCCCAACACTCGGAAGTGAGGCTGGGTAGGAGACTGCAACAAAACGAGTATTCTGGGGGTGTCGGAGGACCCCGAAGTCACGCCCAAAGCACACGTGGTCACGAAATGATCACGTTTTCTCTTGTCCGCCGTGGCACATGTCACTTGACACTTCGATCAGACTCTACGAGCTATGGGACCCGTGCCTTCGCCACTCAAGAGTCCTGCACTCACCTTGCTGCTTTCCAGGCCGACGGCGCCGCACTGCACTCGCCGGCGCGCGTCGCCGCGAGGATTCTCAGGCTTTGACAGAAAGTCACGGGGTGAATTTCCCTTTCTGGGCGCAATGCTGTGCCCGTTGTGTTTTAAAGTATAGCCTTAGGATACAACACAATTTCGACTGTCTTAATTTGTTGTGAGTCTGACTACGGGAGACTAACGTCAGGACTCAGATGGTCCATCGTCCGCAGGGAAAGGTTTGACAATGGAGCTACGGTGCATCATTTGGGCTAGCTCCCGCTCCACAGGCCCGTCAAGCGACCCGGCCGCTCCGCACAACCTCCCTAATAATACTCTGACCTTCAAAATCTCGCCACCGTCACGATCAGCCGTACTTTATCAGCTTGCGTGGCTCGGAAACACACTACGGAGAATGAAAAAGAGGTAGAGAAGGGAAGCAACTCACCGGGTTAGACAGATCACTGAATGCTCTGTCGTCATCAAAGAGCTAAATTACCACGACAGGGAAAGAGCGCATTAATGAGCTGCAATGCACTCTCGCAGTATCACTCACAATAATACCCTGCCCAACCACTTCATCCCGGCTCATCCTTCGCCACCCCTTAATCCTTTGAGAGTCTTGCGCACTGCAGAGAGATCTAGCTCGGTACGGCGGTGTGGATTGATCCTAGAGGGCGGTGACGTAGGGAAGGAGGCGTGGTCCGTTACAGTAAAGTGTGTTGGGCGAGAGTGACGGCGGCGGCGGCGCTCTACAATGGTGACTTGGAGGGAGGTCATGGTGGGGGGAGACAAGAGGCGTCGTGAGCGGCCGCAGCATATGTGTGCTGCGGATGTGGAGCAATGCTGTAAGTGACGTCATTGACTCGGCAGCTCGGCTGCAGGACTTGAACAACAATTTGCTGGTTTTTCGAGGCCGAAATTCGTGATGTTTCGTCGTGAATGCAGGTTCAAGATTTTTATGTCACTTTTTGAAAGAGAATTATATGCATTATCCTGTAATGTGGTCCCACAGTTGAATATGAGTGCGGTATCACACCTTGTAACTTTTAGAAGTTTTGGAGCATCATGAAACCAGTCTTGAAATTCATGTAACGAAACGTCAGGGATCTTGAATTTCAAGACGATGATCTTGAATTTCATGACAAATACTTCTCACAGTGTAGTGTCTTCCATGGTTCAGTGTACGGTTTCATACGCCGCTTCAAGGGAGAAGATCCGCCGTTCTTGATTCCATACATGAGATTTGTGCATGCTGCGCTAGCCTGCTCCTCAAATCCTGGGAGCTCTGGGAGCTCTGCCTTTGCTCTGCCTCATCGGTTCCTAATCTGTATATGCTTGAGGAGGTGATTGATCGCGAGACGGAGGGTCCTTTTCGGAAGTACATCAACAACGCTTCCGCGGTGACCTTGGCATTGGAGGATCCAGAGGACCAAGAAAGAGCCGATTTCCTTACCTTCGTCCAGCACTACCAAATGCTGAAGTCGCATGGGACTCTCTTTGTGTCCGATTACCAAGGTCAGTCACTACTCTATTCAGCTTCACTTTTGCATCTCTTTCTGACTGGGCTGCAGGTGGATCAAGTTTGTTAATTGACCCTCAGATCATGACCTCGCCGAAGTTCTCATGTGCTTTTGTTCTTTTGCTAGACAGTATTGACTGCTTGTAGGGCTCTTGACAGTAGGCTGTTTGCGGATGGAAATATTGGGAAGGGTTTCGAGAGTTTCCACACCGATCACATTTGTAACCATTTCTGCAACTTTTTTGAGCTCGGAGACGACTTCAAGGCTGGTTTGCCTTCAAAGATGGCCGAAGATATCGATGGGGAGAAGAGCATGAGTATTAGTGTTGCGGAGTAATTGGTATGTGGATGAACTTTCATCTGCAAAGGACTGGAGCTGAAAACACCTTAGCGTTCCGATGATTGACTGACACAACATTTTCTTGTTTCTTCCTCTTCCCTCTGTTCCTATCTCCCCTACGCTCTTCCTCCCTCCCTCCCTCCCCTGCTCCGATATATACACGGTGGTGGTCAGGTCTATACCCGAATCTACTCTACTACCAAAATCATCATCGTACTCTATACACGACGGACTTTATTCATCTACTCTACCACCAAATCATCATCGTACTTTGAAGCTCTATCCTATCCGACACTCCTCTTCCTCCTTCCTTTAATCCTCCCTCTATTTTTGACTCTCTCTCCCTATTCTACGCTCCTCTACTTGTTAATATCTCTCAGCTGTTTGCTGCTGTAGCCCTTGTGCTTGCTGTTGGCTTGCTGCCAGCTTTTCTTTCGTTGTTCATACATACATACACGTCTCATTCTCATTAGATCGATACTTTTTATTTATACGCAACAATGCAGGACTTTGTTTCGGAATTCTACAGGTGGATAACGATTTTGGCCAAAAGAGGTACCCACCATATTGCAAACACCGTCCCTGGGGTCCCTGCATTCGCTTCAGCCTCCATCACTTCTGAACTGTTGGTCACAACGGCCAACAACGGCCACTTGCCTTATATGGGGCCTGGCCAGGTTTTGTTGCCATACTGACAGACCCCCGATTGTCGGAATGCTCCGCTTGATGGCCGAGACTATAGTATTTCATTCAATTCAATAATCACGCGTCACGCACCCCTCTGTCGGGAAATTTTGTCCTGGGTCACGCATCACACTTGCCTCACACGGGCCATTGTCGACTGTGCCTTTCAGTTCGCAAATTCTTTAAAAAATGGTGTTTGGGTCGGAAAATTGCACTGTTGATAAGTACAAACATTTGGGTATTCCTCTTTGATTTCACCCGTTGAAATTCCGTTCGATTCTTCAGTTGAACCATTTTCCACCAATCCCTCGGCCTTAATTGAAATTCTTATCTCAAGGAGGAAAATAAGTGCCACTGTCGGGATCCCAAATTAAAATCCCAATTACGATTTTCTCCCAGCCAAACGACGAATTACGGCCCAAACACCTAAAAAGGTAATCAAAATCAGTCACCCTCAGTCTGGACCGGTCGCTCCGTGTTCCCCGAGGCTCCAACAATTTCCTTTCGACGTCGTGCTGAACAGTCCCGCCTCCCAAATGCACGACTAAGTTGGTGAGTGAAATATTGTAAAAAATATATGTATATTCATCTCGAAGACTGAAACAGTGAAATATGCCTAGTGCGCCTCTGAAAGTCATTGTATGAGTGAAATACTGTTGGGCATCGTTGAAGTCGGGATCGTGGCGGGATCCCGGTGCTGTGGCGCAGCAGTGACAAGCACCTTTTTCTTTAGTCCACGTGTTTTGACAGGTTCTCACGAGTCAGTGACTTGATGTGACCCAATTGCTAGGTAGCCAAAAATTAGCAATTCAGGATCCCGAACTGGGCCCAACTCTTTTCAAAAATTCCAAGATAATGCGGACTCACAAAGCCGGCGATCCACATGTACAACGGTGACTACACCTGACGGAAATATGGTCAGTCTAGTTATTCAGATCTTGTTCAGATCGGTGACTGTAACGCACCGGCGAGTTATCAGTCGTTAATGAACTACCTATTCTCAGATTTTATTGGGAGGTTCATGGATGTATACCTCGACGATATCATAGATGACATCTATTCGCATACGCTGGATGATCATTTAAAACAGCGAGTCGGCCGTGCCGGAGGCAGGGAGCTAAAGCTTGTTAGGGCTGGCCCCCTCAAACCCCGCTGCGCTCGCTCCGCTCGCGACGTCTCGTACGATCTCAACATCTTGACAAAGACCCCGTGATTTTCTGTCAAAAGTCACGCGACTGATGGCCTGGCCCTGTTTTCAAGTATAGGATGTTAAACAAATCATCGACGTGTTGAAACGCGAGACACTGTACCTCAGTGAGCATAAGCTCCAATTTTTGAAAAAAGAACTCAGGGTTCTCGGACGTATTGTTGACGATGAGGGTATCCGGATGGATCCTGTTAAGGTCGACAATGTGTTGAATTGGAAAACTCCAACTAATCGCGACTTACTGCGTGGTTTTCTCGGGTCAATTGGATACTTGACCGAGGATTTAGCGGGTATTCTTCATAATATTACTGGAGATACTGTGCCGTTTCGCTGGAGTTTCACTCAGCAACGAGCATTTCAGGATTGTAAAACAATTACTGACCATTCGCGGGGACATTGTCGCGTACCGCTGAATTACGGACCAGGGGCTGACCCTGCCTTTCTCATCACAGACGGATGTAATTCTGCTGTATCAGGCATTGTTAGCCAAGGACCGGAGTGAATGCCAGCATCTGCGAAATTATCTACATTAAATGCGTAGAACGTTACCTATATTTGCAGCGTCGAATTGTTAATTTGGCCTCGATTCCGCCGAGTCAGAGTCGATCATGAAATACTTACCACCTAGCGTCGGAAAGTGATTCTGGGTGAATGCTTTCGAAAACTTTCTGAGCGCTAGCCTAGTAGCATTAGAATATGCTACGTCCGACTTCAATCTAGATTTTTGTGAAGATAACTGAAAATCTTGTGAAAATCAGCTTTCTTTCGGATTGCTTTGAGAATCTCGGAATTGCACCTTCTCCAAACCTGGGTCATTGACCCGAAATTGACCAGATCGAGTGAGTTTCTGAGACGCAAACCCCGATTTTTTTGAGGCTTTGCAGGTGCGCCAGCGAGCTCATTGCTTCTCCATCGAAGCTTCTGGTGGTTTTCGGCCCCATTGTTGACATATCTCTTTCAGCGGTTCTCCCCGACGTGTTACTCTCGTCTGGCTCAAACAACTCCTTCCGGAACGGCTACGCGCAGGCCCACTTGATGTCGACCCCCATCCAATCCTTCGCCTACACACCTGAACAGGCACACGCCTTCCATCTACCGCCTGCGCCGCCCTGAGTCCGACCCATCTCTCCTCCATTTTGGAACAATAACATCCCCATCGCACCCGCGTTCCCTCCACCCCAGCCTTGGCCGAGCAGCCCCATCCATACAATGGTCCTACCGCCCCCGTGCACCAACATGTCCCTCCAGCGCCGCAAATCCCGTCGCTGTTCCAAGCCGCAGCGGTTCGCCCATATCTCGCGCCGCCTCCAAACCCTTTCGACTCGGAATCCGCCTCCATATCACATTACCTCCCCACCGAGTACGACACGTCGAACAACGTAGTGCGCGCGGGCCCTTCAGGGCCCATGTAGCACTTACACGTAGATTTTGTTAGATGCGGCACCAAGGACTTTGTAGATTAGATGTGACCGGTCGCGCCTATGTCGGAAAATCCGAAATTGACTGATACGCTCATATATGCGCACATCAGCGCTGGTCAGGCCGTCAGCTCCGAGGGGGGCTGGTCAGGTTCACTCAGAGGCCAATAACCGCTGACCAGCCTGAGGGAGCGAGAGATGGAGGCGGAATGCAAGAGTGATCTCTAGAAACAGATACAAACACAGGTCGTAACTACAACTACAAATAAATGTGATACGTAGCCAGCGAGGGGCGAGGCTCAACAGTACGAAGTTTCGAGGGCTATGATAGCTTCTCGATGTCGCGGAAGATGCCTGATGGGCAGGACACGTACGGTGGTGTTTATGCTTTGGCGCGCAAATCTCTAAATGCAAAGCTTGACGCGGAGAGATCATCGCCTGACATACTGGTTCTTCGTGTCGGCAACATGCATTTCATCAACGCCTATGTCGCAGGCGACCACTCCAGTGCATCGAGACACTTCGCAGACTGGCAGGCACTGCACCCCTGGGATACTTTCTCCGTTCTCATCAGAGAGATGTCCGACGCAGGCATGGCCTTTTCTGTCCATGGCGATCTCAACGGTAGATCTGGTGCACTCTGCCCTGATCATCCCGAACATCCACCTCGCATAGTCGAGGACTTGGTTGTCAACGCACAGGGCCGTAAATTGGCGAAGTTTCGTGAAGACAACAACTTGCGGAAGGCGAACGGATGTACAACTATTCCTGGCGACCATCACAAGTTCACATTTTTTGGGCGCCTGGATGACAGTACCAATGAAGGGAAGTCAACGGTGGACTATGGTGCGCTTAACTTACTCACCACCAATTGCTGACAACGGTTATCACTCACCCAAGAAAACCCAGATTTCCTATTCCTCTTGTAAAAACGCTCAGTTCAGTGAGAGGAAACTTTTCCCAAGACCGATGGTGCAAAAATGAGGGAGTAATTCAATATTCAGTCGGTCAAATTGGGACTCCCTGCCACATAACCACCACATGGGTGCACACAGGATTGTTCACGTCTTCATCCACTCTTGTAAGTATCCAAATAATGATGCCTTGCTCACTGCAGCACCAAACACGGAATATTTCGAGAATCCTGGCACACAAAATTTGCCGTTTTGGTTCCGTTTGGATCGAGTTGATAAAATCCTCAACTGGCCTACATTGAAGGATTCAAAATCTGCACGTCGCTTCCTCGGACTCTGCGGCGGAGTACGAAATTGGATCGAGGGGTACTCGACTTTGGTCAAACCAATATCGCAATTATTTTACAAGGCTGCCGAATTTATCTGGGGACCCCGCATCTCTTGCTTCTCTACACGCTTTCTGGCACTTTCGGTCCTCAAGACCACTACCTCTACTCACCCCTACTTCTCCTTCAAATATTTCTCTTTTCACGGTGTTGCCTTGAGCAAGCATAAATTTCCTTGCTGGGGCACTTCCACAACTTACAACCCAGTGAACATTGACTATTGGTGCCGCCACTTGCCGCCGCGGCGGCAGTTTGGCTGCAGTTTGGCGGGAGTGGCGGCACTTTTCCTTGGCCCGGAGTGGCATCAGGCATTGCTCGGATCCACGCGCGCGCGCGCACGCGAGGTAAACATGGAAAAGGCACCTTGGCAATGTGTGTACCTAAACAGGCGCGACATCGTTTGTTCCGACCACAGTTTTAATTCCCCTAACAAGAACATAGTGGCCGACAAGGGTCTACAATCGTCCTCAGATGGACATAGCATTGGTCACGGGCTACGCACCATTTTTTTTTTCCCTTTTGAGCCGAGTGATTTCATCGCCTCGTGGGCGTATGTCCATTCCCCGGTGTGGAGACGTACTTGTACGCTTTCCCCATTCTAAGAGACCTACATCAGACGTCAACATAGAACGAGGAGACTACGAACGACGAAAGGCATGTGGGAACGATGAAGTGGACAGGAAGCTGCGACTCACAGTTATACAAAGTTCAAAATACGCTCATCCACACACGTCTTCGAGACTGTTCTGATGTGTGATCCGAAATATTTCCTTATCTCTGACCTTGTCATACGCTTGGTGTGTTTTTGGCATTATTCGTTGGAGTCGTGGTAAGTAATATCTCACGACCCATAGAGGCATTATTCATTAGTTTTGACCTCCGACTCATAACCTAAGTATGCACTGTGGCTGGACCATACTGAACGACTGTAGAGACTAGTTGTCAACGGAACAGCTGAAGAGAGAAAACCCCCACCAGGGCCGTCGGCCAGTCTACAGCGCCTTCTTCGAAGCTTAAGCTTAAGTATGTTCCACATGCTCCCCGTGAGAAATGTTGACCCATGCCTTTGGGCAACCTCTATGCCCGGCTTATCGCCGGGATGTAAGCTTGCGGTGGAGATAAGATACTTACTTACATGGAAGGAACTTTGTGAGCAAAATGAGCGGATAATTCTATTGAGAAACTCGCGGTGCAGGTAGTTATTTGAGAGGGGGTTTCTCAATAGAACCCCGGGTTTCTCAATAGAATTATCCCGGAGAAACCCCCCCAGAATATTTCCAAGGTAGGGTTTCTGGATAAGTGGGGGTTTCTACCTGCACCCCGGGTTTCTCAATGAATTATCCAAAATGAGCTCGTGCTTACAAATTCGCGGTAATGATTGAGTGTCTCAGCGACGTGAGATAGAGACTCCCATCGTAAGGGAGAAGACTAGCGTGGCCCTGGGAGAGAACAAAGCCTGGATATTTGAGAGTGAGACAGTTGAGCTCGAGTCAAACGTTGAACACGTATCTGGTCACGTGCACGGTCACGTGCACCACACCCTCTTCACATTGTCTTCACAGCTTCTGACTTCACGAGCTGTGGGACCCGTGCCTTCGCCACTCAGGACCCTTCGAATGTTTGACCTGCACTCACTTGCTGCACTCGCCGGCGCGCGTCGCCGCGGGGAATCGGGGAATTCCCAGGCTTTGACAGAAAGTCACGGTGTAAAATTCCCTGCTAGCTAAGTCGCTAGGAAATCCAACATAAATCAGTCTTTGGGAAGAGGAGCCCCGGAAACTTGGTTTCTGGGATCTCTGTGAGTGAGGCTTCCGGATGAGCACTAACCCAGTTAGTGTCAACCAAAAGCCAAGACTCAGGGTGTGGTGGGCGGGCCGAGAAATCGTCGAGAGAGCGGAAGGAGAGAGTCGATCAGCGATCAGTGATCGGCATCTTTCCTTCTCGCTCTCTTAGCTAGCCGGCTATGTGCTCTAGCTCGCGGTGCTCGCTTTGAGCACACGCTGTCAGCTAGCTAAGTCGCTAGGAAATCCAACATAAATCAGTCTTTGGGAAGAGGAGCCCCGGAAACTTGGTTTCTGGGATCTCTGTGAGTGAGGCTTCCGGATGAGCACTAACCCACAAAAACCAGGGAACCCAGTGACCGGACAGGCGGAATCCAGGAAGACGACTCTCCCAAAGAAAATGTCACCCAATGCTACAGCGTGGCATGGTATAAATTGAGACAAGACCATAACGGTGCATAGTACTAGGAACGAGGAAATTATGGTTGAAAAATAACCAAAGATTCAAATCATTTCATGAGACGTGCAAGATTTAAAGAACACTTTGAAGTTTGGGGCCACAACGGCCATGAATGATATCGTGTCAAGGATAGCCACAATCAACTTGAAGGTGAAGCCCAACCTAGCCTAATGAATGAGAGGAAGTTGCTGCGCGGTGAGCAAGCAGTCGTGAATAGCTTGGAAGTCGGGCCGTTATTTGTGAGCAACAAACAGAAGAATGAAATTGACCACCTTTGCGGCCGGCAAAATATCTGATCATAGACTCTGCACCCAAATAATGGGTCCGTCTCAAAGTCGAGGACCGACACAAGAAGCGAGTCAAGCCATATTATCACCTTCAAGATGACTCCCCGAGAACGGAAATACGAACATAACTAGGACCGAAATCTGACGGAAATTGAACTATCCGAAAGTTCTAACAATGCGAGAATCAGAGAATACAGAATCACAATCAATGAACAGATAGTCGTTGACGAGATGTGACCCAAGCACAAGGACCGAAGGCTAACCAAAGAGTTGCAAGGGTATGGCATCGGATCCAGACGAGATCAGGGGAGGGGAGTGGACACTAAAGAAAGCGCGGCAAGGGTACGAAAATTAAGACGAAATGGTCAATAGTGCGGAATGCCTGGAAGTAAATACGGGAGGCCAGAGAGCCCGTGGCACATCAACCGGTTTGCAGAGAAAGTTTCGCAAGAGATTACAACAGTGAGCACGGAGAGAAATGGGTACTCAACCATGTATGATAGACATATTCGAAATCTGATGACAATGTTCGTCACCGGAGCACATGAGACACACGGCTGTGGCTCGTCGTGGTAACAAGGCGCTGAAACGAACGAACCAATGAACATACAAACCCGAACATCCAAATCCAGCATACCAGCAACAGCATTCTAGCATCAAATATTATTGAACGATGGAAGATTATCCAAAAGATAAAGGCATGAGCCACGCTGAACGAACGTCCAATCCACGCAGAAGTGATGGTTCTCTGCGAGAAGAGAATGAATGATGTGAGACCAAAGCCCACTCAGTCACCGAAAATTGTGGTATGCAGGCTAGAGAAACCCCGGGCACGACAAACAATCAAACGATAAGAATCGCGCATTGTAGCATGCCAAATGAAGCGATCAGCTAGCGAAAATATTCACCTCGAATGTCTGTATACAGCACATAATTTCGGATCCCAATAGCGAAAATTCCAGGAGATCAAAGTCCATCTATCGGAAGAGATCATGGGAATTCCCGAGTTGGATCCAGTATGCGACCCAAAATAAATGTGTAGTCATGGCTCAAGGCATGCACACTGAATGAAAGGCAAAACATGCATAGTGAAATAGTGAATGCACTAATCTGCAAGATAGCGTGCGTCGGAGCGGCATGTAGGCATTAAAATGGAATCAGCAGGGATTCAGACTCGGCCCAAAACGACCGTGGCGCAGTATGAGAATAGACTAAAAGCCGTGTGGCACAGCGGCACACAAAACAAAACGGTACCGTACCTGTATACCGGTACACGGGTTTCAAAACCCCACAGTGCAGCATGCAAACGAAATGATAGCACTGCGGCGCATCGGCACACAGGCCAAGAATAATACTGCATGCAGAGAGTTCGTAGTACAGATCGCAGTGGTGCACAGCTGAGCAACGTCACGAGATAAATAGCGCTGCAGCACAGCGCATACAGGCGGAAATGATGCTGCAGAGGCACAGAAATTCTGGCATGCAGGTCGCAGCGGCCCACAGTGGAGCATGCGAACAAGATAAATGGCACTGCAGCACAGCGGCATGCAGGTAAAAACACACTACGGCGCAGCGGCACGCAGGCAAAATAGGTACTACGGCGCAGCGGCACGCAGGAAATAGGCACCACGGCGCAGCGGCACGCAGGCAAATAGGCACCACGGCGCAGCGGCACGCAGGCGAAACTGTAGCACGGCAGCATACAGGCACTGTAGCACAGCGGCATACAGGCAAAGTAATGCTGCAGAGGCGCGGAAATTCCGGCATGCAGGTCACAGCGGCCCACAGCGGAGCATGTGAACAAATAATGAGCAGCACTGCAGCACAGCGGCATACAGGCTGAAGTCTTCGCGATATAAACCTGAATTTGAAACCCCAGCGAAAAGAAGTTCACAAGGTGATAGATAACGTACCGAGAACCGAACAACAGCGGAAAGTGTTACAGAACACAGAGGCACGCGGCACAAAGGCACGAAATAATATGGCACGAGGGCACGGAATAGGTGGCACAAAGGCACGAAATAATATGGCCCAGAGGCACGAAATAATGCGGCACAAAGGCACGAAATAGTATGGCACAAAGGCACGGAATAGGCGGCACAAAGGCACTGAATACTGCGATATGAAAGCCGACACAGTCGACAAACAAATGCCTAAAGTGATCCTGAAGAAACAACAGTAACAAGAAATAAAGAAGATGAGAGATCGCTTACGATATTTGATATTACTGCAAAGAGCACCAGGGCTTCAATTTGCGGAGATTCCAATGGGGTGGAGATTGCGTCTAAAAAGACCGGATCGAAGATACCGTCGCCGTCAGGAATAGGAGAGCCTTGGGATGATATGTTTGCTTGTGATGACTTGAGCAAGATACCAGAATCGAGAAGGGCAAGTCATGGGAATAAGTTCCCGAAGCATTAGAGAGCAAAGAGCCCGAGGGTAGCCTCCAAGGATGTGAGCCTGGAAGGTTTAGGGGTAAGAAGGACACAGGTCATCTTTTACACCGGCTGGAACCAAGTAGTAAGGGAAGGGGCAGGGCTAGAGTCATAAGCAAATCCAAAGCTGGGACAAAGGAAGCCCAAAAGAAACCCCAAGACAACGCAGTTCTCGGTTGTGGAACTGCGTTGTCTTGGGGTTTCCTTTGGGCTTCCTTTGTCCCAGCTTTGGATTTGCTTATGACTCTAGCCCTGCCCCTTCCCTTACTACTTGGTTTCAGCCGGTGTAAAAGATGACCTGTGTCTTTCTTACCCCTAAACCATCCAAGCTCACATCCTTGGAGGCTACCTACGGCTACCCTCAGGCTCTTTGCTCTCTAATGCTTCGGGAACTTATTCCCATGACTTGCCCTTCTCGATTCTGGTATCTTGCTCGAGTCATCACAAACCAAGGCTCTCCTATTCCTGACAGCGACGGTATCTTCAATCCGGTCTTTTAGACGCAATCTCCACCCCATTGGAATTTCCGAAAATTGAAGCCCTGGTGCTCTTTGCAGTGATATCAAATATCGTGAGCGATCTCATCTTCTTTATTTCTTGTTACTGTTGTTTCTTCAGGATCACTTTAGGCATTTGTTTGTCGACTGCGTCGGCTTTCATATCGCATTATTCAGTGCCTTTGTGCCGTCCATTCCGTGCCTTTGTGCCATATTATTTCGTGCCTTCGTGCCGCATTATTTCGTGCCTCTGGGCCATATTATTCCGTGCCTTTGTGCCACCTATTCCGTGCCATCGTGCCATATTATTTCGTGCCTTTGTGCCGCCCGTTTCGCGCCTGTGTTCTGTAACACTTTCCCCTGTTGTTCGGTTCTCGGTACGTTATCTATCACCTTGTGAACTTCTTTTCGCTCGGGTTTCATATTCAGGTTTATATCGCGAAGACTTCAGCCTGTATGCCGCTGTGCTGCAGTGCTGCTCATTATTTGTTCACATGCTCCGCTGCGGGCCGCTGTGACCTGCATGCCGGAATTTCCGCGCCTCTGCAGCATTACTTTGCCTGTATGCCGTTGTGCTACAGTGCCTGTATGCCGCTGTGCTACAGTTTTGCCTGCGTGCCGCTGCGCCGTGGTGCCTATTCGCCTGCGTGCCGCTGCGCCGTGGTGCCTATTTCCTGCGTGCCGCTGCGCCGTAGTGTGTTTTTACCTGCGTGCCGCTGTGCTGCAGTGCCATCTATCTCGTTCGCATGCTCCGCTGTGGGCCACTGCGACCTGCATGCCAGAATTTCTGTGCCTCTGCAGCATCATTTCCGCCTGTATGCCGCTGTGCTGCAGCGCTATTTATTTCGTGTCGTTGCTCAGCTGTGCACCACTGCGATCTGTACTACGAACTCTCTGCGTGCAGTATTATTGTTGGCCTGTGTGCCGCTGCGCCGCAGTGCTGCACTGTGGGGCCCTGAAACCCGTGTACCGGTATACAGGTACAGTACCGTTTTGTTTTGTGTGCCGCTGTGCCACATGGCTTTTAGTCTATTCTCATACTGCGTCACGGTCGTTTTGGGCCGAGTCTGAATCCCTGCTGATTCCATTTTAATGCCTACATGCCGCTCCAACGCACGCTATCTTGCAGATTGGTGCATTTACTTTTCCTCTATGCCTGTTTTGCCTTTCGTTCAGCGTGCATGCCCTTGAGCCATGAGTACACATTTATTTTGGGTCGCATATTGGATCCAACTCGGAAATTCCCATGATCTCTTCCGATAGATGGACTTTGATCTTCTGGGATTTTCGCCATGGCGGCCCGAAATTATTTGCTGTATGCGGACATTCACGGTGAATACTTTCGCTAGCTGATCGTTTCAATTGGCATGCTACAATGTGCAATTCTTATCGTTTGACTGTTTGTCTTGCCCGGAGTTTCTCTAGCCTGCATACCACAATTTTCGGTGACGGAGTGGGCTTTGTTCTCACATCATTCATTCTCTTCTCTGCGCAGAGAACCATCACTTCTGCGCGGATTGGACGGTCGTTCAGCGTGGCTCATACCTTTATCTTTTGGATAATTTTCCTTCGTTAACAATATTTGATGCTAGAATGCTGTTGCTGGTATGCCAATGGTATGCTGGATTTAGATGTTTGGGTTTGTATGTTCATTGGTTCGTTCGTTTCGGTGCCTTGATACCACGACAAGCCACAGCCGTGTGTCTCATGTGCTCCGGTGACGAACATTGTCATCAGATTTCGAATATGTCTATCATACATGGTTGAGTACCCATTTCTCTCCGTGCTCGCTGTTGTAATCTCTTGCAAAACTTTCTCTGCAAACCGGTTGATGTTCCACGGGTTCTCTGGCCTCCCGGATTTACTTCCAGGCATTCCGCACTATTGACCATTTCGTCTTAATTTTCCTACCCTTGCCGCGTTTTCTTTAGTGTCCACTCCCCTCCCTTGATCTCGTCTGTGTCCGATGCCATACCCTTTCCTTCGGTCCTTGGGCTTGGGTCACATCTCGTCAACGACTATCTGTTCGTTGATTGTGGTTCTGCATTCTCTCATTCTCGCATTGTTAGAACTTTCGGATAGTTCAATTTCCGTCAAATTTCCGTCCTAGTTATGTTCGTATTTCCGTTCTCGGGGAGTCATCTTCCGGAAGGTGATAGTGTGGCTTGACTCGCTGCTTGGTCCACCTCTTCTGAATTCTCTTGTGTCGGTCCTCGACTTTGAGACGGACCCATTATTTGGGTGCAGAGTCTATGATCAGATATTTTGCCGGCCGCAAAGGTGGTCAATTTCATTCTTCTGTTTGTTGCTCACGAATAACTTCCAAGCTATTCACGACTGCTTGCTCGCCGCGCAGCAACTTCCTCTTATTCATTAGGCTAGGTTGGGCTTCACCTTCAAGTTGATTGTGGTTATCCTTGACACAATATCATTCATGGCCGTTGTGGCTCCAAACTTCAAAGTGTTCTTTATTGGTTCTTTACATCTTGCACGTCTCATGAAATGATTTGAGTCATTGGTTATTTTTCAACCATAATTTCCTCGTTCTCAGTACTATGCACCGTGATCTTCTTGTCTGAATTTATACTATGCTACGCTGTAGCATTGGGTGACATTTTCTTTGGGAGAGTCGTCTTCCTGGATTCCGCCTGTCCGGTCACTGGGTTCCCTGGTTTTTGTGGGTTAGTGCTCATCCGGAAGCCTCACTCACAGAGATCCCAGAAACCAAGTTTCCGGGGCTCCTCTTCCCAAAGACTTATTCATGTTGGATTTCCTAGCGACTTAGCTAGCTGACAGCGTGTGCTCAAAGCGAGCACCGCGAGCTAGAGCACATAGCCGGCTAGCTAAGAGAGCGAGAAGGAAAGATGCCGATCACTGATCGCTGATCGACTCTCTCCTTCCGCTCTCTCGACGATTTCTCGGCCCGCCCACCACACCCTGAGTCTTGGCTTTTGGTTGACACTAACTGGGTTAGTGCTCATCCGGAAGCCTCACTCACAGAGATCCCAGAAACCAAGCATCTTTCCTTCTCGCTCTCTTAGCTAGCCGGCTATGTGCTCTAGCTCGCGGTGCTCGCTTTGAGCACACGCTGTCATTCCTGGAGCTGAGGCTGTGCTCTTCTTCTTTTCATGTATAGGATGGGCCTTTTGGCTGACACCAGAACTTTGGCAACTTTGGTGCCCGTAGGACTCGCTTGTGATGCTCGTTTTTTCTTCTTCTTGACCTCCCTAGTAGAACAGGCCCACACCATCGAATTCCAACGAACCGAGCGAACATGACACGTTAACTTCGACTGCATCGATTGTCACGCGAAAATTGACTTGCAGCAATGAGATACGGCCCTCTTGTAGCGCATCTTATGCTGCATACAACGGGAAAGAACATGAAGCACTCGATGGACTCGTCTGTACAATAATTTCCCTATGTTCACAGCTTACCGAATTATAGCCTTGGCACTCCTATCAGCCTTCACATTTTCAAACTCCATGGCTGCTGTCTGCAGACCAGCTTCACCGACACGGGCTCAGCTTGTCTCGTACAAAGTATTACGAAGATCTGCGATACAGTACCGATCTCCCGCGACAAGCCGCCGTTGATCCCTTTCATCCACAGAATGATGAAGATTTTGTCCACAGACTCGATGAAGACTGGGCTTCGTCTGTGAGGGTTATGGATAGGACCGTTACCTTCTTTCAAGAAGTAAGCCCAGGAACACTCTACTGGGTTCCCACTAATAGTAATACGAAGAGTGTCTTCCTCAATCTCGCATTGGATCAGTATCACCGTCACGTAATTATCAAGGCCATTCTCGTCGAAGATATTGAGCTACAAATCCTCAAGAGCCTTTCCTTCGATCCTTTACGCTCTGATCCTCGGAACCATACAATACCTGTTCTGCAGTTCATACCGGGAAACGGCTTTGAATTTTCAGTTCAAGCGTGCTGGTACGAGCATTGGCAATGGCCTCCCTTCGATCGCGCTCCTTCAAGGTTTGAAATGGCCCGGCAATTACTCGAGGTATGTCTGCAGATGGTATACATGACAGTGTTATTGATGTGTCTTGAAGGGCCTTGTCTTCATGCATGAACATTACATTGCTCATGGAGTAAGCTCACGATCTCCAGCATTACTCCCTTTAATTTTACGTGATAGGACATACATCCGAGGAATATCCTTTGGAATCATGCTCCCACGCACCATGAGCTCAGCCGTCACAGTAAATTCAACTTTTGTATGGCATACATAGATTTTGGGGGGGCAGTACTGTTCTCTGCTGATAACCGACGATCACCTGGGTCTGGTGTTCGACCACCTTCTGCATTCGCCGCCCCGGAACAATCTCTTGATCAGTTGTACGATGTTTGTGCCGCCGATGTATGCATGCTGGGTAAGGTTCTTCAGGGGGAGATGGAAGAGGGACGGAAGGTTCGCATCTTTTCCCCGCACCTGCATGCTGTCTACTGATGCACATACACACAAGTGGTATGGCATACCCTCTGAAGACACAGTTTACGAACGTTACGAAACCCTCCTCGCCAAAATGACTTGCGCCAAGCCTGAAGATCGCTGCACTGCCACTGCTGCGCTCGAGGCTGTTTTATCCATATTACTACAATCGGCCAGTGGGAATGGCTAAGGTAGCCCCGATCCACCCTCAACGAACATCACGTGCATGAGTGGGACAACTTTCTTTTTTCGGAACCTTTGGAAAGAAAAATCTGTAAAATAATCAATAGGCTACATTAGCTCGAATCCCTCGACCAGTTTTGGGATCAACAATGTACAGTGTAGTAGTGGTCCTTGGATAGCAACTTCGTTTTTCCGTATTTTCCGTTCCACAACAAAGTCTATAAAATCCAAATTCTTCTAGTGTATACCAGAGCATGTAATGAGGTATTCTACCACATAATGTCAAGAATTCACTTGGAGGTAAAGGAGAGAAAAAAATGCGGCGGTTTTGATCTCAATGTCGCATGTAGGGCTCCTTCAGTGTTCCTTCTTAAGGCCTTATTAAGGGCAACCTCGGCGGCTAAGGGCTCAATATCATATTAAGGCCTAATTAAGGCCTTCAAATTAAGGCCTTAGGAACAAACAAATG
The DNA here is from genome assembly GCA_037176885.1 of Favolaschia claudopus. Lineage (NCBI taxonomy): Eukaryota > Fungi > Basidiomycota > Agaricomycetes > Agaricales > Mycenaceae > Favolaschia > Favolaschia claudopus. The sequence continues at coordinate 2,176,697 of JAWWNJ010000020.1, read as the reverse complement.
AATTTTTTTTTGCGGTGGACAAGTAACAAATTTCACGCGTTCTCGCCATTGTTGTCTCCGAATCCTACCTGAAGCTCGCCATCATCAGGTTATCTTCGTCTAAATGATCCGCTGCCGACAGTTTCTCAATCTGAATCGAATGGCACTGAATGCCTGACGCCTAGGGTCATGTTTTTGATTCCCAGCCCAATTATAAACGGTTTTTTGATTTTTGTCTGTAAACAGGGTGTTTATAAACCGGTTAACAAACACGTCGGCAAGATTGGCCCAAAATTGGATTTTTTCCGTCGTTTACTCGATATATTTTCCTTGTGAGCCTCACTTTCTATATATTTTGTCTCCGAGATATATCCAAACTTCGACTTTTTATATATACAGTTGCGGCAAAATCAATTTACTTACTAAATAAGGAAATTCTCGTCAATTCGCTCCTTTTGCTCGTTTTTTTCGAGCGGTAAGTTGATAAGAATACTAAGAACTGCTAGGCTGTATTCCTGATGTAAAAAAACTGGCGTCTTTGTATTGGTTTCACCGGGATAACCAGCAACTTTGTCTCATAAAGTGCAGCCAAAAACAGTGAGAAACATGACGAATCCGGTTGTTTTTTGGGCGTAGACCGGCTCAAATCCGGGAGTACAGGCGCTTGGTGCTATTTCAACGTGCTTGTGGTGGTTTTGTTGTGTGGTAGAGCGGATTTGATGAAAATTTCCTTATTTGGTAAGTAAATTGATTTTGCCGCAACTGTATCTGACCTCCAACTTTCTATATCTCACTTCACCTCAGATATCGGTTTCTACTCACCTGGGATATTCTTTCACCAACTCGCACTATATACTTGCAAAACCGTGATATATTGGGTTTTGATTAAAACATCACTTTGACCGCCATACTGAAAGACAGTGCGGCGCGCATTCGCTCGCTTATAGATAATACAATACAGCTTTTAACCCTCTTCGGAACTAGAACAGAGAACTCGCGTGCCTCGACTCAACAGCTTTTCTTGACAGGACCAGAGGAACAACGGCGTTCATGGAACAACTGGGAATGAGATAAAAACCCCCGTGCCTCCTGTGGTACCATGGTCCATTCCGAGTCATGTCTCAGAAAATCATCCGTCTCGATTTCGAAGCCGACACTAAACGCTATTGACCTTGTATCCTATACTTGAAAAGAGGGCCAGGCCATCAGTCGCGTGACTTTTGACAGAAAATCACGGGGTTTTGTCAACATCCTACAACACAACCGGCTGTCGAGATGTTGAAACTCACACGCGGTCCCCGGCGCCGCGCGCCGGCGAGTGCAGCGAGCGGCGCCGCCGCGGGCAAGGGGTGCTTAAGATTCCTATCTTGTCCGCCATCAAATTTACGTTGTGACAGCGGCGCATCATTGCCAGCAGCGTGCGGCACGGCGCGCAAAAATTTGGGATTCTGAAAATTGGGTGTAGAGACCTCTGTGCGTTGAGAACGAGATGAATGGTATATACACACGGAGTATAGAATGTGCATCGCGCGTCGAGATAGCGGGATAAGTAGTGCTGCCGCGAGGAGAGGTCGAGGTACCTTGAGGTGATGGCCCATCAACCTTGAACCCACCTTGAGATGACGTCACCTCAGCAGTCCACCTCGAAATTCACTCTCTTCACTTCATTTTCATTCCCTGAGCCGCGAAAAAAGTTCAGCTAGCCTCCAGTGACCCACTCACGAGCAAGCATCACGTTTCTCTGGCGCTAACAACTGTTTTTGAGTATTATTTCCGAAAACAGTCTCAAGGCGCCATCACCTCGACTACCATAAATGGCCACAGTTTAAGGCCAAGGTCACCTCGAGGGCCTCCACCTCGCGGCAGCACTAGGGATAAGCAAGACACCTTGATGGCCTCTGATCGCCGCTGTCATGTCATTTCCTTTTCTGGGGGGTGGGTGGTCGTGAGAACGCTTGCCAAGATCCGCCGATCCCGCACCCCTTGGCCGCGGGCAAGGAATCCAGCAAAAAAAATCCAGGCGGGGTGCTTAAGCTTGTGAAGTCCTCTACATGGATCAGGACACGTGAAAAGTAACGTGACTTTGACACGAAACCACGGGACCATGTCGAGATGTCGCTGCCGACTGTCGAGATGTTGCTCCCGGTTCCCACGAACCTTCCCGACGGCGCCGCGTGCCGGCGAGCGGCAGTGCGGCGCCGAGGGCACGCAATGTTGAGATGGTGGTAGAAGGCAAGAAAGGAATGAATCAGATGCGACTACGACAGGGGGTAAGTACATGACGACAGGGGCTGAGTACATGGTGACGATGACATATTCACCTCCTTCCGACACTCCCCCTCATCGCACCGAGTACGAAGCCAAAATGTAGAACCAAAACCAAATTAAGCTCCCCCTGGAGTCGTCGCATATCTTCATCGGCAATATACACCATCGAAATCGGCGTGACGTCGGATGAAAGAATGAACGATGTCGAGGATAACATAAACTGTTTTCGATATTCGCATTAGGACAGAAGGTGGTCGTCCAGCAAGGGCATCGTTTCCCGCCGGTCCTTCTCGGGCGTGAAGGTGGTCGTCCAGTGAGGGGGTCGTCTCCCACCGGTCCTTCGGTTTGGAAGGTGGTCGTCCTCGAGGGGGTCATCTCTCGTAGGTCCTCCCGGTCTGAGAGTGGTCGTCCCGCGGGTGGGTCGTCTCCCGCAGGTCTCTCCGTCTGAGAGTGGTCGTCCTTCAGGGGCTGTCTCCCCAAGGTCTCTCGGTCGTCGTCATGTGTCGAATTCGGGTTTATGGAATGGAAAAGAACGATAAATGAGTTGGGGTTCAGCAGCAGAAGCAAATAAAAGGAAGCTGAGGGCCCATAACCTGTTGAGATGGTGGTAGAAGGCAAGAAAGGAATGAATCAGATGCGACTACGACAGGGGGTAAGTACATGACGACAGGGGCTGAGTACATGGTGACGATGACATAATCACCTCCTTCCAACACGCAATCCAGCAAGAAAAAAACCTGCGGGGTTTGGGGCGGAGCCCCGACAAGCTGTGCACCAGCCGTAGGGAGGGACGCGAGCGCAGCGAGCCGGCCCTGCCGAAGGCGGGGTGCTTAAGCTTGTTGACCCAACGATGGAGCGCACCACGTGACTGACACGTCGTGAGCCTTCTTCATTATGCGACTTCATCTAGTGCAAGTCGATTACAAACATCGCCGCAGCTATGGTCTCGGAGAAACAAGTTGATTCCTTCAAGGCCGAAGTCGCCAATACCACTGTTTCTAGATCAGAATTCAAGTCAGCACAGGAGAAATATATGAAGAGAATGAATATACCCGCCAACCGTGTGAGTCATGGGATTGAATAAGACAAGGCCATCCTTTCTTCCAACGAGTGCAGGTGTTCCTGAACAGTTTCAAATTTGAGATGGAAAATATAAGGGATCAGAGATCGGCTGGCAACAATATATACGTTTGAACGACTGTCTTCAAGAAAGTTTATAAAGTCTTGTTTACGAGACTAGATTCAGGACATTTGTCGCTTTACTTTGTATACAAGCTTTAGTTCCCTGCCTCCGGCACGGCCGACTCGCTGCGCTCGCCGACCTCCCTCCGTTCGGTCACACAGCTTGTTGGGGCTGGCCGCCCCAAACCCCGCTGCGCTCGCTCCGCTCGCGACGTCTAGTATGATCTCAACATCTCGACATTGACCCCGTGATTTTCTGTCAAAAGTCACGAGAGTGATGGCCTGGCCCTCTTTTCAAGTAACTGTACAAGCTTAAGCACCCCGCCTTCGGCAGGGCCGGCTCGCTGCGCTCGCGTCCCTACCTACGGCTGGTGCACAGCTTGTCGGGGCTCCGCCCCAAACCCCGCGTGTTTTTTTCTTGCTGGATTGCGTGCCCTCGGCGCCGCACTAGCTGCACTCGCGGTGCGCGGCGCCCTCGGGAAGGTTCGTGGGAACCTGGAGCAACATCTCGACAGCCGGCAGCATCATCTCGACATGGTCCCGTGGTTTCGTGTCAAAGTCACGTTACTTTTCACGTGAGCGGATCTTTTTTTTTTTTTTTTTTTGTATCAGCATTTCTATACCGCAACAAGTAAACCAACTACTAAGACGCGGTGCCCGGAGGGCGATAAATAAGTAAAAGGTAATTCTAGTGAGGATTCGACCGTGGTTGGTAGAGTATACTTAGTCTTGGAGTAGGTGGGTGAGCGCCTCCATCGACTGTGAGAACGATAACTCGACATAGGAACCATAGGTGAAGAAAAAATGGGGCATAAGTGGCAGTCAGCGGATCCTTGTGTTTTCATGTATAGGATAGGACTTGACGAGTTGTAAAGCTAACCAGTTGAACCAGCACTACCTTTGCCCCCGATATTGATCCAGAGGTATATCCTGTTTGTCGGTTAATCGAGAGTGTGCACAACACAATCATCGAGGCATTCTGGCACTGGTTAAAGGACAAGTTAGGACGCAATCTGAAAGAATTTATATTGATTGGAAAGAGAGAACGAATTTTTCAGCCCTGATGTTGATTTTCATGTGTGAGTCGTCTCCTTGGGGAGGTGCTAACAAAATTTTCAATGGAAGATCACTGTTCTACTGGATCTTCGTACCTTTGTTGCAAGCAAAACTGGATGAATTTCGTCTCTGGTGGAATCATCACCGTGTTCGCGTTCAGATAGAAAAGAATATGCCTTCAGGCCATGTCCCCGCCGACGCATCTGCACCCAAGAATTTCGGGGGCATTGATTGCCGTATCTCAGTTCCCCAGGCAGCCGTGGATGACGTGCGCCAGATGTTGACAGAAGAGGTTGGTTCGCGGGAATCTCACTTATCTTCGTTCTCTCTAGAATGTGCGGAGCTGGCCGAACAACCTCCCAGACTTGCTGAAGGCCTTTTAGAGGTTATAGGGCTCAAGCTATAAAGCTTTGAAGGCCTATAATTATCACGTGTTATGATTTGTAAGCAATATGCTGGCCTTCAATTATCTACCCTACAAACTCTTTATTCTGTATCCCTCCCTTGAAAAAGAGGTCCCAAAAGGGCTTTGTGGCTGGCTGGAGGGTGCTCACTGCTCATTGGGCAGAGACGCGACGCGCAGGCGCTGAGAGAAGGAAGAAAATTTCTGACACAGTGTTCCTCCTAAGGGTTAAGCCTTAGAATGAATTAACCCTTAATTTCAAGTTAATGCTAAGGGTTAACATGAAGCTGGATCTATCTTAACCCTTAATTAAGCCTTACCTTGGATTACGTCACCTTCTCGGCTACGTTCGGCAGGCTCGGCAGCTTGGTTGGCAGCTGCCAAAGGCCCGCAGCATAATGCCAGCATTGAGAATCCCTCTCAACGGCAGTGTCCGGCTACGGTAGGCGGGATGGTCGAGGTTCAATTTCAGAAATTTCCGCGGAGCGGAGTTGAAATCCGGGAAAGGGCATCCAGTTTCAGGCATTTTCGGGTACTACCTTGTAGCTCGGGGAGCATTATAAACCTTATATCAAGGGTCTCCTCAGTCCGACAGAGCTGTTCGAGCTAAAAACAAGCAAAAGAATGCATTTTCAAGGCATTTTACATCGAAATAGAACCAACCTGATGATGTATCAATGATGTAAATGATTACGGTAGGCGGAATGGTCGAGGTTCAATTTCAGAAATTTCCGCGGAGCGGAGTTCAAATCCGGGAGGGATGCAACCTCATTTTGTCTTTTGCACCTTCCCCTGAGCCTTCGGATGCCCATGCGCCCATGAGTGAGTGCAATGCTCCTCTATACTGCCTGAAATCATTCCCCATTGCCCGAAAAAGGTAGGTTGGTTTGTGTTGCCGCGTTGGTTTGTGTTGCCGCGCCGAAATGATGCGGCACACTGATGCGCGGTCGGCAAGTTCATACTGAGTGTTCACTGGTCGGAATATGTATCTTGAAAGATAAGGCAGACTCTGCTGCATTTCCTACACTTAGCTCTCTTGCACCTCCTATTTCACCAAGTCAGTAGACAGTGTCGCATTGTGCAACTTTGCTTCGGCATTTCGGCGCGACACGGGAGACTCCGAGGAGAGCCAACAAAAGAAAAATACCGTATTTGATACCTTCGGCATATTGAAATACCTATCTTGTAGGCTAGTATGCTACAGGGCTGTGTCAGGTTTTGTACTCAAGGATGCCCGCAAAATAAGCAAGAAAAACTTCCTCTTCCAGGATCAGACTCGGCGATCATTCACATCATTGATCTATCATCAAGTTGGCTCTATTTCGATGCAAAATGTCACGGAAATCCATTTTTTGGCTCGTTTTCAGCTCAAACAGCTCTGTTGTACTGATAAGACCCTCAATTCGAGGCTCCGAGTGTCCCCTGAGCTACAAAGTAGCATCCAAAAATGCCTCAAACTGGCTGCCTTTTCCCGAATTTGAACTCCGCTCCGCGGGAATTTCTGAAATCCAACCTCGACCATCCCGCCTACCGTAAAATGATCGCCGAGCCGGTGTCCTGGATGAGGAAGATTTTTTTGCTTGTTTTGCGGGTCTCCGAGTGCAGAGCCTGACTGAAATATAATCTACCAGGCAATGGAGAATGATTTAAGGCAGCATAGCGTAGCACTACACTATCTCATGGGTGTTTGAGGGCTTAAAGAAAGGCACAAAAGACAAAATGAGCTCGCTTCCCTCCCAGATTTAAACTCCGCTCCGCGGAAATTTCTGAAATTGAACCTCGACCATCCCGCCTACCGTAGTCCGGCAGGTTCCCTTGATTCTGCTGAAGGCCGCGTCGGAACATGGATCAAGCCCTCAGCTCGGCTACCTGCATTGCCCTGGCGGGAGCAATTTCAGTCCACAAACATCAAGTTCAGCCAAAACTTAGCTGGAGCCAGCCATAAGAAGCAAAACGGCTTTGGAACTCCCCGAAAAATGCATCTAAAAAAGCCCGGAAAAATTTGCATTTTTCATCCTAAGGCCCCTTAATATGGAGCCCTTAATAACCTTATTAAGGCCTCTAAGGCCTTAGCCTTCGGAGGTGCCTTTAATAAGGCCTTAAGAAGGAACACTGTTCTGACAAGCACTGCATTGTCGCACTATCTCTCTTTCCCAAACGAAGTAAGTAGAGTACATTGACGCTGTCCTTAAGCGTTGCGGTATGGCAGACTGTAACCCGTCAAAGACTCCAATGGCTACGACTCCTCGCCTCACTGCTGAAGACCCCGTCAACACCACACTGCTCCAACATAAACGGAGAGACAGTGTCATACGCTACTGTGGTTGCAAAGCGCGGCCTGCGCTACATGAAGTATACTCGTGACCTTGAGTTGCGCTTCGACGGCTCGGACATTGATCTTGACTTCCACGGGTTCTCTGACGCCGACTGGTCTGGTGACGACGAGACTTCTCGATTAAACTAGTACTCCGGATACGCATTCATACCTGGTCGAGGAGCATTGGGCTGGTCCAGCAAACGGCAAGGCATGGTTACCCTATCCTCAACTGAGTCAGAATACATTGGACTGTCAAACGCCGGGCAGCACCTAGCCTGGTTGCGCACCTTCTTTGCAGAAGTCGGCCACGAGCAGCGCGGACCCACAGAGCTCTTCTGTGATAATCAAGCAGCTATCATCCTCTGTCGAGACCCACAATTCCGAGCACGCACCAAACCATACAGCGCAAATACCACTTCATTCGCGACGACATTGTGGCAAAAGGCGAGGCCCTCATTCGCTACGTGTCTACCCACGACATGGTGGCCGACATCCTTACTAAGCCTCTTTCCCGGGAAAAGCATTGGAAGTTTACAAGAGCCTTGGGATTACGGTTTACCTCGAGTGGGAGTGTCGAAACCAACGGGAAGCGAGCGAGCCAAACCTAAAATCTATCTTTAGGCAACTATGACGCAAGTGGATTTCAGGCGAGAACGGCCGAGGAAGCTTCCGAGAAGATCTTGAATGAGAGTATGTCCCAAGGAGGCAGCTGCTCCGAAAGAACATACCTCTTACCATATTTTGAATGCCTCTGATCTGCCTAATCAGGGCATAAGAAATCAAGATTGCAATTGCTTTGGAGGGCGCTACAGTGATTTTGAAGCGCTGATTTCTTGGAAACAGAGTCTCAGGTACATAGCGAGTCTCTCCCTTTTCTCTCCCTTTCTCTTCTCTTTTCGCAACTTGAAAACTTGAATTCCGCCGGCTCTCCACAGACATAATTCATAAGCCGAAATTCATTACGGCTATAGTAACATTCATGACGTTATATCCATGACGTTTTGTTGTGGATTCACTAGCAGGAACTCGTGCTTCGCTACGAATGATATGATTCTTGGAATTCAAGAACTTGAAGGAAGAATCTGAGTGCAACTGAGTTGCGGATGTGCACACTATGCATGAGTTCAGATTCTCAGATTATCTCTTGGACCCTTGTCACCAACCTGTGGTTGGTTCCTCGCGTCCTTGTTTCCGAGTCCCGCTCAAAATGCCAGGTCAATACTATTAGTACAGCCATTCATGTACTCTTACTCTGTGAATAGCACCAGTCATTTGAGATTGAGAAGAAGAAAACACCTCGGACACTTGTCCCAATGAAGAGATCCATGACAGACCTACTTATGACCCTGAACAAAACTCGGTGACATGTATAGGGAGGAGAGGAAGAAGAGTCAAATATTAATAATGCTCATACATAGGTAAGAAGCCAAATCATTCTCGGAGCAATATTAGTTTCCATTGGACTGTAAATATATTCTATGCATTCTTTTCCACTGACTCTCGTTCTGGAAACGTGAAAAATAGTCTTCATTGTATTCCAGTCACATGTCCAAGGATTTGGTTGCGTCTGTAACCAAACTGAGTGCGCCTACTTAACAACACATTTCTGGAAACATGATGGAACCCAAGGTAAAAAAAAACTCAATAGACATTTTACCCTGAAGAAAACGAAGCTTCTGGTTGATGAGGAGCAAAGGTTGGCAGCGAGTCGCACCGGGTCGATGTCGGCTAAGATTCCAAAAGCCATCAGAACTTGTAGCAGTGCATTGAGAGCAAAGAGTTGCCTTGGGAGCAGATGAATTGGCTTGAGGTTGAGATGGAGGCTTTGATCGACATCCTCGGACTCCGGAGCAAGAATCAGCAGAGGCGTACGGAGAGAGTACAGACCGACAGGTTACAACCAGGATGACACTCGTAGGGGAAACAGAACCTCACAACATGAGAATCTGAACCTCAAGAAACAAATCATAATAGTCAGAACTGACAAATTAAAGTTCCTACATGGGGAGTGGATCCTGCGCATTCCCTCTAATGGCTCTCTTTACGATAAAAAATATTGTGAGGGACGCCGTTGCATCTATTGTCAAACTGAGCACAGTATAAACCAAATAATGAGAACAGCACAGATCGCAATCAGGCCAAGCTTGAAGACGTCGCTGAGCAGCCTCAGCTTGCCTACGTAATCTCTGAGTTCCGGAGCAAAACGCATGCTTATCTGTGACGACAACTGACTCCAGGGACTCCGTTGCATCTATTGTCAAAACCGCACACAAAAGCAAGCAAGAAATTGTGCGCAGCGCATACCACAGTCAGGGTGAGCTTCGAGGCGTCGCTGAGCAACCTCAACTTGTCTCCGGAATTTCTGAGCTCTTGAGCGCGACTCATGCTTATCGGTGATGACATCACTTGAGTGAGCTCAGACTCAATCTTGTCTGCAAGCTCCCGCTGTCATCGTGCACGTTGAGCGACAGAACGCCGTGACCGTGACTTCCCTCGTACCATGAACAAAATCTGTCCTGCTTACCACGGGTTAGAAATTTTCGGCCCTCCCTTTCCCGACGTCGTTTCTGACCCACTGAGCGCTTGCTGGAAGTTGATTTGCTGGAGATACTATCGCCCAAGGAGACTACTGGTTCTTACTTCTGAGTAATAGGCCATGGGCTAGCTTCATCTGCCGTCGGCTGAGAAAAACTGATGAGGAACCGGGGATTGAGTCACATAGCATGAGCAGCAGCTGCCTTAACATTACATAAACATGGTAAGACATGAGACAGAGGAGAGGAAGAAGAGGGAACGACGCAGAAGACATGAGCGTACAGGATGACGGAACAGATCAGCAGCTGACCAGGTGAGCAGCCAATCAGGTTATCCCTTTGTATGTCTTGTCTTGTCTACAGGAGACAGAACAACCACCCTTTGTATAATAGATAACGATAACATCATGATTTTTGGCGGTGAAAAGGAGCAAAAATGTGAAAGATATATATCTAACCACCAGACGAAGTCGAACGCCGGACCTCATGGATTTATAGCATTAGCTTGTTACAAGAAAAAGTCATGGAAAATATGGTCCATCATATCACTCGATCAAAAGTCGAAAGAGCGCGAAAAATATGGCATGGGCCAAGGTTTTCCGGAAGCGCTGTAACCGATTCCGGCCATCTTGTATGATATTAGGTGCTGGGTCAAAAAGGGGCCGATATCTGGGCAACCGCTGAAGGGATTGGAGCAGGGTTGTCGGAGGATCTAAAGGGTCCTTCTGCGCAACCACTGTGCCAACCAAGGGTCATGAAATTCATGATGTTTCTCGTCATGACTTTCCTGACGATTTGTCCGGAAATTCATGGTGATTTACCGGAAATTCATACAGTGTAGTACGGCTCAATGGGGAAGGAGTGTTCCTTGGTGATTTTTTTTTTTCACCACACCTCTTCAATGCTAGCCCTACCCACTGTATTAATTCTGAATGCAAAAAAGAGCCATGTATCGTTTGAGGCCAAGTTTTGTGTCAATACGCGACAAATCAAGGAATCACCGACTTTCTTCTCCGTGATCCTACTTCAATGGGGGCACTTTTCGTCTCAAAACAAATTCCGGCATAAAGACCTTGATCTTAGGTAAGTATGCATGTGTGAGAGGATCGGACAAAGAATGCGGCCGAAAAGATCATGCACGTGGAAGCGTGACAGGTGTTTGTACTGTCCATCACCTCTCTCCGTCTTCTCTAGCCAATCCCTACTGTCCAGCTCTCATGGTGTACCGCGCAAAGTCCGATCGGGTCAAAGCCCAGGAAACCAGTCGAAAGAAGGAGGCAAATATAGCGGCGGCGGTGCAGGAGTGGGACAGGGAGCGCGTCAAGCCCGCCATCTTAGGCAAGCCCAAAACTGTCTCTGATCTCTCTTTCAGATACGGGATTCCTTACATGACACTATCTCGACGAGTACATGGTGGACAGAGTATTCGACAAGCCAATCAAAAGAAGCAAAAGGTCCCCCACGGAGTGGGCACTCGTCCAGTTCATGCGTGAATCCGCGGATCGAGGCTTCCCATTGATAGAGCAGTATGCCAATACGGCGCTCCAGGCCCTTCACGGTAGCGCTGTGTTGGAATCAAAATCTGGGCTGTGAGAAATGTGAGATTCAAACCACCCCCCTGGTTATTTAACATGGGCATGTTAATAACAGGGTTTATAACATGACGTGAGCCCAGCCAGAAATTTTTTTCCGCCTGATTTTCAGCTGATTTTCTTGAAATTGGCCTCAAATTCGCCTTCGACGCCCTCCGGGCAGAGGAGAGTGATTTTTGACTCAATTCTCAGCATCCCAAGGGCGAAATCAAGCTGCAAAAATGGTGTCCAAGGCACCGCAGGGGCCCCTTCCCAACACATAAATAACAGGTGTTTCTGGACCTCAATTGTGAGAAATGTAATTTACATGTTAATAACAGTGTTATAAAGTACCTGTTATATAACACGTTGATTCCTACACAGTGCTACTTCACGGACCCGACTACGAGCCGGTGGGGAAGAAATGGGTGTTTAGCTTCCTTGACAGACATCGAGACGCGCTCAGTACCTTCTGGAGCAAGCCCCTCGACACTCAGCGCGCACGGAGCCTCAATCCGGAGGCCGTCAAGTCCTGGGTGGAGTTAGTGAAGAAGGACGTTGTGGATGCGGGGGTCTCACCTGACAGAATATATGGAATGGATGAAAGCGGGTTTCCGACTGGTTATACGGGAAAGGAACGGGTGATTGGGGCACGCGAGACCAAGACCCAGCATAGGCAGGGTGGTGCAAGCCGACAGAACATCACCGCGCTCGTAACAATTCGCGCCGATGGGAAGGAACACAGTCTCGACTCTCCTTCCTAGATGTTCCGCGTGAAGAGGCAGTAATTCTTCAAGAGAGCGCCAATATTTTAGAAATGCATCTGAAGACCATCGACCTATTGCTTTCACGACGTCAGGATTAACGCCAGCCAAAAGCAGTTCTGTAATAGTACCGCCAATTCGAAAGCTATGGCCCGTGGTTCTGGGATATCCCGCACGCATCCAAACTTCGTTTGGAGCGCGTTAAAACAGTGTGACCTGCGGCTGAGCAATACGAGAAGAGTGGGAGCGTATCATCGAGTGCGTTGACAGTTGACAGTGAGGTGGGTGCGGAGGGCCATATTTGGGTTAATTGGACTGGCTTGATCGACGAAGACCACATCGTCACCATTCTTCTTTGTTTTGGTGCGCGGCAGGCGAAGAACTGTGGCGCGATCATTACGATTCTATTTATAGATGTGCCGGTGTGTAGGAAGGAATTCAAGCGCGGCTAGAGACTGTGAAGATTGTACTCTAGAATCTCTCCAAGTCTGCATTGACCCCAGAAGGCAACACATGCCGCGGCAAAAATCGCGATGTCAGCGACGTACAGTGCCGGACACGCAAAGTCGACAACTTTAATCTTCCCTTTATGGAAGGTGTGACATACCCCCAGATGTCTAGATTTTTGTGTAAAACAGTCGCTAAGCATCCAAAAAACAGTTTTGCACGAGCCGATTGTCAAAAAAAACGAAAAATTATGAAATGATAGCCGAAAATTTAACCTCAAAATTGATGGGAAAAAACCTCGGACATAGCGCAATCGACTCCTTTCGTTGAGTAAGTTATGATTCTGATAAAATAAAGAAAATTCCACGAGCGGTTTCTGAGAAATCTGCCTCTCTTTGTCTGGGAAATCGCACCGGATTTGGCAATTCCGAGTCACGTTACATGTTACTGTCAAAGATAAGATTGTACTTAGCATCAACTTAGCATTGCAACGTTGTTGAGGCATTGTGTGCAGCATGGAATGCACACCTATGAAAGTCTTGCGACATGGCACTCAAACAGCATCCTTCCTTTCTATCATGAGCCAAGATCCATTTCTTCAGCTCAGAGCTGCCTTACCCAAATTTGAAATGGCCCACTTGCCAGTGGGATGCCCAACTCTGTTTGTGTTCGACAATTATTCTTCTCATTGTACTTATACTGTCACTCAAAGTTGATCCATTGCTGACTTGATGGAAGTAGTATGAGGCATGGTGTAAATCCGCCTCCCGAGAGGTACAGAAGGAGTCGGAGATGTTTTATTCAAGCACCCGGAAGCGACAGTTGGGCATCCGCATCAAACATTCTTTGCTCATAATCATGAGCGGCGAGGGCGGCGAGGGCTACGGCGGCATGGTTGGTTAGAGCACAAATGGGGCTTCAGAAGGCATACTAGTTAGCTAATTTTTGTTCCCCGAGGCTCGGAGAGGTACACACAATTTTGATTTTTTGGCTCAAAGATTTGGCCGCAGCTAAAATGTCGTGGGAAAAACTTCGGAGGTGGTTTTTTCGACGTTTTCAAGGGTGCTGAGTCGGATTTAGTCTCGTGACCAGACTCTTATGCCATCCCAAAGGGAACCCTGTCATAAGAGTCTGGAACAATCAGCGGCTGTCGAACCGTACCCTTGAGCTATCAAAAATTGATGGAGCTTTCCCACAGTATGTGGACTTTACTTCCACTTGTTTTGCTCCCTCCTGCCTTTTCACGACATAAAATTTGTGTATCATAAGAGTTTGCCGGCTGTCTGTAGTGTATCTAGCCCTCGAAACAAATTTTTTTCTTGACCATGGTTGAGGCCACAATATATTCAGCCTGTGCGTAATTCTGCTGACAGCACTTCCCAAAACGGTTCAACTCGCCGAAAGTTGCATTCAGACGATAGTTTGAAGCAGGTAGTAAGCGAAGATGTCGGAAGAGATCCTATACTTTAAAACACAACGGGCACAGCATTGCGCCCAGAAAGGGAAATTCACCCCGTGACTTTCTGTCAAAGCCTGAGAATCCCCGCGGCGACGCGCGCCGGCGAGTGCAGCGAGCGGCAGTGCGGCGCCGTCGGCCTGGAAAGCAGCAAGGTGAGTGCAGGACTCTTGCGTGGCGAAGGCACGGGTCCCATAGCTCGTAATGTCTACAAGCTATACTGATCTTATGACAGGGTTCCCTTTGGGATGGCATAAGAGTCTGGTCACGAGACTAAGTCTGATTCTGAAGTCAGATTTATGCCAAAAATTCGCGTTCTTCGGCAATCATCATTGTCGACTTTGGTTGTCCGGCACTGTAGTGTTGCCGTCGGCTGGCTCGTGAGCCGAGCCGTCGGAGCCGGGCTCTCCGCGGCTCAATGATGGCTAATTGATGGCTCCGCCCGCTTTTTCTATTCCCAGGAATCCAGCCTAGATAGGGGGCAGGATTATCTTCCAGACATGCTCTCTTGACTTGCAAGGGCCGGTGCATGTCGCTCCTGGCACCCGAACGAGTTCTTTGAGCCGACAGCTAGCCGCGGCTTCAACAGCTGGCTGCGGCTGGCTTATTTTTGGCTTGGCTCGTCGGCTAGCCTTAGTCGAGCCGAGCCGCGGCAACACTAGGGACTCCGACTCAGCGTGATTGCGTCGCTCAGTGCCCGGAGCATTGCTGCATTGATAGGAGGTCGCCGGGGACGTTTGGAAGAGTCGGGATCAAGGTTCTCGACGCCCGCAAGAACATAATGTAGTCGAGAACTGCCTTTCCGTTCCGCTTCTTGAGCAATGTGCCACGCTTTGAGGGCTGCAATATTATTTCGAGCAGTTGACCCTGCGTGAACCCCCACGCCGGACGCAGCGAAAGCGCAAAGAACGAACTCGTCAGCAGGAAGCTGGAATTCTGTCGGCACTCCCTCTGCGCTACAGAAAGCGAGAAACCGGTCTACAGCATGCCCGTAATTGGACAGCGTAGAGTTCGCCCACCCATGATGAAGGGCCGCCAGGGCGCGTTCAACGTTAGCAGTTGCGTGATCTGAAAGTTGAATTTTTCTTGAATGACGAGGTGACGGAAGATGAGGTCGAAATAAGGGGGGGATGGGGTGCTGTTTATGAGATGGTCGCCCCGGCGATGGAGTCGAAGGTAGATATGTGGAACGTTTAGAAGGTGGTGTGGTTGTAGATGTCGCAAACTGCGTCGACACGCGAGTTGCGGAGAGGGAACGATTAGGCATGAAATACCCGGAAGATTCCAAAGGGTTATCGGTGCGCATGGTGAGATAACGAGTCACAGAATATTTGGTTGTCTTAGGAATGCAGGGCAATGGCATTACCCGTACATATACACTGTTCAACTTGAAATTGACATTGAGTAGGAAAGCTTAAAGAGCCATCGGCACATTCAAATCTAAAACAATGGGCAAAGTATATTGAGTGAAGTATTCAGACGTCCCCGATGAGATCTTTGAGACAGTGGGGAATTTTAAACGTAGATGTTGCGCGGCGGAATTCGGGAGCGAATTCACCACGCGAGGGTCTATCCGCTGGGTTGAGAGCGGAGGGGACATATGTGGTTGTAATCCAAATTGAATGAGAGCGCATCAACGAAACAATTCGTCTCAAAACACGATTTTGTTCCGGGCTGCGCGATTTACCGGCCGCAAGTGCGCCGACAACGCCTTGATTATCAGAGCGAACATGAAAATGAACGTCCGAATGGCCAAGATGAATAGCGAGTCGAACGCCAAATTCAACTGCCACCATCTCCGCCCATCCAATGCTACGCTCAGGTGTGGCTCAACCCGCAGCAAGTTTCCACATCGCATTGACGCCGTCAAGAACGACTCCAACACCCCACGAAGCAGAGGCGTCTACGAAGAAATCGATGGTGGAGAGCACGGGAGGGCGTACAACGGCTGACCCGCAGAAGTCAAGAGATAATGCCGCTCTCCACCATGCGATGTCGGCAAGAACAGAGTGATTGGGTGGCGACGGGAAGCACTGTGTTCAAAGGAAGAAGCGAATGACGAAATAGCTGGAAGATGCGATCGTCCATCCGGCAAAGCGAGAGAGCAAGGGTGCTGTGAACAGCTTCAGCCTCTTTACGACTGAATTTTGCACCGAAGAGCCAAGGCTCGAGCTTCACGAGATAACGAAGCTTCTTCTTGGCAGGAATCTCGATTGTTTTCTGGATCAGATCCCAGATGAAGCCCAGATATTTGAATTGTTACACTGAGGACGTAAAACCCCGTGAATTTCCCTTAGCCGTTGTGTGAATTTGATGATTCACTGCATTTTCAAGGGAATTCGAATTCACGTAGTTGAACATTCACTTACCTGATTCACGTAGCTTGTATGGGTCCTGTCAAGTACGTGAATTTCCCCTGAACATATCGTGAATGAAATGTGTGAATCCGAGCTACTGGACTGGTATCCGAACTCCGTGAAATTCCCTCAAGAATCAAGTGAAGTAATATACCCTCAAATTGGCCCAAAAAATGACATTCCAAGCTCCGGGACCATTCCTTGAAATTCACTCAACAACCCCGTGAAATTCATGGGGTCAAAGGTGGCCCGAGCAAGGTACATGGTTCTGGCCATCAGTACTGGTTATTTCCACATAAGGTAAAAACAATCAATGCGACTGTAATTAGGGAACTTTGTGACTTAGAATCAAAATAGTAGAGTAAATAGAATGTCAGAGTATTAGTGCAACAACAACTTGAAACAATCTGTAGAAGGAAGGCAACAGAGAGGACTGGTTGGCCCAAGCGGCAAATTAGCATTTTCACCCCTTTTGACTTGATTTTCATGGACTTTACAAGAGTATTGTACGTGAATAGGAACCAAGTGAATCCTTTTTCATGAGAACTTCACATGAAATTCACTCCAAAACCAAGTGAATGAACCCCATGAAACGTTCCATTCACTTAGTCCAACTACGTGAACTAAACTGGGTGAAATTCACAACTTCCCAGTGAAACTCACCTGGTTCTCGGATGAATTTCCTCCGAAAATGAGGTGAATCAACTAGGTGAAATTCACGGGGTTTGCCGGCCACAGTGTGTTGAGCGAAAGGGCGTGTCTTCGATGGCTTCCACGGCCAACCAAGTTCTTCTGCCAGCGCGTAAATCTCTGTGAGACCGTACGAGAAGCCCGTCCCATCGCGAAGATAACGGAAGAAGAGAAAATCATCGACCCATTTTTTTGATAGGGCCAATTCCTCGTGCGAGATATACCGCTACCATCGCGTTTGCTAGACGTCCGAACACGCCAGGAGAGCTGGAGCTACCGAGCGGCGCGTTGTGATCGATATAGCAAAGCCCGTTCCAGAAAATGACAAAGAAAGGTTGTCGCGAAGGATGGATAGGGTCGTCATTATGTCTACAGTGGCGGCGGGATCTGATGCCACCCCCAAAAAAATGATGGGGCCCCAATCGACTCCACTTACATCAAAAGTTCCAGAAATGGGCTGTTCTATTTTTGGGGGTGGCATCAGATCCCGCCGCCACTGTACGTGCTCACTGTGCAAAGTATTCATCATGAAATTCATGCAGATTGTTATGAAATTCAGGTTTCATGATGTTTTGTCATGAACGACGTTATGAATTTCAAGACGGCTTTCATGATGCTCGGAACATTGCTTTTGTGACAATATGGATCAGATTCTCGAGGCAAAGTTGGACCAGTGACTTGGACTGTGGAGTACATAAATGACCAAAGTTCGTATCTACTCTTCGCGTTGTCTAGCATTCGGATTGACCTTGAACTTGTTTCCAGGCAAATCTGCAACGGAAGGAGAATGCTGGATTCGTGCTTCTCCTCACAAGGTGTCACAAAGACGTTTGGTAAAACCTCAATGCAGCTACTCAATCGATACCAACCACAATTTAGACCGAGAGCTCATATGAGGTTTCTTCATAAGTCAGACATTATAGTGTGATCGTTGTCCCATCTTCCCTCAAGTATGTCTGTAATGCCGGTGCCCGGCTTACAGAAGAGGGGGAGCTTGCGTGAATTCCGTGTTCCCTCCCTAAGCGAGTTGACTTGAGACAAACATGATCCGAGAACGCCCGAAAGCTCGTACAGCGACGCAATCAAGAGAAACTGCAGTAAAGAAATACTGTCAGCCAAGGGCTGGCATCAATAGGAAATTAAGTATAAGGAGCCCTCCCGACTTTCGAAGAAACCACAAAGGCAGGAGTACCATAAGTTCAGTTCACGCGGTTCCGAATACCTGTCAAATCAATTCCATTGCCCCTTGGTCCCCCCCCAAAAAAAAATCAGAGCCATTAGCCCGAGCAGCAGTCAAAATTGCACAAATTCCTGAATTCAGCTCTATGGTACGATGGGGTGAGCGAGGATGAACCCATTGCCTCACTCTGTGACTGCCTCTTCGGAAATTGCGAAGACTTCTACCAATGGGAGGGGTTATCGATGAACAAATAGAGGGAGGATGGGTGGGAGAAGCAGAGCGACGTGAAATCGGAACGTTCGTGAGTGCGGAAAATGAGATGATGGTGATCGAAGAAAGAGAAAGGTCCGGAACTGGTCGGCTCCTCTTTACCTCTGTCACAAAACGGCACACTGTCTTCACAGGCTCAGACAGTGTTTCCATTTTGTTCAATTGCTTCGTTCAATTCGGGAGGGAGACAGCCACATAGGTGTGGGTGTGGGAGCACGCCGCGGTGGCATACTTAAACCGCTGGCGCCCAGGGCGTGGGGCGATGGGGTGCGCCCAAAACAGAGACGCCCAGACGAGGGCAACCCACGCGCCCGCGGCTAACCCACAAGAAAAGGCGGCGCCAGCGGCCAAAATTTCCTTTTACAGCCATCATTTCCGTTTTCGACCATGGAGCTCGGAGTTCGGCTCAGCTCCCGGCAGCGCTATGCGCACGTTTGGCGCACGTCAAGATTGACATGCTCCCAGTGATATGACGACCCACCTTTTCAACTGGGTGATTGATCCTGCCCAAAGCTGAAAAATACAGCTTTCCATTTCATACACGGTACAGAGGGGCATTAGTTTTGCAAACAGCTGCCCAACAGTAGTAGATTATGTGCGTGGTAGTCTCGTAAACAAGACTTTATAAACTTTTTCAGTCGTTCAAACGTATATAATGTCTTGGATCTATGAGGGTGTCTGGAGAAGCGTCAATTGATGGCTCGGCTTGATCACGGCATCCATTCTAGGAAAGTCGCTACGACGGCCATCACACAGTGAAAGCCTTGCGCGCTCGCGTTGAGCTCGATGGCAAAGCTCACCGCTAAAACTGAGCTGTATCAGGGTAGATTTTATTTCTGAAGTAGACCCGCACAATATCTTGCTATCTGTCCGCCGACAGCTTGTAAATCACGTAAAAACATGCTTTCACCGACAATGAAAGTGTCAGAATATAAACCGAGGTGGCTGGAAGCCAGTAGAGCTCTATCGGAACAAGAGCTGCTGGAGTGCAGGTGCAGGAGCACACAGAGGGGCACAAGAGTCTCAGAGATGAGGGTAAAGAGTAAGAATCATTGATTGTAGACTGTACTCAACTACGAGAAGTACATAAATGTAGATAGGTATCAATGGATAAGAAATGTCCGAAGTCGGAATGATGCGAACCAACAAATTCATATCCTGACACTCCCACCTTCGCAAAGAACGAGATATAGCCTACAAAGGAATAAAAGCAACAATAACGAATGTGCGAGAGCTCCCACCGAATAGCGCATTCAGAAGACACAAAGAACTATAGCAGTCATACCAAAACAAACACCAAGGCAGCGCAAACTGCAATCAAGACAATGGCTACAGTCCCCGTCACCGAATGTTGAAAAGACAGTTACGCTACAATGGAGAAGTTGGCGAGAACAAGTGTTGTTTCCGCAACTTGGCTATAATTGGTCGTCCGCATGTGCGATCCAAGTGGAAGCCCATAAGCCTTCACTTGATGATAACCAGATCCTGCGCGTATACATAGCAGCGCACTGGCCATTAGATACCTAGAAAATACCAGCGAAAATGGCTCCACTATCCAAGTGAACAATAAAATCTGGATGTGATACACTGTGTGCGCAAGGACAGCACAGCAGTTGGAGCAGCAATGTTGGCTCCCACCTATCCCAAGAGACCGCAGCATACAGTGCAGCGATTAGGAATAGAAGTCGGTGGTGTGTTCTGCCGAACGGTAAGGGTCGTAATCTGTGATGGAAGAAAGAGGTCGGCAGAATGAATATGGAAGCTCGTGCTGGTAGGAATTGTCGTGCAAGGGGAAGTGAACCGACAATGGCTGTAGACGCCGTTGTAATCCATGGAACAGCAGGACAATTGAGGTAAATAATAACCTCCTCGAGGGTGAAAATGCTAGGGATTATGGAAGGATCATGAAAGGAAAAAATTCCTTTCAATAGTGAGGATCCGGAGAGAGGTCGAAGCTGCACACAGTGTGGGAGAACTGAGCATAGTGTGTGGGAAAGAACTCTCGTCATCGGGTTGAGTAGGTCATGTGCATAGGCACTTGACATCCATGAGAGATCTCTACAGCAGTGTGAGAACCAGTAGATGCTGTAGAGATAAGAGTGTCGAGGCTGCAGTGTAAGGGAGGCTTGAGAGGATGACCTAGGAAGAGCAGCAAAGATTCGAGGTGGATGTGAGGATGGCATAGATCAGGTTGAGCAGTGGAAGTAACGAGTGGATGGTAAGATCCCGGAGGCACGCTGGAGCAAGCCGCTCTCGCATCAAGCTCAGGCGCTAGGGCGCGGGGCCCATAACCTGTCAGAATATAAACCGAGGTGGCTGGAAGCCAGTAGAGCTCTATCGGAACAAGAGCTGCTGGAGTGCAGGTGCAGGAGCACACAGAGGGGCACAAGAGTCTCAGAGATGAGGGTAAAGAGTAAGAATCATTGATTGTAGACTGTACTCAACTACGAGAAGTACATAAATGTAGATAGGTATCAATGGATAAGAAATGTCCGAAGTCGGAATGATGCGAACCAACAAATTCCACTGTGCAGAGGGAAGGTTTTGAAATTCATGATGTTGTTCAGGACCTTGTGTTAGGTATTTCGTCGTCATTTGTGTTGAATTTCATGATCTTTTGTCGGATTTCATGACGAAACGTTATGATCCGGGGTCCTGAAATTCCTAACGACTGTGGGCCCGTTCCTAACGTTTTTTCATGACATTTTGTCATGATCTTAGCAATGATTCGCTCGGAAGTACAACCAAGGTAGCCAGCTATCCCGACGCCTTACTTTGGCCTTACTCCTTATCAAACTCCATGGAAGAGGTATAAAACAGGATATATTTCAAGTACTGGACGATACAGTTGCAGTACTACTAGTATAATACTCTGACCTTCAAAATCTCGCCACCATCACGATCAGCCGTACTTGATCAGCTTGCGTTGAGCTTGCGTGGCTCGGAGACACATGTGACACTACGGAGAATGAAAAAGAGGTATGTAGATAGAGAAGGGAAGTAACTCACCGCGTTAGACAGATCACTGAATGCTCTGTCGTCATCGAAGAGCCAAGTTACCACGACAGGGAAAGAGCGCATTAATGAGCTGCAATGCACTCTCGCAGTATCACTCACGATAATACCCTGCCCTGCCACTTCATCCCGGCTCATCCTTCGCCACCCCTTAATCCTTTGAGAGTGTTGCGCACTGCAGAGAGATCTAGTTCGGTTACGGCGGTGTGGATTGATCCTAGAGGGCGGTGACGTAGGGAAAGAAGCGTGGTCCGTTACAGCAGAGTGTGTTGGCGAGAGTGGCGGCGGCGGCGGCGCTCTACGATGGTGACTTGGAGGGAGGTCATGGTGGGGGGAGACAAGAGGCGTCGTGAGCGGCCGCAGCATATGTGTGCTACGGATGTGGAGCAATGTTGTAAGTGACGTCATTGACTCGGCAGCTCGGCCGCAGGACTTGAATAAAAAATTTGCTGGTTTTTCGAGGCCGAAATTCGTGATGTTTCGTCGTGAATGCAGGTTCAAGATTTTTATGTCACTTTTTGAAAGAGAATTATATGCATTAACCTGTAATGTGGTCCCACAGTTGAATATGAGTGCGGTATCACACCTTGTAACTTTTAGAAGTTTTGGAGCATCATGAAACCAGTCTTGAAATTCATGACGTGTATTCTAACGAAACGTCAGGAATCTTGAATTTCAAGACGATGATCTTGAATTTCATGACAAATACTTCTCACAGTGTTCATATCCTGACAGAAAGAAGATTTGACCTCAAACCGCTGCTGAAACGAGATTTTTTACCTCACAGTATGCATACAGTACCCCGAAAACATATTTCTGAGGCTCAGAGGGTTGCAAGGATGCTCAGAGGTATCGTAAGTAGGAGCAGTTGCCTGATTTAGCAGAGTTTCCCAATTTGGAAGAGTTTCCAAATGGAGTGAATTTCAGACTCCGCCAGTGATCTTGTCGCTTCTCCACGGGACCCCTTAACAAATCCGTGACTATGTGCGTGGAAAGAATCCGGCTGAATCAAACAGCACAACATTAATATTTGCGTGCCAACGTAGTAACAATTTACACACAAATCATATTTTTTTTTGGCACCCCGCCCGCCGATCAATGCCTGCCGTTAAAAATGCCATATCAATCATGCAGGGCCAGAATATTTTGTTGAAGGCGTGAGACCATCACGCGCCGCCTTCCCTATTATCTGTCCGTTTCCTCGCTAAAATGGATTGAGAGAAACTGATACGGACCTAGGGCAAAACCAGCTAGGTACATTTCGGGAACTATTGATGCAAGTGGAGTTGATTGGGGGCCACATCATTTTTTTGGGGGGTGGCATCAGATTGCGCCGCCACTAATTTTGCGGGCAGGCATTTAAAACCCCCCTCTTTATAATATATATTGTGTCGTACGTACCGATTTCCTGTAGCTCTCGCACCCCCATCTCGTCAAATCGGTCATTTCGAGGGCTTTATTTCGCGGGAAATAGCCTCAGATTGCCGAGGGTTTTGCTCGCCGTGGCCATCGGCTTTATGTAATGGGTCTGGCGACCGATTTGCCATCATGGAATGGCGGGGTTGCCTTGGGGCTTTTTGCAGGCACGCCGATTACAACGGCCTGGGGGCGACAAGGGTACAGATCCATTGGCACGGCAAATACACCGCCTGTGGAGGCAACATTGAGAAAGATAGGTCCATTCATTGAGGAGAACTGGGCCAAAGATGGTTGGAAAAGTCTTGCCCAAAAAGTGTCAATTTTCGAATTATCCTACTTACTGTTTGCAAAGCTAATGGCACTTTCGATGATTTTATAAATAAAGAACAACTTGAACGCCCGAACTTACTTTGCCTGTTTCACACTCAATTCTTGCTCAATTCACACGTTTGTAGGCTCAATTTGAAGCGCATCAACGGGGCTTTCATCCCATATCAAAGTTGCCCTCTAACTCCAAAATTTCGCGATCCTTGATTTCAACTGATCGGTGTTTATATGAAGACTGAAACTTACACAACTTACTCATTTCTTGTCAGAATCACTTCAACCTAAATGATTCTGGAAGCCAGAACATAGACAACGAGTTCTACAATTTCAAAATGCAAGGCAAGGACCAATCGCCTTCGTGAAAATGAAATTACATACCCTCGCATCATTCTCAGTGCTGAGCTGTCTAATTCACATATTTTCAAAAGGTGAGATTGCAGATCAATTCTGACTTGAAATCTCGTTGTATGATTTTTTCCAGCACCAGAACATCTTCAAAACTGAGTGAGAACGGAGCAAGACCTTGGTGTGCTTAACTCTCTGGAAAGCAGTACTGCTGGTTTAGAATTCCGTTTGGGTGTCCAGTGGAGAATCGATTGAAGACGGTGCGAGTCCGAATATTGGTGCGTGTTTTTCCCTACCTCCGGACGGTGTTCCCTCACCGGATCTTTAGATGCTCTGAATACGTTTGCCGCACTTGCCCTCAACGTCGAGCGTGACAATGTCACAGTGTGATGCTGACATAAGGGTGCGGGGATCCCACGCTCTCTATCTTACTTTATTTTTTCAAGTTAATGTTGAGCGCGCTCGAGCACTGACCACGGACACACAAGCGCCCATACGGCATCCACCATCTGTTTCTCGGCATCTTCTGAGACAAACCGATCGCTTCCTCTTGCTTCCTTCCACCACCTCGCCTCTCGACTCACCTCATTTTCACGTTCCATTCTATTCTATATCTCCTCGCGTGACTTGTGACCTCAAGTCTTATCATTCTCACTGCTTTTCACCGCCCTCTTCCGCCTTTCCGCGATATTTCATCGAGACTTGCTTGTTTTTCAGTCCCGCTGAGTCCTAGTCTTATATATTTTATCTCACTCACTCCTATCGTATTCTGTATATATAGTAGCGATCCTCGACGAATACGACCTACTTTTGCACCTTCAGAAGTCCCGTTACTTTAGCTTCCGTCTCCGTCTCCGCCGCCGCCGCCTCCGACTTTGACTCTGCTTCTTAGTTCTCGTCTCCGCCTAGCGCCTCCGACATTGTCTCTATCTCTTTCTTCGTCGTCCTCGATCTCCTCGCCGTCGCCTTCGCCGCAGCTTGCCAGTCTCGGCACCGTCGCGTTTTGGAGCACTCGTCTATTTTTGCCTCTGACTGCCGAGCCATACACCGCTAGACAGTTAGTTAGCGCATCATCAATTCACTCCTTTGCCCATTTTGAAGTGATTCGAGCGAATGAAATGTAAATAAATAAGCATCTAATGCCACGAGAATGTACCGAACTTCGGCCAAATTCCGCAAAATCCCAATTCGTCGTTCCCGGCAACAATATAATTTGGCCAAATTCGCCGAAATGGGATAATGGCCAAAATTTCCCGAAATTTAGCAACCTTTTGGTGACATTTGGCCAACTTACGGCGGGAGGGTTTTCCTGATGGAGGGACGACCAAGAAAACATCGCCTGACAATGTAGTGAGGGGATGGAAATGAAGCAGTGATGAGAGCAGTAGACTCACCATGGAGAAAGGGATATTGACGAAGAGAATGAAGAGGAGAGAGGATAGAAGAGGCAGGAGAGTGAAGGAATGAGAAGAGAATAGAAGAGAATCAGGCCATGAATAAGGCCAGACGCAGGAAAAAGGGATGCTTCGTCAGAAATGCTTGTGACGGCGATGAGGAACGGCTGGAATTACCTCAGAAAAGGAATGAAAAGGATTTGAGATGGGTAAGGACAGGTATATCGAAGAACGGAGCCAGTAGAAGGGGAGGAAGGGCTGGATGCAAAAATAAAGGATTGGATGTCGTTTCGGTGAAAGAGAGATGCTTGGTGATGGGCTGATGTATCACCTGAGTACTATGCAGCTGCTGAGATAAGGCTGATTGCGGTGCAACACGTGCTTTTGCACGCAACCAGTTCACACGGTCAACACACGGTACACTGGCAAATTACCATGAAAGGCTAGCAACGGCGCGTAACGCACCTCAGAGGCCTCCATACAGATCGGTACAGTACATTCGAGCCGACGTACTCCAAAAGATACGGGCTTGAGAATAGAGGGTTTGCGAAGAGCCATTGGAGCCATTGAATGGCTATCGATTTCCGCATTAGGAAACTTTGATGAGCTAAACTTTTATGTAGAAGTCAAGAAGAGCTGCCTGGAATAAAATTCTGATACTCAGACTGGGGGTATCTTTTGTCAATACGCCGGAATTTGGACACTTGTTTAGCCATTAGCCATCCAATGGCTGCATCGCAAACAGGCTAATTACAAAAATTTTCTTCCGCCCGAAAAAGCAGTGTTGGAGAAGTGGCGCTTGGCACTGTATATCGATTGCTCTCCGCATGAAAACTCATCGAAATCTTATGGGTCCCATCAATTCCTTAGTGGAAAATTGGACGGCGATCAGCATCAATCCCGGCCGTTACCAAGAGATACGGTCAAACCGTTTGGAATCCAATGAATATACGCCCCATAAAATTCCGGTGTCTGGCGGGATAGACGTGTACCAAAAGCCCTCAGCCAACTGGCTCGGACGACAGTCACCTGCGTCGGTCACTGCACCGACCGGCGTCAAGGGATTTTCATCAGTCAAAATATGATAATGTTTACCGAAGACAACTGAAGATATTTTTTCTTCGCCCGGACTCCGGAGATACATTGCGACACTTCAGATTCTCGAAATTGTTGCCTTCCCCAGTAAATAGATACCTCTCACAGTATATAATTTGTAACGCAAACGTGTATGAAATATATCTTCTTTGCTGTTAGATATGTGGCCAAATGCTGCGAGATATGTGTTTTATTTACCTTACAAACGGGCGAGCATAGAGGCTTCCATCAGGACCCCATCGGGCTTGGATCTGGATTTTCGTACTTTTACCCTCTACCAAACCTTGTTAGATGTTAAATCTGAACGGGGGTCCCTGATACTGTGAATATATCCGTCGCATTCTTCTCCACTGACTCTCATTCCGACACCGTGAAAAGTGGTCTTCATTATATTCCAGCAGAATATCAAGGGACTCCGTTGCATCGATCGTTCCAACTGAGCCTGAGGAGACCGAAATAGAAACACTGCATACCGCAGTCAGGATGAGCTTGAAGACGCCGTTGAGCAGCTTCAATCCGTCTACGAAATTTCTGAGCTTGTGAGCGGGATTCCTGCTGATCAGTGGCGACGACTGTAGAAGTCAATGCAGCCTCGATTTTGTCTGCAAGCTCCCGTTGTCGCCGTGCACGTTGAGCAATAGAGCGTCGTGACCTTGACTCCTGTGAAGCCTTAGCCAGGCATTAGCTCTCATAGGGATGAGCAATCTAGAAAAGTACTCTTACTGGGGCCTTGAAGTTCTCAGCTGCCTCTCTTTCTCGACGTCGTTTCTGACCCAGTGAGCGCTTGGAGGACGATGCATCCCTGAGAACATGATGGGATTACAGTCCACAAATCTTGAAAATGTTACCCTACCCTGAACCAGATTCCGAGTCGTAGGTTCCCGGAAGCTTCAAGGTCTATTAGCACTCATTCCAGGGAATTTGAGGCACAGAAAAAGAGTTCTTGAGGAAATACAGATAGACCAACTTGAAGATGAGATAGAGGCTTGGGAAGAAGAGGTCGTAGTCGCGTCGACGACGACGCTGACATTTTGTGGTCGAGGACAGAACAGAACAGCCTGATCACCAAACAAAGAAAAGGGGTCGATCGAGGCAAGACTGACCAAGTTGAAGACACCCGGTCTGTAGTCCACAGTTGATACTGGCTTGCAGGTTGTAGATACAGGGAAATCAAGGCCAGGGACGGACTGGTTGAAAGGTACGGATCAGAAAGAGCATTCAATGACTTGAATGAGAATAAACTTACGGACAGTCTAACTTCAACAAGGAAAGAATTGCGATATTGAAGATCGAGATGGAAAGAGCTATTTAGAAGGGTGTGTTATCAATCAGCGGGACGAGGGTGGACGCACAGATCTGTGAAAATACGCGAAGTGGGGATCCGAAGAAAGTGAACCTCAAGTCAACGCAACCCAAGCTAGAGAACATAAAGTCAGATGGTAACGAACCGAAATAAGAAATGGAACTCATAAAAGGAATAGACCAGCTCACGAAAAACTCCGTCTTAGTAGGACATCAAATTCAACCAAAATACTAGCTATAAACACTACTTTTGGGTTTCGGGGGAAGGGGAGCACAATAGCTTACAGAGAGGCCGATTCAATAGTACTGGGGTATTACGAGTATTTAAGCTTGTAGCCCACCTCGAGGCTCCTTTCAGGTCCCTTCAGGATCATCAACCACCGGAAAATAGCAAAGAGACACCTATTTTGAAGCAGTTACTACCAAAATTGGGGGTGATTTCAGAACCACCATGCTAATAAAGGCAGCACCAAATTTTGGATTTTTTCTCCAGCATCCCAGAGCGAAAACTGAACCTTGTTATTTTTTGAACCTCGAGATTTGGCGGGTGGCTGTGCAAACGTAATGCTTATATAAGGGTGCCGCATCGGGGTGACGTCTATCTTAGAGGAGGAAGAAAGATGGATAAGCGGCGAGATAACGCACCGTGCAAGCCGCCAGAGTTAACACGGCACGATCGAAACGAGGAATCAAAGCGCTGAAGTGTCTGTGAGATGTCTGAAGTCTCGTTGTATTGAACAGTGATCAGCGGTCGGTAGGAAGGAAAGCGGTAAATTACTCTGGAGGGGTATGGAGGCGACGTAGGAGTGTAGGGAAACAAGAGGGAGAGGGGATGTACAGGCCGAAGATCAACGACGCACCAGTTACCATGCTTTCTTTCTTCGTCAAACCTTTGGTTTTCCTCATACAGAACGTCCTAACCCATACGGAGAGCCCGCCAGTGGGAGAGGGTGGGGAATGATGCATGGTGAGAATGAGGGAGGAAAGACAACTCGAAGACGACCAGCACGTTCGGTCGATTCTCGAGGAGGCAAACCAATGGTGAAAGGCTTGTCGTCGAGCGGTACGTGAAATCTAATGAGGGTCGGTTCATGCAAGTAGCATTCTTAGAGTTAACAGCTAAGTTTGGACCCAGAATAAGTAGTGATGCGAGAGCCAAGTCAAATCGATGAACACGGTAGCGGTTGCCGGAAAAAAAAGGGTGGTGGCTGCGTGTTCGACGGAGGAATGTGTGTTAGTGTTGAGGTAGAGGGAGTGGGACAGAGAGAGACGCGTCGAAGCCTCGAAGGAGGTGGTGGCAAGGTGGTGGTGGGAAATAAGCGCCATGACATCGCGTGACAGACACATTTGCCGTTGATCGCGGCATTAGTTGCCGCGGCAACGGCCGACTGGGCACGGTTGTTTGCGGTCTCGGTATTACTATTAGGGAGGTAAGAACGGAGAGATAAACAACCTAAGCTTATGGGGCGTATTTCGCCTAGGAAATCCCTGGTACAAGCAGGGGTTTTACGGGGGTCAAGTTACATACTTATTATACTCTGTATGCGAAGAACTGCGTAGCAGCCTGAGTAAGCAACTGATTTGCGGCGCCGAAACCGAATGTACCGCTGCCCCCATCCAAACAAACGTTGGAACAATGAAGCCGGTAAACGAAGCGAGATTGAAGAAAAGCGGCTGCCGGAGAAGCCCGAGATAGCGGGTTGAAGCAAACATGGAACTAGATATTTGAAGACAAGGTCAGATACAACTCACTAGTTTCGAAACAGCTTCGACGAGAAAAAATGGGTCAAGCAATAGCTCAATTTCGGACCGGTAATTAGTAAGAAGTTTGAATCGAATCAAATCCGTACGATACGAGTTGAATTGAAAGGAAAGAAAACCAATCAAAAGCGCGATCAATACAAGACGTGAATCGAAAGATGGATGAAGGAAGAGCAAGAGTCGATGACACGTACCCTGATCACAACACCGAGAGCCAAGGCTACTAAAGCAATCGGGTCAGTAAAGGCACCAAGCGATAATTCAGCATCAGCTGGAAATACATACACATCGATGCGAACCATAAACGCAGACGAGTTCTGATTCAAGTGATATGTCAGTAGAATTTACTTAATGAAGCCCCCGAGTGGGGGGTGGCGCAAGGGAGCGGGTGCGGGTTTGGGATTCATGACGTTTTGTCATGAATTCATATGCTCAGCAACTATTGTAAAAATGGGTTTCTGACCATCATGAAAGGCATTTTGAATTTCATGATGTGGTTCATGACAAAACATCAAGCATCTTGAAATTCCTCATCATTGTTTTGAATTTCATGACGAGTACTTCGCACAGTGTAAGGCTAAGAAGGTACGACTGGACTTATTGTAGTCCAGCTGTAGTCAGTGCGCCCCCGTTCTTACTTACAGCGGGTACACAGCTTGTTGAGCAACTACTCGGTATTGACAAAAGTAACCGTTAATCCGACGATTGCTTCGCGACCACGTGACATTTCAAGACTTCGAGTTTGAAAAATACGTCGGGATATTCCTTAAACCTACACAAGTTAACCTCTCTTCCTGACGCTCTTCAGAGCCAGCGCAATTTTGGCAATAGCCTGAAATTCACCTGTGTCTTTCAACTTCTGCTCATTGTTCAACGGAAATCTTAGCAACTGCCCTTCCAGACCACTTTCGACTACCTCTAGCTTGCACATGTGATCCATTTAAATGTTTTTGCACACCTGCATTGGCTAATAAGGGTGGTAAACAAGCCTACAATCCGGAAAACTCTTCGGCCCCTTACTTGGCCAAACATGGGGAATTACGATAAAAGTATATTGAATGTGTAGATAATAGGGCTCAGCACTGTGATGGATTGGAAATTAACCAAGACTGTAGCTAAATTCTTTGCTCTTAGCATCTTTGAACGGCCACGCAATATTTGGGTCCGTGCAGGAGGGACGGTTGAAATTGAACCAGTCCAATGTTGACAAGAAATTGATGCAATCAGGGATTTCGAGCAGTGAGGGACTGAAATGGATCCTCAAGTATGACCTACCGTCTGAGGGCATGTTCTTGTACTTCAAGAAAATTGGAAATGCAGTCATTTATTGCAACAAACAGTGCAAAACAGCTGCAAATTAGAATCTGTTGAGAGATCAGTTGTGCTTGATGGATTGGTGCAGGCCTTTGTCGGGTGCCGTTTAAAACATGCAGGAGAACATTCTGATCCATTTAAACCTATTACATACTGCAATATTCGGACCCTACGAGTCGATTCACGGTTACTTTTGTCAATACCGAGTAACAGCCGGGCCATGAAGGCCACTGATTCCTTTTTCATGAAATTCCGAAATTCCATGTAATTCAATGTGGCTGAAGAGTTTTGTCAGAGTCCCCAATATATTAATAAAACGATTCTGCGTCCGAACCCTTTGTCAATTGATATCTGATGTCCAACATTCGGAAAAACTCGTAAGGGATTTAACAGTTTAACAGTGTGATATTCGTCTACGTAGACAAGCTACTTAGGTACGTGTACCTCGACGAACCCAAAGAGAAATAAAATGCCTCATCACAGATATACAGAACCACGTGATCCAATGACATAATCATCCATCGAAAAAATCCATCGCTGTCGACGGCAATATTCCCGGCTCTCGCCGTAGTGTATTTTCACCCCATCTAAAAAGGAGAGAATGAGCATGAGGGAGAGAGAGAGATGATATTGAAGACTTACGACTCGCCGCATCGTATTGAATCTTGTAATGCTCAACGTACGGTAACAGTTCTTGTAAGCCATCGAGAACTGCCATCTTCTTTGGAACGAGTTTCAAGAGTTTAGAATGGCCGGCCTCCTGAGCGTTTGTCGTGTTGGGCATTGAATTCCACACCGCGGTCTTCATGACCTTGAGCCCGGGGAAGAGCATGTGCGAATGAGGCGGGTACATCCACCACCGCATCCACGGCGCTACTCGCGGGAAGTCAGCGATGAGCCTCTCCGCCTGCTGTTCAAACTCGGCAATATTTTCGCAGCGGAGCAGCCCCGTCGCACGATTGTGGAACGCGTCCGCGAGTTCGGGTGAGACAACGGCGCTGATTTTCTTAATGCGTGCGACTTGGCTTCGGTAGTGTTGAGCGCAGCCTTTGAGCAAAGTTTGACCCGTCGTTTGTAGTTCCTGGACAGAACGCGCGTTGGGGGATTGATCTCTCCAAAAATCAATGAAAGCGAGTATGAAACCGTTGTGTTCAGCTCCGCTGAAGTCTATAACCTAAAAGATACACAATCTGAGCACACACGCCATACAGAAATTAGGGAAGAAGAAGAACTGACATTTGCGAACATCTCGTCCATGACTGCGATATTTCCGAGACTCGCATTCCTCCGCAATACTCTTGAACAGCTGGTAGAAATGGACGCGGTAGTGCTGAGCTGAGCCACCGTCCGAATAGGAGATAAGGGCAGGGATCCAGCAGTGAAGAAACTTCGCCTCGTAGGTGGAGCTAACGAGGAGTAAGGCCTTCTTGTCTCGCCAGATGTCATGTGCGGCGTCGGAGACAATACCATTGACTGCATCCTCTTCAATGATGGTGGTTTTCACGAGATGCGCACGCATGAAAGACGTCTGCATGACGATTAGGCATTCACCGTCGAATTGATAGTGGCGAATGAAGTCGGGATGCTTAGTCGAGAGTCCTTTCATGAACTGGTCGCTGCCATAGCCTGGTGCTTTACGGACGTGTTTGTTGCGCTCGTAGCCAATGCGGTCAACATTGATTAGCGCGGGAGATATTGTTGCGAGGGATGGTGCGGGGCCGTTAGCGGTGTGGCGACCGACGAGCAGCTGAGTCGGACCAGTGTGAGGTTGCTCAGTGACAATATCCCGAACCGCTGCGCCCTCGGCTCGCGACAAATGGAGCCGGTAAGTCGGACGGGAGTGATTATGTGTTCCGCCATTGCTATACCGAACACCCCCTGCAAATGTATGCAGGGTCGAGATAATCCCGCAATCATCGTGGACGAGTTGCCCACCGCATCCACGACATGGCTTTTCCGTTTGGCCTGCGATTCTGGAGCGGCGACTCAGAGGTCGAACGGTCATTGAGCACTCAATGATACCGTGACACTCCCGCCTGGTGAGTTTGCCATCCTCCCAATTTTCGGCGTCTGCCGAGCCGCCCCGACCGCCTAGATTTCCGGTTGCCCAGTGGACAGCAAGATTACCGGTTTTGTCTGCGAACTGTAGAGTGTATATCTCGACAAACGAACCATCTGGATATCCGTCCCATGCGGGCTCTGTGGTCGGTTGATCGGAGCGAAGAGGAGGCGCAGGAGGAGGGGGAGGGGGAGATCGGGCACTGGGGGGAGGTTTGTTGTATGGTTTTGACCGCTTTTCACGCCGCTCAGACCGGTGAGATGGCTTGTCACGGCGAACAGCAGCTGTGATCTGGCGTACAGGTACTAAATAATAAAATGTTCTCGGACCTTGAATTTTGATTTACATTCTTTCGGCGAAAAAGACGTACAAAGAGCAGTTGGTGGCACCATCCCATCCTTGCGTGTCATAAAACCAACGAGGTTACCCTCCATGCCAAACAAGGGTCCCGCAGCGGGCGGCAAATCATCCATATCATCTGAATTTGGCTTTGGATTAACGGACATGAGAAGGCATAGGGGTACGTACAAATTGGTACTTCTGCAGGCCCCACGGGTTCCAGCCATGGCCGTACAATGCGCCGGACAAAGCCCTAGGAGTATACTCAGATGTAGCGCATTGTTGTTGTTATTCTAACACACCAGCATCGTTGCCAAGGAGGAGGAAAGAGAGGAGTAGATTATTTGGCTTTGTTGTTTGATGTACTGTAACTAATTCTGACCGTCCGAGTCGGAGTCCGATTCCTCTGCGTTGGCCTCGGGGTCATCATCTTCTTCCCCAGCACTATCCACGGGAATATTTGCTTCCGCTGAATTACAGAAAATGAAATTGATCGAGAGTCTTAACACAATAATTAATGAATCGAAAATCTCACTGTATCTGTCTCGGTCTATGACTTTGCCTTCACCTTCCGGTTCATTTACAGCATGAGCTGAGAGCTGAGAATGCATGATCATGTTTGTTTTTCTGACACATCGACAAGAAAAGAAGAAACTCACGGGCGAAGATCCGCGTCGGCTCAATGTACGAGCCTCGGGCAACAACAAATAGGCAGTATTCGGCTCGTTCGTGTTGTTGTTTGCGTCATTCGAGTGGTCAGACTCCGAGTCATTCTAGGGTATGGCTCAATGTTTTTGACATGTATCAACTGAGCCGAACGAACTTACCACAACTGGGGCAATTGGAGAGGTATCCGCAGTCCGCACTTGGAAGCGAGGATTGAAATCCGCAAATGCAAGCGACCCGTCGGGCTTGAGTGCCGTAGAATGAGTGAATGTGGTGTGAGTATGAACGCCATAGTTGACGAAAACAAACCCCTCCGCAAATTGAAACAACGATGTTTCGACATTGCAGGATTGGGTCGTTAAGTTGGACCTGCATTCCACGCATTTTTCTTCCAGTTGGCGATAGCGCTCAATTTTGCGAGCCGCCGGAACTAGATGCATGGAACAATTGGGTCCTTGACACTTGATCGCACCTAAACAGCGCCGCCGCGTTTCCCGTCCTTTCAGCCAATTCTTGGCACGGCTGCTTCCCTTGGTACGGGTTGTTTCCATAACCCAGTTTGTTCCCAGGTCCTGCGTAGCGTGAAATTGTTCCGCTGTTAATGAAAATCGGAGATCACCGTCTGGCCAGCAATCCCAAGTGAACGGTATTTCAGGTATAACCTCGGGACTATGAGAGGGCGCTACGTTTGTACAAATCATCAGTAATAAGGAGCGAGATATCAAGGATATGAAGGCAAACCTGCTAAGTCTGATTTCGATTTACGACGCGCCGCAGCGGTGTCATCAGGAGTTGTAGCAGGAGCATTGGAGTTGTCGATGGCGGGAATTTCAGTCGCAGAGGGTGGATCGTTTCCTCTCAGACGCTCGAGCGCATCAACAGGGACTCGAACCATGCCGATGAGATTGCCTGAAGAACCCGTTTGAATGTTAGATCTGCGGGAAAAGAAGATTGAATAAAAACTTGCCGTTTTCATCGAAGTACGGTACGAGTTGTGGAGCACGGGGCCTTGTCAGGTATTTGTAGATAGTTTTGACAGCCCAGATGATTCGGTTCAGATTGCTCAGGACGAGACAGACAACCAGAGTATAATAGAGAAGATCAGGCATATTTGGCGGCAAGAAGAGACTCGGTAATAAGAGGAGCCAAGGGTTTCAGTTTCATTGTAAGACAGGAGCAGCAATAAGAGACGGTGCCGATGCATAAAAATAAGAGCTATTTCATATCATTGAGGCTGAGGTGGATCGAGTAGAAAAGCCGTTCATCCAGGTGCAAAATCACACAGTGCAAGACTTTGAACTCAACAGTCGGTGACATATGTAAATTTGCAAGAGTTGAACAAGAGTCACAAAAAAGCAGATGCTATAGTAGGCATCATTAGAATCCACTGAGAACGCTGACATTGAAGCGAGTTGACGCAGTTTCCTGAAGCCAGTCGTGCGCATTGGGAGAAAGAAGTTGCTGCCGGCAGCACCTGTCAAAACCAAATAGGTGCAAAGCTGGACTTCTTCGCAAAATGTACTATTAGGGCCACCGTTAT
Organism: Favolaschia claudopus; assembly: GCA_037176885.1. Classification (NCBI taxonomy): domain Eukaryota; kingdom Fungi; phylum Basidiomycota; class Agaricomycetes; order Agaricales; family Mycenaceae; genus Favolaschia; species Favolaschia claudopus. The sequence continues at coordinate 2,141,647 of JAWWNJ010000020.1, read as the reverse complement.
TCAACGGCTCAATCAAATACAGCATTTTCTAAAGGTATCCTGGTTCTCATTCCATTCCCCCCCAATAAGTAACTGCGAAAAGTCGGCTCGAGTTGTGTTACGTACCTTTCTCTGGAGAAAGGTACGTAATTGAACCGATAACTAAATCAAATGTAGCACAATGGAAACACTCGATATGCATTATTGAACAATATTACCGGGTATTATGGCTCTCGGAGTATCCCTAGAGCTATTGAACTCAAGCACTAAAATTTGGCGGCAGTATTGAAAGTGCCGCCAAACTGCCGCCAGTGTCACAACTATGTCACACTGCCGCCGCAAAAGCTGCCGCCATCCAAATTCTCAAAGTGCCGCCAGTACAAAAATGTGGCGGCACTTTCACAAACTGCCGCCATCGCTGGCGGCTGCAACTGCCGCCGCCGACTACCGCCACTGCCGCCATCTCGTGCGCCAATTATTTACATAAAGTGCCGCCATCGCCGCCACTGTCTTAACTTCGACACCGATTCTCCCTATGTAGTTAGCCAGTATTCAGACAATATATGTAGAACATTAAATTAGCTATCTAATGGTACATGTACCACTGCGTGTATTCGATGTAATACTTGAGCTCGACCTCAATGGATGTTGTGCCGCCAAGGTGCCGCCTCAAAGTGCCGCCAAATGACGCCTTGGCGGCAGTTTGGCGGCAGTGGCGGCATATTCACCCCGCCCCTGCAAAAGTATGCAAGCTCACGGAGAGGAGATGATCTGGGGATCGGTTAACAGACTCTCGCCACCTAAGCCAAGCCAATAAATTTCATTGTTATGTATATGTCTCGAAAGACCTACCTTGGTAGTCAGACACAAACAGAGTACCGTGCGTCTTTATGAGTTGATAGTGCTGGCAGAATGCCAGAAACTCTGCCCGATGACGATCCTCGGGGTTCTTGAGATCCAAAACTGCCGCAGACGCATTGTTGATGTACTTGCGGAAAGCCCCTTCTTTGCTTTGGTCAATCACCTCCTCGAGTAAATACAGGGTAGGAACAGTTGAAGCCCCTGTAGACGAGGCTAGAGCACCGTGCACGAATCTCATCCAAGGGAGGGTGAAAGGCAGCTCTTTGTCATTCTCACGGAGAAAGCGGCGAGTAAAACCATAGACCGACGAATGGAGTCTTGCCCTTCAAGAACACACACTCAGACTGAGAACACATCGTTAAAATGATAAATCATGCTCATACCTGGCTGAAAGTCGTGCGGCACATGCTGCACCAAACTCACACCACCGACTTTCGCAGTAGACTTGTAATAGCTCTGCTTGGCACACACAGCATGACCCGACTCAGGGGCGAGACGGAATATTCCAGGTGATACAGACCCGAAAGACGCTATCTTGAAAGCGCCAACCATCTGGCACCTCGGATTGGTGTTGAGGATGAGAGTGGCAGCTTGGGATGATGTGCATAGATGATGCGCAAGGTGTGGAGTCTGCATGAGGCCTCGGTGTATTTTGACTCAGATTGCATATCGAATGTTCTAGAGAGCTTAGGAGAGCCTTAACGAACGCCGAGCACCCTTTGTTCATGCAAAAAGACGGAGATTTGCCGAAGATAGGTGGACTTGAAGTTGGACTTGCAGTTTGCATTCCTGGCCAGTTGAGCTCAAGGGGGTACTGAAACCGAAAAAAAAACACCTCACGCTGCTTTTTTTGTTAGAGCTCTAAGAGACCCTTCGCCGGGAACCACCCTACCACGTGACGTCCATATATGGAATTTCCCATCAAAAACAGCTGTTCAGCAGGCAATTCTTGCCTCAAACCTCGTAAAGTCATCTACCCGGTGTTTTATGAGTGAGATCTCTCATCTAGAACCACAAAAACACCACTTGAAATTCCAACACATCTCGGTATTGACGTTACCAAATACGGCCAACTTGATTGCCGGTGCTATCCAAAGCCGAAACAGGCTTCCGAATGGCTCCTGGAGGTCAGAACGTACTGTATACAGTGGTAAAATTGGTTTCTACTCAACCCGGAACCTCATAGACCCATTCAAGCCCAAAACATAACAGGTCATTATTTTTTTTTATCCGGCCCAGCGGCCGACCCACCCTCCCTGCCCGGTGTGCCGGCTTCTCCGGCCCGCACCCCCTTGGTTGAGCTTCAGAGATAGTCCATTTTTAAGATCAACCGCGTGCAAGGAGTAGAATTCGGATTATGTAATCACGTTTTCTACCCATTGCCATGGTATCTAAGGCTTGAACTCAGCGTAGGACGCCTATATAGATTCATACGAGTCTCCCTGAGGTCTTAAGTTGCCGAAATCACGACAAGGCACCGCAGAAAGTGGTTGGAAAAATGCGTGATGATTCTGTCACAGGTGTCACAAGGCGGAGCGAAAGGTCAGTGCGTCGGCGCAGAAGATGCATTTTATATCGATTTTTTTTTTCCAGACAGGTAGATATATACCTGTAGATGCTATATACTTAAAAAATTTAGATCCATATGTGCGTGAGGGAAGGCGCTATAAGAAAAGTGAAGTAAATTGCCGTAAAACGCACAGCCACAAAGATTATATAATAAGATTCTACCATTGACACGCCTATGAACTTAAAAACAGACTTCAACACGACCGAGGTACGAGGTCAAATGTGTTGAAGTCTGGCTATGAGAGACTACTTCAGAGAGTGTTGCCAGCTAAGTATCCAATTATTAGAGCCTTTGCGGTAGCTGCTGGCGGCTAATTTTTCTCACGACCCACTAAGCACCGGGTCTCAAGTAAGCCACCCTGAGCAGCTGTTATGAAGGAAGGTGGCTAACTTGGCCCAGTAGCATCAGCAGTCGTTGTGTGGCACGAGCCGCCAGTTCGTGTGGCGGCTCACCGCAAAGGCTCTATTGGGAATGTTCTAGTGGCTGAGCTGGAGCTGGGGGCACAGAGGAAACCAGGTAGGGACAGAGAATACGACGAGAGAGGGCCAGGTGGTGGGAATCAAAGGTGATAGTAAGCAACACCAAACAATGGGCCGAGAACGCCGAGAACAAAAACATTCAAGTACAACCACCTCGATGAAAGCTCAGAAAAGTCGCAAAATGTTCTTAATTGAAGCAAGAGAAATATAAGAGACTACATATATATTTTTGAGACAGACAAAAGCTTTGGGACGAAAAATATTCCGGGAATAAAGCACCAAATCTACTTGGATTAGACAGCATACGACGTGCTCGAGCGACAATTAAAACACCCAAATACCCTGCAAACTGAAGACAGAGGGTCCGTTGCCGGCCCTGCCACCTGGGCTGAGCCGGAGTTTGAAAATTTTGGGTGGTGCCGAGTGATGCCACGCTCCCGGCAAGACGTGACACCTTGTGACCCACTCAAGCGCAGGCTCGTAAGTAAATTTCCTCTTCTTATATTCACGAAGGCATACTAGAATGAAGATAAATAGCCAAAAAGCATCTTCCCAAAATTGGGTAAGTAAAATCAAAAATTTTCTGTGGACTCGGAGTCGAAAGAAGTTCCCATCAATATTTTTCAAACTCCGGCCCAGGGCTTTCGGTACTCCCAAGAAGTATAGTATCTTCGGCATACGTACTGGTTACGCCCCGCCCAAAGCCCCAGATGCTTCACAATGGTAGATATTAGCCCCGGCAAGTGTAAATGTGGGGTTCCAAGCCCTTTATGCAGCCAACAAGCTCCATATTGGGCTCAAGTTGGACCGCCAAGTTTTCCGAACGACGTGTCATTTCCTTATCCGACCGTGTGAACTGGCACGTGTGTAACAGAATCCGAGGTCTTGGATGACAGTCGCCATCAAGTTCAGACTCCATATACTTAACAAGCTTAAGCACCCTGCCTTCGGCAGGGCCGGCTCGCTGCGCTCGCGTCCCTCCCTACGGCTGGTGCACAGCTTGTCGGGGCTCCGCCCCAAACCCCGCACGGATTTTTTGCTGGATTCCGTGCCCGCGGCGCCGCACTGCCGCTCGCTGCACTCGCCGGCGCGCGGCGCCGGGGACCGCGTGTGAGTTTGAACATCTTGACAACCGGTTGTGTTGTAGGATGTTGACAAAACCCCGTGATTTTCTGTCAAAAGTCACGCGACTGATGGCCTGGCCCTCTTTTCAAGTATAGGATAGATTTTTCGACTATCATAAATCTTGTAGAGTCTGACTTGGTGAGACTAAGTCTAGGACATTCTTTGCTACTAAATCCTTGAATTGAGGTTCTGGTGGCCTGAATTCGAAAGGGATATCAGTCATTAACCTGTTTGCGCAAAAGCCATACGAGCCACCAGATGGCTTTGGGCGTGTGCGCAGCATATGGCTCCTAATTCTGAGAGCTTTGAGCATCAAACCTATATTGTATGCAACATATCCGCACAGTGTGTAGTAGCTGTGATGGGCTTCCCCAAATCACCAGAATCCACGGTTGATTTATGGCATCAACAACAATTTCTCTGCTTGGGTGGTTTCGCCCTCACTGGCTGGCTATTGCCCGTCATGAAGGTCCGCAGTTCATCACCGGGCTTTATCTAAGTCGGTGGACACCAAAAGTCGATGCATAATGAGGTTTCTGCATTTTGACCTCATGCATTATGAGATATCCGACTGTAGAAGCTATGGCCTTCAAGTGATAATTATATGAAGTGCATAGTGCATAACGATTCATAGTTTGGACAAGACGTTTTGAAACTCGTCCATCCCAGAAAACTAAACAATTTATGGCCTGATGCTGCTCCGGCAATTCAAAAGCATGGAAGTGATCATTGTTCTAACCTGCAAAGTCTACATTAGATACAAAGTCTGAACTCTGCCCGGAAATTTACCTTATCTGGATCTCGTTGTTGTCGTTCAGGGATTAAATCTGAATCTGGGCTCTGTTTACCAATGACTGCCCGTAGAATTGTTTGAAGGTGTGGGGTAGCACGCTCGTATATCATAGAAAGATGAAGGCAATGACGCAGCAGATGAGACAGCGAAGAGGGCGGCACGGGAAGGCAGCTTCGGAGGAACCTTGACGGCCCTGAAGTCACTGCCATTCAGCAAATCCGCCCTCGCACAAACGCACGTAGCACTGATCAAGCGCGAAGCACAAAAGCAGTACCCTTGAGCGTAAAACTTGCCAAATAAACTTCCGACCCAATATTCTCTCTGGTGGAGCGTCGACGCTGTGTCGTGGCTCTCCAGCACACGCGGTCGCGGATCGAAGACTGTTGGCGCTGACCCACTTGGGTCTCTGGCCCAGTCGTAACGTGTCCGCCCGTTGCAGCTGTGGTGGTCTTCTGGTCATCGTATTATTGGCTCCGTAGTCTTCGCTGCTGCTCTGGATGTCGTCGATCAAGACCTCCGCCCGTCACATTGTGCACCTAGGCGGTATAATCGACTGTTCCACGTGCGCAATGGAAGGAAGGGGAAAATGTGAAAGACTGTGTGAAGTCGGCGATAGATGATGCGCGACGAGGTGAATGAAAGTGAATTGCGCGCTTAGGCGCGTGAGACGCGAGTGTCAGTGTGCGGCAGCTGAGTTGAGACGTTAATGAGGAAGCAAGAGATCCCCCTGTGTCGGCCATTCGCGTCGAAGTTGGCGGTGCGAAAGTCGCCATGAGCAAGTCGTCGAATGCAGGGACTGCTCTAAATGCCCCCCCCCCCTGTGACGCCTGTGCGAGGTGTAGAAGGAGAGGCTCCCCCTGGGCATGCGAGGAGGGTGTGCGCGATGTCGCGCTGCCCGGAACGTCAGGACGAGAGCGTACTCGTGTCGTCCGAGTTGTCCGAGGCGTGGTGACGGAGTAAAACTGCTCGTCGGTGGCGCTACTGCTGTTCGTTGCGAGTGAGCGCCTGCGGCCCTCGTTGAGATGGATCCTGGGGCTCGGTGCCCCATTCTGCGGCCGTGGGATTGCGATACGTGCCAGAGCCAAGTTGACTGACATACGTGCCCACTGGCAGTGGCGGGTTGTGACGTACCATGTGGGACCCCTAAGGATGCGCCTTTGGTTCGCTTCGCCGAATCCAAACCTATTTCCTCCCCCTGGGCCTCGGTATGTAGCTGCCCAAGTCGTTGTGTGAATGCGTAGCGATGACGCGTGTATCACCGAGCTTGGTGCAGTCGTCGAGCGGAGTGAGTAGAGGTTGTGCCGCTTGTCCGTCGGCGATGGTGTGCGGCCGTGAGGTCCAAGGCTTGGCCGTTGGGAGTGCTGCACGCTCGAGCGTAGCTTGAGGTTGTGCCGCTTGTCCGAAAGTCGATACGGACTGGCGTTATTTACCAGGAGCCACCTGGGATGCGTTTGTGTCAGCGTAATTCGCTGTCGAGGGTCGCCCGTATCGAGATGGAAAAGACGAGAAGTCAAAGAAACTGCGTTTGTGTAGAGAATGTCGTGGTTCCGGTTACAAACGCATAAAGACTACGTAATGCTTACGAGAGTGCAGTATGCTGGAAAGTAAAGAGTGGTAAATAATTACTGTAATTGGTGTTGAAGGAGTAGGCCGAGCGTTCTCGACAAATTGCGCTCCCACTGCCCAGGGAAGTGATTTTTAAGCTCCAAAAACTAGTCCATTGAATTCAGCGACCTCAAAAATGGTAAGAAGGGGCAAAGTCTTTCTCGCGAAAGCTTCTGCGCGGACGGAATATGCGCGTTGCAAAAATAGACATAACCATATCCTGGAGGTAGGCGGGAACGTGTCAGGAACAAATGTAGGGAGGATGGCAGTGGTACCGGCGAGAAAACGCACCGTGGATAACTTCCAGGGATCTCCGCTGATTGAACCTGAACCCAACTTTTTCCATTGAGGCAAGCGGCGCACCTTGGAGTAGACTACGAACGAGATAAAGTCGATCGAAAGAACCATCTGCTTGTTGTTTGCGCCGGATGTCCATAGACAGAATGCTGGAGCCAACGGGCGATTACTTGCTTCACGTTCCTCACGGTCCGGTGAAATGATGATCACGCAAGCTCCCTGTGCAGTTCCACAATGAGGTCAGACGAATCTCCGCTCTAGGTAATTCGTCAACCTCCCTCAAATTCAAATTGCGAGTTAAAAGCAAATCACAAGACAGGCGAGAAGGTGAATCACAAAAATGAGAATTGGGGACTGGAACGTGTACACACGGAGAGGCTTTCGCCGGTGGGGGGGAGTCGAGAATGAACTTCGAATCTTCGAAAGAAGTTGATTTGCGTTTGAATCCGTTTATGGACAGTAGAGACTTTGCGGTAGCCACTGGTGGCTATTGGTGGCTAATTTTTCTCGGGACCGGATGACAGCCTCTGGGTGGATTAGCCACTATTTGTACTACCTATTCACGGGATGCTAGGGTGGCTAACTCGAGCGGGAGGCTCAAAAAACTATTGCACACGAAGAGCCACAAATAGCCACCGGTGGCTTCCGCAAAGTCTCTAGTGATGGGTGGGATTATCGGTGGGCGTTCCTGGAAGAGGAAGGGCAGAAGGATTCATAAGCAGACTGCGTTTTGAGCAACAATAATTTTCCGGTGCACGGAGCGAGTGGCACTACTTGGGAGGATTTTGACTTTTTGCTTCTAGCGAATTCGACGGGAAAGCCTGAGTGAAAAGCCAGATATGACAGGGTGACAAGGAGAGACCCAAGGGCGAAAACAATTGCTGGCAAGTCCACTTCGCCCGAGGGGCTCAGAATGAGTTTCTGCTTCCAAGTGGCAACTTGAAGTCATCACAAAGAACTGATTGAGTTTGATCCGACCTTTCAAAGGTGAAACACCGAGTGCGGCATCTTGCTGGATATTTTTGAGGTTAGGAACTGAACGACATGTGGCGGGACGTCGTGGGAACGGGCACCGCCTATGATCTCCGTGGCAGCTTTGTCCTTGTTTGGTTCGCTGGGGACCTTGGTTCCGATTTTGTAAACCCTAAGGCTTTTTATCTAGCAGCTTTTGCCCCATACTCCCAAGGAATAATTCATAGGGAATTGACTTCAGATTTGTGCTATCAGAGCAGATTTCTCAAAAGCAGATTATAATTTCTAATTGCAGCAACATTGCGGGAAACACGCCTATAGTCAAAGAAATTAATGAGAAAATAAAAAATCCGGTCTGATAGCCATGTTGCCGTACCTATTCGCTATGACTTTCCCTCTAAGTGTGAAACGATTGCATGAGAAATGAAAAAGCCTTAGGGTTTCGGGGAATCCGCCTTGAACGGGTCACCTGTGTGACTGTGTGACAAAAAAATCAGGAGACGCGTCGCTTTTGCTATCTCTCGAGCTTTCTTCGTGTCTTGACGCCTGAACTACAACCTAGCTTGCCTAATGCTGTCTTGGGACATTGCGCTACTTCTTCTCATCTATGCCGCGGCAGACTAGGCGGCAAATTGGCGTTGGTCAAGCTCGGGAGCACCGGCACAGTGGGCAGAACGCGGACGATGGAAGCGATGATGACGTTGAGATGGTGGATGGATCACAGCCCGGAGGGAGTGGAACAGGCAAGCGAACAACGATGCGCGCACAACTTACGGAAAAAGAAGCTCAAATTGCCGACTTGGAAGCAACAGTCTTGGACTTGAGATCAACACTTTGCCAGCTACAGGAGGACTTTAATCGCTTACGTTGGGATCATACAACACTGGAGAATGACTTGGAACTCACCTCTGCCGCTAACAAATCTTTGAAATCACTGAAACGAAAAGCCGACGCCGCCTTCCTGGAGGAGAATCGGAAACAACAAAAACGGTACAAACGACTGCAAACCACTCGGGATAAAACGGCTGAAAGCACTGGCGACATAATCAGTACTCTGAACGAAACCATTGACGGACAATTTCTAGAGATAACCAACCTCTCCAGCGAACTTGCAGCCGCTCGGGAAAAGATCTTAGCACGCGACGAAGAAATCATCCAATTGCATTCTCACCTCAAAGACCGTCAATCCACTATCACCGCTCTTCGAAATCGACTCTATGCTTCGCAAAAACAAAATTCTCGTGCCCAAGTATCAATAAAAGAACTCCGAAAGCGGCTTCAGGTATTGCTTGTCTGGAATCCTCGGGAGAATGGACAGTATACTGCGGTTGCGCGAAGACTTGCTCGGGCGCTGATCAAAGCTGGATGTTCTGCAGGCAATGTGGAGTTCGCTGTTACAAGCTGCGCAGAGGCATTCGGCATCACAATCAAGCGTCGATTCATGAGTCGTCGTACAGTTAGCCGGGCCATAGACGAAGGAGGAAAATATGGTGAAATTCAGTTGGCTCGCGAGATCATGGAGGCGCCTGGTATTTCATCTGAATTTCACTTAATCACTGTATATCTAATGGCACCTTCAGGATTCATCGAAAGCTCAGACGGAACGACGCACCGCGGAATCACAGTCGAGTCCAGCCATGTTACTCTCCTTGCCCCAACATACGAGCCTGGTGTCGACGATTCCGACCAAACAACATGGCGACATCGTACCCGATTTATCGAGGTTGCTCCCGCGTTGGATCATACAGCGGAGCGCCAGGTCGAGGGCACCAAGGAGGTGGCGAACCGGATAGCTGATGTGTACAATCGGAGTCCGCTGGCTGTTTTGGAGCAGAGGGTGATGCACAGGAATGAGTATTGGCGGAAGAAGCTTGGGGAGAACAAGGATCACGCAGCCGATGGGAAGAAGGGTTTCAATATCTCTGCCGAGTATAAGAAGACCGTCGTATTGGAGGACTTGGGCCACGAAGCGATGGAGAGCTCAGATATTGCAACGGGTCAGATACTCTCCACCATGGCGTCAATAACCGAAGACGATTTAGCGGCAGTTGCAAACGTACCAAAAGCGGAGCTAGCGAAATTGTCATTCGAGCTCTGCAATCATTTTCATCTCATATTTTTGTAGGTCAAAGGAATCACGCACCGAACTCTCGGTCCAAACACTCGAACGCAAACTTGGAGAGCTTCAATACGAATTACTGACACCCGAGCGACAACAAGATCTCTGCACTCACGTCTTCGGAGGCTGCTGTTGCCATAAAGACCTCAACGTCCTCGGCTATGGTTACACTGCAATCCAACGTCTCTACACCACCCACGATATCCCACCTCCTGTTCTTCTTGCCAACTTGGCCAATGCAACGACAATTAAGTTAGGCTCTGGCGACGCGGACAACGCCGCAGTGCAGGCTGCCATCGAGTCGAGTTCAGGCGGCGCTATCAAGCTCCTGCAGTTGATGGGCGCACTGTTCCGGCACAACGACGGAGAACGTGGATACCAGGACAAAGGTGTCATCGGCATCCAACAGCTCAAACTCCAAAAGTGCGGTCTTGACGAGTCCTCCAAATTTCCGGACATTTCCAACACACGCTATGGCTGCTATTCGTATGCTGCCGCCGAAGTTATCTCCTTCCACGAACTCTATCGCGAATTCATCGAGACAACGATCAACTCAAAAACCAAGTCCGGCTCTGCCAACAACGTCGAGCGGAACATTCTCGAGGGCCTCAAATGCGATGTTACGAGGACGGAGCTGGTGGCCTTAGCGTTGTACGGTGTGTCGGTTTCGTGGCCTTACATGGCAATTGTGCGCAGTCGGGGAGCGGATGGGGAGCCGATTAATTTGCTTTCGCTCACAGACCTTCACCGCAAGCTACCAGTGTTCTGCGCGCACATCTCAGCCAACCCCCACATCTTGCTGGATCCGACAACCCCGCAGGAGCAACTCACCATTGATGGAAAACGCTTCCTGAACGGCCGCTTGTTTGACGCCATTGATAACCTCCGCTCTAAGAAAAAACTCCCGAATCTGTTCCTCGTCATCTCGGCTATGTTTTCCGGTACTGACACTGGCTGGATACGCTTCACTCCGGAATTCCACGTTGGCGGCACATTCGACCGGCTCACTCCTTGGCAACTTGCTGCTCTTCACATTCCCACAACCAACGACGCAAATGAAAGCAAACTCGGTTCATACCGTGGACTCAAATCAAACCCGACTGGAATTCAATAACACGGAGGCATTTGTCGCCAAACACTTCAGCAAAGTGCTCGAGAAGTTTGTTATGCGGGAGGTGCGGAAAGACGGGAAGAGTCAACGACGAGCGAAATTTCGCAAGGCGTTGGCGGCGTTGCATATGGAGAAGGCAGAGAAGGCGCTGGCGCGGCGGAAGAAAACGGCTGAGCGAAAGAAAGCCATGGCAGATCGCTTGGCGGGGACGGCTCTCGAGCTTGACGTCGGCAAGATTCAATTGATGACCTCGGCTGTACTGAAGGACCAGCTCCACGTTTACAAAGATGTTCTGAAGGACGAAGAACTCTCAGCTATGCTGTGGAAGAACATGTCAACAGTTGCTGTTCGTCGCAAATTAGTTCTGGAGGCTCGTGAACGGGAACTCTCTCGGCGGTAATCAAAGTTGGCACTCGAAAAATGATTTCTTACCCATTTCAGGCTATTATCTCAATCTACTGGTCCTACTCCTACCACACCGGCTCCCGAGGAGGAGGACGACAACATGGTGGTTGAGGAATTTGGGTTTGGTGCAGACGAAGATGGGGAATGGGAAGATGTCGTTTGAAAACAATTTTTTTTTTGTGCGAGCCGTGTAGAAAAGCATGTAACTAACATATTTCTACGCCAAACCTAGGCGATGCGATATGTGTAGCGCGGGGAACACGCAGGAACATGGATTCGGAGGATTTGATAGGGAACAAACAAGGACAAAGCTGCCACGGAGATCATAGGCGGTGCCCGTTCCCAGACGTCGGGGCCTGGATTGGCACTGGCGAAGCACAAGAAAACCCACTTCCTTGAGAAAACAAGCTTTAGCTCCCTGCCTCCGGCACGGCCGACTCGCTGCGCTCGCCGGCCTCCCTCCGTTCGGTCACACAGCTTGTTGGGGCTGGCCGCCCCAAACCCCGCTACGCTCGCTCCGCTCGCGACGTCTCGTGTGGTCCCGTGGTTTGGTGTCAAAGTCACATGAAGAAGCATGTGATCCATCAATTCTGATGGCCCGGTGCTGTTTTCAAGTTTAGGACAAGCTTAAGCACCCCGCCTTCGGCAGGGCCTGTTTTTTGCTGGATTCCTTGCCCGCGGCGCCGCACTGCCGCTCGCTGCACTCGCTGGCGCGCGGCGCCGGGGACCGCGTGTGAGTTTCAACATCTCGACAGCCGGTTGTGTTGTAGGATGTTGACAAAACCCCGTGATTTTCTGTCAAAAGTCACGCGACTGATGGCCTGGCCCTCTTTTCAAGTATAGGATAACACGAACAAAGAGATACATATCCAACAATTACGTGAGTCGTCAGCGTGTGACCACCCCTGAATGATTCGACATTTCAACACGAAGAAAGTTACCTGAGGAAGAGCAAATATTGGGTGACTTCCCGTAAGCCTAGATACTTTTTCGCGAATATTTGAGGGGTGCCAGCGATATCGGCATCGGTTCTTTGATGGCGTGAAGATTATCCTACTCTATTCCCTCAGCCTTTTTGCCGACTAGATTAGTAGAATCCAACTAAGTTTATCAGTAAATTCTCCCATGGGGCGCCAGCCTACTGCCTTGATCAAACACGGCCCCTACGTGTCTTGCATGCGACTCAACGCGTCTTGACGCGTATTTCACGAAGGATGTGCGAGAAATCTTTTCCCGAGATGTCTGGCACAGCGGCACCTGTGGGGAGGATGCCGAGGATGACTCGGCACAATGCCGGTGACGAAACCAACGGAGGAAAGGCAGAAACCTTCCAAATCTGTTTATTCTCCACGTGAACAAAATGCAAGTCTTTCCCTCTCAGATCCCTTGAAACTTCCCGGGGACCTTCATTCACGCACTGGACTTAGAAATAATTCATCGCTAAAATTTCATCCAAGGAACATCAAATAAATTGAAACTGTTTTGTACATTTACAATACGTTTTCAGAGGTTTCCCTGCAAAACAATAGGCTCTTTGGAGCCTTCTCAGCTATTGTCAGCTTCAAATTGGTTCAACTGGTGAGATAATGGCGAAAAGAGTGTTACATACATCAGCAATACCTGGGCCCCCTATGTAGTGCTACGTAGCGCCTGTAGAGCCCTGTAGATGCTGTAGCAACTGTAGACAAGGGTACCCTTTCTGTAGAGCTCTGTAGAACGCCCAAATCTACGTAGCTCTCTGTAGCACGCCCGTAGAACCCCCGTAGAAGTCTATAGATTTTGCCTGCCGCACCAAAAAAAAATTACGTAAAAAAATGAAAACCATTTTGCAATGGGACACAAGAAGTTAGAGGCAAAGGATATATTACTACGGACATCAAGTACAGTGTATATAAGGGGTAGGAAGGTTTAGAGGTCATGTAGAGGGAGTCAACGGGCAGGATGGGGAGAAAAGTGTGGGTGAGACTTGAAGGGGAGGTTGCGACGTGTCGTTGAGGAAGGTTCGTTGAGTATGGATGGCCAAGCTGAGCTATGTTGTGTTGCAAGCGGTGCGTATTGAAAGAGAGGCGAGCGGATGGACGGCTGGGCGGTCGGGTCAAGCGCGGGACTTAACGCGTGCGGATTGGCGGGTTTAGGCGGAGAGAAGGATGCCGGTGCTGTGGGAAAGGTAGAGAGAGTGAAAAAATTGCGCTGTAAAGAAAGTCGTCAGTGCAGATATCGATTCGAAAGCGGGGCGACACACCTTCACCGGCGCTAATACTTGTCCGAGGTGCGTGTCCGAGGTGTTGGAGATGAACAGCGGGTGCGTGTCGGAACGACAACGGAGGGGCCGTCGTCTGTGCAGGGGGTGAGTGGTGATGACGGCGGAATTTGTCTATGGTTGTCTGTGTGGATGACGAGTCCGGGCGGGAATGGATTGGTGAGGCAGGTTGTCGTCGGGTAAGAATGCCAGTCGAATTGCGGGCGGAATCGACGTCTTGGGTGTCAGCTGGATTCTGGGCGAACAGACAGTAAACTGAATGAAAGAGAAAAGCAAGCGCACACACCCTGATAGGGTGTCAGTGAGCGCGGACGTTTCCGTCTTAGCCGACAAGAGAGCGGTGCAAGTACGATGAGTGAGTGCCAGACAGAAGCCGTCTAGCGCACCTGATAGAGACCCATAATCAGGGCGTGCGCCGATAAAGCAGCGCCGCCTCACTGAGGTCGCAGTGCGGCATGGGGAGAATAAAAAGGGAACTAAGATAGAGAGTGAGAAGACTACAATGAAGTGAGTGTACACCAAAACACGCACGGAGAGCATTGCACTAATCTGTTCATAGCGATGACTCTGCTGCCCACGGTGCCGCAAATGGACTCAGTGCGCGTATAGATGAGGAGGCGCGTCGACGCCGGTGATGCCGACGAGGACGACAAGCTCAGAAAGAAAGCGGTTGACGGTGTTGTTGAGAGGGTGGTGGTGGAAGGAAGTGAGGAGGGAACCAAATATTTGTTTCGAACCAAAGTCACGAAGTCATGTGGTTGTGACTCGTGACTGATCTGCGGACTCGAAGAATTTTCACAAGTCCGCTATCCCGATTCTTAGTCTACCAACGCTATGCTCCTCCGCCCGCCTCCGCCATGCTTTTAGTCATACTCTGTTTACAGAGGTAGGGTTCTGTGGGGCTGAAGTGTCACTTCACCACTCACTTGAACACATCAAAATTACGGCATTCACGGCTTCATCACTCCACAGATTGATTTTGTTGCTCCACATTATGTCACTATTTGCCCGCGGACGGCAAGAGCAGATTTTGATCCCTGTGATATCGTACAATGCCGGCTTTTCAGAGGTTTTCAGCCATTTTCAAAATTCCGCCTCTCAACCAGTTTGTTTTATATGCCGCAAGATACGATGTATACGACCGACTACGCCTGCAGCTGGGAACTATGTCTTGTAATGCCGGTGCCCGGCTTACAGATGAGGGGGAGCTTGCGCTAATTCCGTCCAGACTAGACTCTAGAAGTACGACGGTAAAAAAAAAATCAAAACTGTGCATCAGTCCAATGGAAAAAAGAAAAATCTTTCGACCTGAGAATCTTAGAAGTTAGACTGAGAGGCCAAGTTTTGTCCTTACTCGTAGATCAGCCTTCAATTCACAACTCAAGGCATCTTTCTTGTATTACTGTTGCAGTCCCGGTGAAATCTGCTACCATAGAGCTGAATACAGGAATTTGTGCAATTTTTACTGCTGCCCAGGCCAATGTCTTGATTTTTTTTTGGAATTGTGTGAATTGAACTCGACTGCCTTTGTGCCATGTGGTGTCTTTAAGGGTTGGGATGACTCCTTATATTTGATTTCCTATTGATGCCAGCCCTTGGCTGAGAGTATTCCTTGATTGCATTTTCCCTGAGTGCACCGCTGTACAGTAGGCCACCTTGAGGCCACTCGTCTCAGGTCTGATGAGAGCGGCGGACGCATGGGCTGACAAATTAGAGGAAGAGGAGGAAGGTGTAGAGCTTGAGACGCTCTTAGGACCCGCCATGATGTGGCGCCACAGCAATAACAAGCCGATTTGAGTCCTGACTTTATACTCAGTGGAAAAAGCCTCCATCACATATTGATGGCGTACCCGTGGGAGATCACAGCTGATGGCGTACCCGTGGGAGAGTAGGCACATTGCACAGCCATCCACTTTTCGGGAACCTCAGACAAAAGAGGGGAGCAAGCTCCCCCAATAACAGCTAGCCGACGCTGAGCCGTCAATGCCGAGGTGATGCTCAAAAGGGAACACTGCCCGCACCGGCCAATGAGAGCTGGTCGGCGCGCGAGCGTCGACCGAGCGAGCTTTGGCGGTCTTTTACCCTAAAGATTTAAATCTCACCTGCCAATGAGAGCGTCGACCGAGCGAGCTTTGGCCGGCCCGCCTCAGTACATATTAAAACCCAGTATCTCAGTTTGAATTGACACCTATCAGAGTAGGGGACCGGTGCTGGCACCGCTATCGATTCTTAGTCTACCAACGCTATGCTCCTCCGCCCGCCTCCGCCATGCTTTTAGTCAACGTTCCGCCCCATTCTCCGCCTTAACCCTCAGCGTTCTCTCGGCTATCGGTGCTCTGTTACCCCGTCGCTCTCGTCGTCTGCTCACCCAGCGCTGCCGCCAAAGCGGCTGTCTCAAACACAGGCCCTTGCCCGCCATACCTGCCGTGGCTGACGACCGCCCCCTCTCTCAACACCTCCTCTCTCACCTCGGCTTGAACACATCTCATGCACTCTTGAGTCGCAGAAGCTCATCTCCCACGAGGACCCACGTCGACGACACCTTCTCAGCAGCTTCAGCCATCGAGACCACACAACCCACCACCTTCAAGGCTTGTTCTCATCCGAAAACACTCCTACCCCCTCCTACGCAGCTCATTCTCGAACCGTGAATTCGCCTTTCGTCAAACTTACCCAATCACACTCACTCCCACGACGAGCCAAGGAAACTCAATCTTGGCGCTAACCGCCACTTCATCGCGGACCCGAGCTATGTGCTCGACGCTCGTCAACCTCGGTTAGGTGGGATGCATGCGCCGCCGACGCCATTGTCGCTAATTCCGCTACTTCAGAGCATGACGACGCTCACCGGTACAAAGGGTTACAAACGTGCTCAGCGGGGAAGGCAAAGTACAGAGAAGGTGCATGCGGCTGTGGAAGGTAACGAGGAGAATGTCGTCAGTCTGAAGGGCGATTTCACTCCGTTGTATACACCCATCGCCCTTTCTTTCCGCCCCTGTCGACGTCCCATCCTTTATCTCCGTTACGCCCCCTAATACTACGACCGCCTCCGTCGACATCATGCGCCTACGTCGACATCATGTCCTTCATCGCCGTCGAGCCAGGCTTTGTCTCCCGGCCGCCGCGCCCTCCCCCACCGCCGCCGTCGACAATGCTAACGAGAAGGAGGCTGATGCTCTGGATGAAGATGAGAAGCTGCGCATGAGAAGAGCGTGGAAGTGCCGGCGGCGTTAATTACGGGGGTCGACAATGAGGAGCGTAGGGCGGAGGGACGCCGTGAGGAGTGCGGCGGGAATTGGGAAGGAGGAGAAGAAAACGGGGTTGCCTCGCAGCTGCCGCGGTACGAGCGGGCGTACGCAAGTACACCTCCTCAGGGGGTGGGATGGGAAGCAGAGCGAGGGCGAGGGGGAGCGTGGGGTTGGGGTTGTTGAAGGTGCATGTGATGGGGATGATGAGGAGGGGGCTGTCGTACGTGAGCACGGACATGCGAATGGGCAAGGTGTATGGGGAGGCCGAAGTGCCTGCGCATGCGCATGAGAGTGGAGTGAACGATATGAAGACGGGGATGGGGAGACGAGATGATGACGATGAGTTTTTGCTTGATTCGATATTTCGACGCCCGATTGGGTTCCGCTTGTATCAGTACAGACTATCTAGAAATTGGTTCTATGTTTTCGGATTGTTTATCCAATACACACGGGTGTTTCAATGTTTGCCTCGTATCTACTTTTGAGGACGGTTTTGAATCTTTTGGCTTCAATTCGGTGTATTCGAAACTCAGGCGGTTAGTCGGCATGTGCAACTTTTGCGGCAAGTCGCGTTCCGATACAAGGTAATGACGGCGACGGCGGCATCTGGTTGTGGCGGGCGGGTCAAAGAAATAAATGCACGGCAGGCAGTCTACGGAGTACTACACAGGCACCCCATTTCTACAGAGAACTACACTGACGTTCGGCAACACCGTTCTGTTCAGGAGTACGTGGAGCGCTGGTTTTGAGCTGAATACCACGTGCCTTCAAGAACCGCTTCAGGTCTTCGTTGATAAATTCACCCCCATTATCGACGTGCCAGACCTTAAGCTTGCGACCTGTCTCACGCTCGACCATCTTCAACCACTCCTTGAATGCGGCTACTGCATCACTCTTGTGACGCAGTTAAAACATCCAAATCCAGCGAGAGCAGTCATCGGTGAAAGCGAGGGCATATTTCGATCCGTTCAGAGTACGGACTGGAGCAGTCCAAAGATCTGAATGAACGTGATCGAGAATCTGTTCGGGTTGGTAGGTCAGGTCAAGGCGAGGTTGACCTTCTTGACCTTTGGGCCTATCAATTATTTAATTATGTAATTAGTAATGGCTTGAGGAAGGAGGGTTCAGATGCACTTCTGTAGAGGGAAGGTTCACCGCCAGCAAAAAATCGAGCTCAATCCACAATGAGAAGTGATGCAATGTCCGCTTATGGGTGAGAGCCAAACATTGACAAATTGACCTGACCCCGGGGTCAAGGTCAGGTCAACTCGAGCCTGGTTGACCGTTGACTCTTGATAGGACCCCTGGCAATCACCTATGAGGCCTGCCGGGAAAAATTTGGATTTTGGGACGTCTTATCCGGACTCCAAATGGGGAAGATCTCATCCCAATTTGAACCAGGACTCCTCAGGGGGGAGCAAGCTCCAATAAAGAAAGAAAATAAAACAAAACAAAAGGTTCCCGCACGTGATAGCCACGTTCTTCACTTTTTTTCCTTTCCCAATCCAGGTTGGCTTACAGGCATAAATGGATCGCCAATTATTCCACGTGCCTTCACTAGTATCCATGAAGAAGTATGTTCCAGCACTGCGCACTGAGCCAATGACTGATGTTCAACAGAGTTGTGAATCTGAATGCAAAAGCTGCATGGGCTGACCATTCCTATAGTATCTTCGGCATACGTACTGGTTACGACCCCGCCCAAAGTCCCAGATGCTTCACAATGGTCCGTATTGGGCTCAAGTTGGACCGCCAAGTTTTCCGAACGACGTGTCATTTCCTCATCCGACCGTGTGAACTGGCACGTGTGTCACAGAATCCGAGTTGCAAGGCGCCATCAAGTTCAGACTCTATATAATAGATTTATCGACTATCATAAATCTTGTAGAGTCTGACTTGGTGAGACTATTACTTACCCTGAATTCTATACTGTACCAATCTGTATGACTGAAACGCAAAATGGACCGTTACACCGCCAAAGTACCCACAGGTGGCACCTACGTAATTAGGCAAACTGGCTGCTTGCTGGAGGATTGGCTGGTCGCCAGCTGACAGTCGGCTAGTGACAATCTGCACCGTCCACCTGTACACCACCTTGATGACAGGTGGCGGGGTTCTGGAGGATTAGCTCTCAGCTAGATAATAGTCGACCTGGACATCATCTGAGGGGTAAACTCCACAATCTCGACGATATTCGATTTATTTTGTACAGTATTAATCCGAATAATTATCACCTGAGTCTGCGAGTAAATCTTCGTCTGAGTCCGAGTCCTCCGACTCCTCGTCATCTCCTGCCTTTGCCCTTTCCGTCCGGATGACCGTCCGTTTTGGGCGACCCGCTACCAATTCCTAAAATGATGCAGGAGGACCCGAGGCAGCATGCTGAGCCGGTCTGCCAGTCTTATTTGTGATTTTTCGGGCTTTCTTTGCTTTAGGTTGCGGGGTAGGAGCATCAGTGATCACTCTCGCTGTCGCTGTTGTTCCTCTTTCGTTTAGCTTGTCGGCTCTCCCGTCGGGAACGTAGAATAGACGCGAGTTCTTCGTGTTTAGTCTGTCGATCATCAAAAAGTGGTACCGGCGCAAGAAGGCTGCGCGGAAGGGTTGCACGCAGAAGGTGGGCATTGTGGAATCCATGGGAGTTGATAATGAATCGGTCGACGGGATTGTGTTGAATAAAATTTTCGGTTTTGTCTGAGTCCACGCGTTCCTGTTTCCGTTGAGTCTATCTTGGCCGAGGCCCGTAGGCCAAGTTGGCCGATCCCACGTCGGCCCAACTTTTCCCACCTCAGCCCAAGGGGCGACCTGTCAAACGCCATCAGAAAAAGACCCCGACAGTATGTTCGTGTTTATGATGGGCATTGATCCCGCTGTCAGGTCACGTAACCACGCGTCTTCGCGTTAATCTTCGACCTCCGACGCGTTTTGGGGTGTTTCTCGACGCTTATTCTTGCCCCAGGCATGCTCCTTTATGCTTCTGTGATACTATTATTGCCTCAGCCTATCCTTTGCCTACGTCGTCTGACGAGGGATAGGCAAGCTGCGCCTACCTCAGCCTCCCCCTTTGCTCCCCCTCCGCCCGTCGCATCCAAACCTCACCTCTCGCTCCATGCACCATGACGCCGCCGCCTTCACCCTAAATATATAGTTAATCCATGATCTACTAAATTATTAGAGTCTTCTCCCGTCGCATCGTGGCCAACCCTGAGCTCGTTTTCCAGTACTAGAACGGTGATTGTCCTCGACATGCCCCGCCTCTCTTCATCTTCTCCCCCCTCTGAGTCTCCCTACTGGCTCTTCATTTCTTCACTCAATGCGACGCCATCCCACTCAGTCAGGACTGCCAGGACCTTCAAACTTACGCGGTGCACCAGGAAACGCATACGACGCTGGCGGGACCCACAATCTGGGTATATACGGTGAAAGGGCACCTCATGGCAACCCGTTCGTCGTTCCCCTTTGCGGTATGGATCCCGATTGACTTACTTCTTCAGCTTCGAGGCTCAGGTTCCCGCTGGAGGGCCTGTTTATCGAGATTCGCGTGCGCTGGGTCATGGTCCACCCCCGTGCGTGCTTCTCCTTCCTTATTGATACCCTCTCTAATAAATTTGGGCGTAGTACGACCCCAAAGCGGCGCTCCGTCTCCTTCAATACTCCCAAGGGTGCGAGTTCCTTGCAAGGCCGCAACGCTGCTTTTCTTCGACTAAACGCTATTGACCCAACGATGGAGCGCACCACGTGACTGACACGTCGTGAGCCTTCAAGTTCCCCAGAGGTGCCTCTCAGTACTATAAGTAGTTGCTACTGTAACAAGTTCTTTTTTTTGGAGTCCTTATTTTCCAAGCTCGTCCTTGTGTTGTTCTTGTGTGTGAGGGAATGTGAATATTAACAGAGTCATTGATATAATGTGATATGTACCCAAAATGGACACAAATATTGAAATAATTCGTGATTTTCTATGTAAAGCTTTGCATCTCTCTCCACCTTTTGAGATACAACAGAGTGATTGGGAGAGAATGATAAGCCATATAGTATATACGAGTAGGTACTGTACTGATTTGTTCACACATTTGAGTACTGGCTTTGATGATTGATCTAACGTCGACTGACAGTGACTTCCAAGTTTACTGAATGATACACATATTACTACTGGGCATGTACTGAGGGAATATGTACAAGCCTTCAGAAAAGTTAACCAAGGCTCTACCGTCGTCGATTGTATTTTCCGGACTTGAAATGCACAACGTGTCAGTCACGTGGTGCGCTCCATCGTTGGGTCATTAGCGTTTAGTTTTTCTTCGCGCCAGGGTTCCTCCTAAGGGTTAAGCCTTAGAATGAATTAACCCTTAATTTCAAGTTAATGCTAAGGGTTAACATGAAGCTGGATCCATCTTAACCCTTAATTAAGCCTTACCTTGGATTACGTCACCTTCTCGGCTACGTTCGGCAGGTTCGGCAGCTTGGTTGGCAGCTGCCAAAGGTCCGCAGCTTTGTAAAAGGGATTCGATTCTCAATGGCAGTGTGCCAGTGTCCGGCAGGTTCCCTTGATTCTGCTGAAGGCCGCGTCGGAACATGGGTCAAGGCCCTGGCGGGAGCAATTTCAGTCCACAAACATCAAGTTCAGCCAAAACTCAGCTGGAGCCAGCCATAAGAAGCAAAACCGCTTCGAAAAATGCATCTAAAAAAGCCCGGAAAATTTTGCATTTTTCATCCTAAGGCCCCTTAATATGGAGCCCTTAATAACCTTATTAAGGCCTTTAAGGCCTTAGCCTTCGGAGGTGCCCTTAATAAGGCCTTAAGAAGGAACACTGCTTCGCGCCACCAGCGCCAACGATTCAGTCAATGCAAATTTCAACTTCTCTATCGTCATGCGCCGATCCATCCGCAGTTTCGCATTCAAGAAGAGCAGTCGCCAATGAAGATGTTGCTCGATACTATACAGCTTCTCCGTGGCGATATGCACGAGGTCAAGCAGCGACTCGGGGCTCTCGAAACATCCATCTCCGAACTACAGCGATTCCCAGTCGCGGCTTAGCGGTCCAACGCGGCACCAGGATGACGCGCTCGAAAGGAGCAACTCCACGTATCCCTAGCCGTCCCCACAGGGCCCCAGCTGCCGTCGCAGATTCCGATGCAGAGTCCACCGCCGACGATGTCTCCGCTGACGCTAGTACCGATAGAGAGCCTGATACTACAACGGATGAGGATGATGGAGTAACTCTTGGGGCGGTAGATGTTACTGTGAAGGAGAATCGGGTTTTACAGGTAAGTCATCTTTGCCTTGATGTATATTATCCTAACCCCTTCGCATTCTAGACCTACATGACCCAGACTACTCGCCGCCTCTGTAACGTCATGGGTCGACGCTGGCCCGATCCCGAGGCTCCTCGCATGAACACTACCACAGGTGAAATTTATCTCACACCCAACTTTGCTGCCGGGGTCAAAGAAGCTCGCAATGCTCTGTTTGTGCGCAGAGTCGCCGAGCGAGCATTTGCTGATCTCGCGGTAAGTTTTGTTAGATGGAAGTTGTACTTCACTCTTTGATATTCTATTAGGACTCTACACATTGGCCCGTGGGCCTTGACGAGGAGCGGAGCCCGTCGTTCGATCTTGCTTTCCTCCTCGCGCTCGCCAAGAAATCTTTCAACTCCCTCAAGAAGGGATGGAAGCAGATGGCAGCGATTGAGGCTTCTATCAGTGCCGACGCGAACCGTCGTAACCATCGTCCAATGATGCGACGTAAACGGGTGAGCTCGCAGTTGGTAAAGCATTTATCCTCGAACTTAATCCGCTACAGAAAGAGGCAGTTTTAGCAATGCTTTTGCTGCGGCGCACGGTCTCGACCCCGCAATGTTCATTGATGTCATTCACGAGCAGTTTCTCTCCGATGAACTTTCGGGCCCGGACTCCGATGCGAGCGAAACGCAGGAAGAATGGAAGGAGCGGCTTGCAGGAGCAGCCGGTCTCCCAACTGCGCCGGAGTCCCTCGCTAAGTTCCAATTTTTTGAAGTCGTCGTCCCCGATTGGCACGCTTCCTGGGTTTGTTTTTGATATTATTTTATACCCAGTGCGTAATCTGATCTCACTGCAGTGCTCGGACCTTATCCACGACATGGAGGCGTTTGCCGGATTGACGAAGAATCTCAAATATCACCGCGTTGAGGCCGGTCGGGCATTTGATCGCATTCCCCGCTTCGCACCATTCAACTTCGCCATCGCGCCAGAGTGGTTGGCAGCGAATGGGAAATTACCTGCTAATAAGAAACTTCTGAAGGAATGGATGGAATGGCCGGAGCCTGAGGACTGTGGCCTGATTTTCGAACGCGACGAGGGTGGGCAGATAATTCAGATGTCTTACGAAGGAAGTCCCGACGCCGAGTAAATTCTTTTGAATCATGTACGGAGTGAATACATAGAATCACGCAGACAGTAGAAGCTCGGAAATAGATCGACTAGATTTCTTCATCCTCTCCAGTCGCCGTGCTCAGATCTAAGGCAGAAAGAGAGCTCGGGAATGTCGGAAAAATCGAATTTACCTGATATCACCTTATAGGTAATTACTGCACATTATCTACCTTACCGGGTGAAGGGCTCATTTCGACCTTTCATTCCTGTGGGTGGGTAAGATTGATAATGTGCAGTAATTGCCTATAAGTAAGGTGATATCAGGTAAATCCGATTTTTCCGACAAACTACACATGGAAATTTTAGTAAGACGAAGCACCATCGTTATCCATGAATCTTACCCTATCCATGGTTGTTGTCAGCCACATCGGGGGCTTAGTGAATGGCACCACCCCTCGAGCGACCTGGCACTTGATTTTGGCAAAGGGCAGCACTTGCGGTGGAAAGTCGGGGTCATCTGGCGCAGCATATTCTCCCCGAATCCAGGTCTCGGCACCAAGTTCGGGACTGCAATACTTCAGGTTGAATAGATGAATAAATATTGAGGACGCACAAATCATGCCAAGGAAACTTGTCGTTGTCCATGGGACTCAGTATCCGGCGAGGAGATTTGGAACCTCCCACGGTCACATGGGCTGTTGACATAAGGGTGCGGGCTTCCCACGCCCTCCATCCTAGCAGCTACCGTAGCTCGTATCCGAACAGGCTCTAAGGTTTTGATCACCCGTAATAAATTTCGTTCCTGTTTGGTGGTGTTTAGGCCGCGCGCATCATAGTAGCCCACCACATGCGATATAATGTCAACTTTGTTCTAGCCTCAATCTAGCCTTTTCCTTCAGTCTGACCCAGATTTATTTTCAGATGTCAGCGCCATAAGTCACTCAAATTGAACGGTTCAAAGTGCAGAATGTATGCTAGCGAGCCTCCCATCAAATCTATCCCCACAGTATATGCTAATATGCTCCAGAGATCTGACACCTCTTGCTAATATGATACGTGGTTGCGAAAAAGGTCGAGATTGATCTGAATTTCCATAAAAGGCAAGACATTTGATCTTGCCGGTATGATATTTGACTTGAGACAAACCTGTTCCGAGAACACCCGAACGCCCCACTCACGTCATCAGACCGGGCAGGGAAGCGGCGAGCAACGAGGGATAGGGGTAGTAGGCAGCAAGGACAGGAGAGCGAGACTTCTTCGTCTGTGTCAGGCCTTCGAAACCCAGCCAAATGTCGTCTCCTGCTATTCACATCTGAATCTGCTCTTGTCTAGTATCCACGGCGCGTCGTGATCATGATCTTCTGTTGAGGGCGAAGGTATGTTTTTGCCCATTTTTTATTTCTATACCGCTCTTACCAGTTCCCACTAGTACTCAGCTACCAGTGCTCCGCTCTTGCTCTAGCTTAAAAACACCCAACGGTAGATCTACATAGACTGGCTGTTCTACTGTTTATGCCGGCGTCGGTCCTCGAGCGTCTCTTTCTTTCCTTTTATCTCTGGTTTACCTTGCCTTTGGTCAGGCAGCTGGCCGGTCTCAATGCTTTCGCGGTCCGAGTATATATATATATATATATGGTACTAGGATGGATAGGATAGGATAGGATGTTGCCGGCGCGATAGTGTACTATTGTATATTTTGATAATTTACACCATCTCAAAGCATCCGAAATG
The DNA here is from genome assembly GCA_037176885.1 of Favolaschia claudopus. Lineage (NCBI taxonomy): Eukaryota > Fungi > Basidiomycota > Agaricomycetes > Agaricales > Mycenaceae > Favolaschia > Favolaschia claudopus. Next base: position 2,116,747 of record JAWWNJ010000020.1, on the reverse strand, counting down.
TTCTGTTGACACGACAACGCCTCCCTCGACCAGTTGCGATGGATTGAGATGAATTGTACAAAGATTCAGACTATCACGATGCATCTCAAGCTATACCGAAAAAGTGTGCCACTTTTCCAGATGGTTTGAGCATGGATGAGATAGTTTGAAGATATTCGCATTTCATCTCATTTCATTTCACTCAATCCCGTGGACTTTTGACTGGGACTTCGTCCCCATAGGTGGAGAAGCGGTTGCTTCAGTCCGTGGGGAATGTCGGACTTTGCCGGAATTCTTGTCCAGGAGGATGCTTACCAAGCAACTGGACGGACGCTTAGTAAGCATCTGCCGATGAATGGGGAAGCTTGCATTATACAAACGAGACTGTGCCGTAATTGTCCTTGTCTTTTGTCAAGTCAACTGTCAAAGTGTCCGGCCTCGGTTATCCGTTGTCCCGGGATCCGGATATTCCATCAGTCGAGAGAACTTTCTTCCTGGGATCTCTTGAATACTTAATGTCGCAAAAATCGAAACCCAGTTATACTCGGTTGTAACCTGTTATAAGTCTATAACCTGGGAGGGGGGCCTATAAAGCAACACTTAGAATGAGCTGGGACACGCACCGGACATAGCCGTTGACGTTATGTCAATGGCTGTCCAACGGTTCCCGAAGCTCCGCGGTCCGAACACGAATGATGCCTTTCGTTCTCAATCTATACTGCACCAAACAACGCCGTTAAACAACATGTATTGTACTAGGACTCGGCGGCAGTGTTTCCCGCACATTGATGCGCCGCTTTTTGAATTTCTTTGCACAAATAAGATTGTTGAGCGCTTCTCTCGTCACCTCTCGTCACTCAAGCGGCGACAATCAGCATGGGCCTCTCACGTCTTGTCTTTCGGAGATCTCGGCGTGTCCCACAAGAAAATGTGGCCTTGGGACACGCGCAAATTGGCTGGGCGCCTCTCCCACAGCGTGTCCCAGGCAAAACTGGATCCCGGCCCGTCAGAGCAGGCCGCCGCCCAACTGCATCGGGCCGCCGGCGTAAATGTTCTCACACGTGTGATATTTCCGCGGGACTTCTTTGCTATTCCCTCCCGCCTCTACCGCTTGTGATGGCGCGTCAATGGGATCATTCAAATTACGCGAAATGTACGTAAAGTTTAATAACGCGTTAATGGGCGTGTTCAAATTCGGTGCCCCGGGGCCGCCCCACCCCGAGCCCGCACACAGCCAGCGTGTCCCGGGACACGCTGGCGCTGCCATTTCCCTTATTGGGCCGTGTCCCATAGAAACTAAGCCTGATTAGACTCATAAGTCCTATAATTTTTAAAGCTCGTTATACGTCATTATAGACATTATAGCTCATTATTACCGTGTTGGCCCGGGGAAGCTTTCAGCGCACATTTGGCTCATGGAATTCATCTCAAATCAGGCAAAATACTGAATAAAATTGTTCTATTTCCAACTAGACTACGTGTACAACATCGTAGAAGTAGCCAACTATGTTGCGGTGGGGAAGGGGGATGAAGACAACTACAGCCAAGATTAGACAGCGCGCGGGAGATAGAAAAGTAAGGACACACCAACTGTTGTCAATTGCGTTGAAGCTTCAAAGGCACAGGATTAGAACCTCATCGGAGAATAAAAGCGACACACCAATAGACCGAATCCCCCCATGTCGGTGGTTTGTGATGAATGAGCGGGCAACCGAGCACACCCGTCGAAGATACCGGCACTGGCATCAAGGGAGGGGCGGGACCGACGCCGTCGTATGTCCTTGAGCTGTCGATGGTGGTGGTCGAGAGGAAATAATAATAATAAAGTTCCATTTTTATAGTAACTGCACGCCGTTTACGGCGTATGATGCTACTCTAAACATGAGATTTCTACTATTGATTGTATATAGGTGGGAGTGGTTTTCGTGGGTTTAGTGAGAGTAATCCCGGGGGTGAGGGCGAGCAGGAAAATTGAATATACATGAGGGTGGGAAGGCAAGAGGAGGGAGCAGGGATTGGCATTGGGAGAGTTATTCCGCACGGAAGAACGGCCCCGATGCATGGTGCTCGGCTGCGATGCGACGAAGAATCGACTGACGGACGGGACATGCAGGATCAGTGGATCGGTGCTGCCCGCCGCATCCCCGGAGGGCGCATTTGAGCACGATATGGGAGCATCCAGTGGAGTTGGTACGGCAGGGAGTCTTATGGGGGCAGTGGCAGTTGGAAGTGGGGTGGTCGGAGGCGCAGGTGCCGCAAACAGCAGAGCGTTTACACTGCGCAGCAATGTGTCCAAACCGGTAGCAGTTGAAGCATTGGAGGGGCTGCGGGCAGTATTTCTCGGTGCGATGAAGGTGACCATGGAGGGCGAGCTTATTCGTAATGAAATAGTTCGCCACATCCAAGTCGTTGAAGTGAAGAACGAGTGATGAGAATTTCTTGGTCCTACGGACCTGCTCGCTGGAACGGCGTCCGATCCAGTGAACTCGGACCAGATTCTGATGGTCAATTTCATTCGCAAGTGCTAGCTCCAAAATGTCGTTCTCCCATGAGTCATTGTCTGCATCCACCGTGCCATTACCAACTTCAAAGTCAGTGGGCACACGATGCATGACAACAGCAAAGGATGGAGAGCGAGCCTGGAGCAGACTAGAGAATGCCGGCAGCCAGCCGTCGAGATTGTCCCGAAGGACCTCTACCTCGTCGACTCCCGTGAGGGTGAGACGGATGTCTCCATTGCGATATTTCGCAACAGCACGGGCAGATGGGTGAACAGGGGAGTCAAACTCCATCCGATCCATCAGTGCATTGAACTGCTGTTGGATTGCGTAGTGGCTGTCATTGGTGAACGCCTTGTGAAGGCGATCCTTTGGGGTCAAGATGAGGTCACGTGATGTGTCACGGGTGACGTGGGAAGGGGCCAGTGACGTGGCGGGTGAGCTGGCAGCGACAGAAGCGTAGGTTTTGTCTGGGGAGATAATGGATGCTGGAGTGGTTTGGGTGGTCAAATTGGGTAGGGATTCCAGTTTGGTCATGATAGTGTCGAGTTTTGTGGTCAAGGAGTCGATGCGGGTGGTATTGGAGTTGGCAGCAGGCTGCTGTACAAGTGCGGCGGCAAGCGCCCGAATGGTATTCCAGTCAGCAAGAGGAACGGTGCAAGATTTAGCATTGGTGGTTTTTGGGAGTTTCACAGCGTAGATGATTTTGTGGAGGTTCTGGATAGTGGCGCTAGGGAGCGCCCTCGGAGCAGGTGGTGGTACCGGATCAAGAGGCATCCGTCGAGAGGAAAGAGCTGCGGAGTTACGCTGTCACGGCCTGCGGCCTCATATTGCCGTGGTGACGTTACTGTGTGGGGCGTCCCCAAAATGGCCCAAAGCCGAGGGTGACGCGCCACATTGGCGACTCAAAATGGCCCAAAGCCGAGGGTGACGCGCCACATTGGCGACTCGGGTCGGGGGGGAAGCTGCTTGATTCCAAGTGCGCCATGAATGGCATTCACTGGATTGACACTCAAACAAGAGATGTTTTCGACACCAACTTACGCCGGTTCCTTCGCAACACCTTTACGGACGAGAATTTACGGGATGATGGTCTGGATTTGTGTGTTGGTTCACTCTTGTACATGCCCGGAATTGGCTCACATATTCGTCAGATCCGACCATATAAGTGTATGTATATTGACTTCACATCCCTCGAGGATGTCACGGGCAAATGCGACGTTCTCCGATGCAACCCGGACTTCCAAGTGAACCACGAGGAGCGGTTTGACTTCGTTAACGTTAACATGGACCAAAATTCCCTTTCCTTCGCGCGGGTACTGTACCTCTTTCGCTGTGTTCTCCCTTCACATCGCGAAGAGGACATTGCTCTGGTGCGATCACTCAAAGCTTCCCGCTGGAAACCGAATACTCTGTGGGAAAATTGTCGTCTGCTGGACGATGTTCATCTTGCCGAGGTATTTTGTACGAGGAGCACACATGATTAACGCTTTCGGCTGTCGAAACGAACGCAGTACATATTATCTCAATGATGTTGTAGATGGAGATTGGTTCCTGCGCGCGGAAAATTGAATTTTATTGGGATTTCGGGACTCGAGGAAACTATTGTTGGGTGTTGCAGCTTGTAAGCTAGTTCTAATAGGCAATAAGGGTCCTCCCTACTTATAGTTGGTTATAACTAGGTATAACCAGCCTATAATTGCCCTATAACCGCTATAATCGGTTATAATCGGTTATATCGGACTTTCGATTTTTGCGACATTGCTCCTTTGTCTGTAGGTTTTGGCCGCGGAACGAAGAAACCAGGCGGAGTCCCAAACCTTTGCACGTGTCTGAATGAAGACTGTTTGCTCTCTGTTTGCCCTTGGTGAGTGCGGGGAGCTGATCTGCTCATGTTATAGCCTGAGATCCAGCGAGCTATGCGCCAATTTGAACTGTGGAAAAATATACAGGCAAACAGGCGCTATAGCCCTCGCAAAGTGACCATTTTCGACCGATTTGACCGGAATTTGCCGAAATATGCAAAAATGGCAGTTTTGTGGAGCCTATAGCGCTTCAACGGCTGAATATTTTCATAAGGTTTGACTTGTGAAAGTACTTGTATTTAGATATTGGAGATCTGTCCCGGGCGGAAGTTGAGGTAACTCCTTTCAGCATAATCTTTGATCATAAAATCGACTAGATAGCACCATCGTGCTCTGTTTGGGGTGAAGGCGAGGTAGGTTTGAACATTCATCAGGTCGATAGCTTCGTTCCTCGATGGGATATCTAAAACTTGTTTGCCTCCGTCCAAAACGTCAAGAATCATAGAGCCATGGCCGACTCGGGCTCTTTTACCGTCCCATAGGAATTCGTGTTCCAGTTGTATAAGAGTTTCTTCTATTTCCTTTGGCATTCAACACGGGTCAAATATTGGGTTCTTCCACCAATGACCATGTTAATGATATGGCGCTTTCCTTCTAACTCAGGTTTTGTAGTACCCCAGCGACGCAGGTCACAAGTGATTTTTTCAACCACGGAGGGCCAGGGAGTCATATAATCAACCTGATTTCCAATCCATGCACCCAGCATACGGCACGTTTCGCCATCGGGTACGATCCGAACTTGGTCTGGAATGTCTCCGACCGCAGAGTTCTTGTTCATTCTCCGTTCGCTCACAACCAGGTCGTCCAAACGGGAGTATCACCGTTTTATGTTCATTGAACTTAGCCGTCGACGCGGCGCACCAGAGGTCTAATAGTTTCCAAAGTTCATCTAGGGCGTTAGCTGAGGACAAAAAAATTGTCGTGTCATCTGCGAAGAGAGAGATGATCAATTCTTGTTCCAACTCGGGGAGTGCAATACCTTTCAGCTTCTGAAGAGCAGGCAAGACAGTGGATCTCCTTGTCTCACGCCACGGACGACGAGGTAGGGATTGCTCAGCATCCCATTCGACCATCACGACTGTTTCGGCGTTTGTATATAGCTTTTTGATCAAATTGTAGAATCGGGGAGGGAATCGTAAATGTTGTAGCACCCGGAGTAAGTAAGAGTCGTTGGTCACCAATACGAGACGGAATTCTTGCTCGATCATTTTTAACACGTTAACCTTCACTGCTGCGCCCAACTCGCTCGCTTGATATCTCTTATTCTTGCATGGTTCCTTGCAATTCTAAAATATATTCGGAGCATCTGAACATGCAAATACTCGACCATGACGCTCCGTCTGATAACTGTGCTCACTTCAGGGACGGCGGTCCTTAAACGTACCTCAACATGAACCACACCAACAATGACATACAAATGAGTACCGAAGACCCTCTTCGACCACGAGAGGGTTTTGGGGACGTGGTACAGCCCTCTCGTCAGTGCCTGCAGGCTGCGAGTTCAGAGAGCGAAACCAGCAGGAGTCGAGGCGATTCGGGGTCTAGCCCCGGCTACCCTTCACGCGACCCCTTCTGTAGCAGTTCGTCTGCTCTGGCTGTTACAGCGACGGGCGAAGAGCAGAGCCCTCGTCCCTCTCCAGTTGTGACCGTGATTTTAGATGACGGTTCGCCGTGGGTGCATCCAGTACCTGCAACGGATCAGAACTTGAGATTCCAGTCCAACAACATTTCAGATGTCTCGCGGGTTAATGAAGAGGGAATAACAAGCCCCCGCAATACAGATAACCACCTGATTGACGCAACAGGATCAGAATTACCTACTTTGAATACAAATACATAGTGTTGCCGGGAGCTGAGTTGGAGCTGAACTCGAGTTGATTGCCCATCAGCTCGCTGTCAGCTCGAGTTGACCGGAGCTGGCTCAGAGCTGATACCGGATATGGGAATCTAGGGTCCCAGGGTTCATCAACGTTCATCTTTCCACCCGAAGGGCAAAATTTTAGGGGAGAATGGACCAAATTTTTATGTGGAAGGTTTTCCTGAGCTCTCTTCAAGCTCAAACTGCTTTTTATACGTCAAAAACGGCCAAGAAACGGCCAATACAGAAACTGGGGAGGGAGTGTGATGTCACTCAGTTACACCACCACCAGAAATGTCACGTCGTCCGCTTTGGGTGACGAGGGTGGAGTCGAGGCGAGCTGGCATCACCTCGAGGTGCCGCTTTTGGGAAGGGGTCGAGTTGGAGTTGAACTCACCTCGGAGCTAGCTCCAGCTTCCGGCAACACTACTTTGAAATACAAGTGCGTTACCACATTCAGATGATGCTACCTCCAAATTAATCGCAACATTCGCAAATTTAACAGACCACCGAGTCCTGATGCCACCCCCCAAAAAATGATGGGGCCCCAATCAACTCCGCTTGCATCAAAAGTTCCAGAAATGGGCTGTTCTATTTTTAGGGGTGGCATCAGATGGCGCAGCCACTGTAGATCCGCGTTCAACACGCGATAACCTCATGTAAACTAGTGATAGAAATCATCGATTTTTTTTTTCTTTTGCACTCATCCCGCCTCTGCGCGTCGCTGCCCCGGTATCGATATCCAACAGGTTATGGGCCTATAACCCATCATCACTATCCTGCAGCACGAGTCCCCCCAGCGCGATGTCCAGTCCATGGTCAATGCCATCAATGCTTGGGAACGCTCTGATCTTCAGCGTTCTGATTCGCTTATCCAGGCTGCTCGGAACACCTTCGCAGCCTATAATCCGAATCACGGGGGTGAAGATATTGTCGCTGAAGCTCATCTCGCTCGCAATCGGACCCAGCTTACCTCATCCGGAAAACCCTATTCCCACTCCCACTCGCATTCTACCTCTAACGCTGGTACTTGAAAGGCCTCTTGAGTCAGTAGATCTGCCGAAAAAAAATCTCTTAGGCCGAGAGAGTTATGTAGACCAACAGGCGAAATCATAGATTTCATGACTCGTGAATTGAATAATAATAGCGGCATTGCCTTTTACGCAGATGCAAAACGGCTTCGGCATATTGCAAGTCAGCTTTCATTCTGTTTTGTTCAGTTAAGTGTCGATCTGCTTCCAGGACAGTCTACCCAATCGAGCCAGATATTGACGTTCATTGGATTTTTTACTACGAAGATTGGAAACAACTGGCATATATAAAGGAGTCTGTTGTACAGGCGGAAGCTGAAAGAAATCACCAGAAAAAACTAAGATAACACCATCAAAAGGTCTGGAATTAAAACCTATAAACTCTCAAGCTAAGGTGTGAGGACACCTGGCTTCCTTGGCATGGAAATCAAGGGGGAAACCAAAAGAAACAAGGCGTGGTGTCTAAAACCTCATAGCATGTGGTACAGTGTAGTAAGGCTCAATGGGGAAGGAGGGGTCGATGGTGATTATTTTTCTTTCGTCACACCCGTTGACCGCAGACTCGTCAATTAGTTCGGGACTCTATGCCTCACGTTAGCACTACTCTACCTACTGTATTAATTTGGGATGCAGAAAGACAATGAGTATTACTCTTTTGTGTCAATCCGTGAGAAATCAAGGAATTGGTGACTTTCTTATCGGGGATCCTGCGCAACGGGGGAACTTTTTTGCCTCAGAACAAATTCTGGTCAAAAGATCTTGATATTTGCTATGTTTCCTAGCGCATATGTGAGAGGATCTGGCCAAAGATGCGGTCGAACGGAAATGGACAAGATCATGCACGTGGAAGCGTGACAGCTGTTTGTTGACGCGTCTGTTTGTCACCTCTCTCCGTCTTCTCTGGCCAATCTTTGCTGTCTTTATAGTTCTCATGTGTACCGCGCAAAGTCCGACCGGGTCAAAGCCCATGAGAAGAGTCGACGAAAAGAATAGTAGCAGCGGCACTGGCGGAGTACGAGCGGGAGCGCGTCAAGCCCGCCACCCTACATAGGCAAGCCCAAAAATATCTCGCAATTGTCATTCAAACACGATGACACTATCTCGACGAGTACAAGGTGGTCAAAGTATTCGAGAAGCAAACCAAAAGCAGCAAAAAGTCCCCATCGTCACGGAGTGGGCACTCGTGCAGTTCATGCGCGAGTCCGCGGATCGAGACTTCCCCCTCATCCTAATGAGGGAAGAGGGTCGAGCGGGAGCGAAGGAAGGAGCTGCGAGCAGAGATTGAGCAGGAGTGGGCTGAGATGAAGCACCAGCACAATGCTGCGGTCGAGAACTGGACTTCCGAATGCTCCAAGCTGCAGGAAACTGGTTTGAAGAAGAAAGACCTGCCCCCGAAGCCGAAATTGGGCAAGAAATCGAAGCTGCCGGTCGTGGATGATGAGGATGAGGACGAGGAGGACGAGCCAAATGAGAAAAGTAACGTGTAACATGCGTTCACCAAGAAGCCAGAATTATAACATTTAAGATCAATATTTTGTTTCGATCGTCGTACTACATTTCAAGTTAAAGCTGGCCATAGCTTTATTGTATATCGACTTGTTGTATCTTCTGGTAGTTGCCTGAAGAACCTTGGAATTTTTGCGATACATTTGCCGGGCAGAGATCAAAAACATCAAAGCTGATCACCATCGAGCGTTACTACACTGTAGGACTGCCGAAGCGAAAATGAAGCACGACAAAAAGGGGAAGAGAATTCCATAAAAGGAAATTTTGCTACGCCCTGCCAAAATCGAACCCCGGGCATTCCGCGCAACAGAAGGATATGGAGGCAACCTCCGCAACCACTAGACAAACGCCTCCATGGGATGTGTAAAATCATATGCTGTATCACCAGCCCATGTTGTCGCTCCCGGACACTATTTTACCATTGTACCCTTCATATCGTCGCTGTTTTCGCTCTCAAACCTTCATTTACCCTATCTGAACTGTTAACTGAGGTAGTTATGCATTTTTTCCCCTGCAATGACTCCATAGACGAAACTGCCACCGAAAAAGGAAATTCACGTGACGTGTCCGGGGAGGGGGTGAGCTGCTCAGCAACGGCAAGTATTACAAGTGTGCGGCGACTTCTTGGCCGCCATTGAAAATCTCTTGGACCAGGTTGGTGCATTCATTATCTACAAATTCCTGCATTCATCCCAGTTGATGCTGTGCGACGGTGTGCGTAGGGCAATGAGCTGTTCGGTTCAGCGGATCTTCCCGTCATTCGAGATATTCTACTTGACCAACGAGCGTTGGTGAGCGCTGTTGACGCGTACTATACTCATGGAATCACCATTGACCCTCATTTCAAGTTAAGCCCGCTCCAAGCCCAACCAGCCAATCAGTTACGCGAATACTCATTAACCATCGACCTCACACCTCCCTTGCTATGGCAACCCCTGCCGCCCCTCAGGATATCTATGGTGCGCTCGGCCTAAACACCACCAAGGAGGTCCCATCAATGATGCGACCGATAGTCAAACGCAACACGTTTACAGCTATGGGGGCGTGCGACCATACGATAAAACCTTTCAGCCAACATCAGACCTTCACTACTTATCTGGATCTACAGTCAATTTCGTGGACCAATCTCACTCAGTGTGCGTATTTCTGTGGTCCAGGATGCATCATAATTGCAGCTCAAATTCTCTTACACAGCCCTTACTACGCTTTGCTTCCGGTGGGACTGCAAGCGCAATGCCGCTTAAGACGCTTCCAGCGCTTGCCGAGGCCGCCAGCGCTATCATGACTTGGAATTCCAGCAAATATATGCTTCTTTTTGGTGGGTTTGACGAGCTCTATGAAGCACCCACAGGGCGTTGATTGTTGTTGATCTCGACTCGCTCATCTGGCGGTTTGTTTCTGTAACTGGGCCCCCCATTCTCCCTCGGTTATCGGCGACCATGGTCGCAATTAATAACCGGCTCTTTGTGTTTGGCGGCAGGACGCGTTACGAGGACGACGCTTCCTTTATATCCACATTCTCAATCGCAACTTTAGATGACCATTTCAATTGGACTTGGACCACCATCGACCAAGCACATTCCGATGGAATCCCACCGTTAGGCTATGGACTCCAAGCTTCCCCCATCGATGACGGAGCGACCGACAGTGCTGACCCAAGGATGGGTGAAGAATACAGAGGCACGATCACCCTTGCTTCAGGCCTATATCTCTACTAAACTTTGTGCAGCCGGTTGATCTTTCGGCTGCAACCATACTGTACCGCTCTGTATGACTGAAACCAATTTTGGACCGTTACAGGCTGAAACGGCTGAAACGGCTTACAAATCACCCTTTTAAGGAAGGAGACTCACCATATATAGGTGATTTGTCAGCAGAAACAGCCCTCCGTTACGCGTTACGTTTCAGTCATACAGAAGGCTACAGTAGTTCTTTTCGATACTACCACGCTGACAATGCGGTCTGCAACCGAAACGCTAGGCGACTTTCCACGCATGATGCATTGGCACCTCACCAACACAATAACACCACCGCACTTCCCTCCGGTCGTTGTGCTTGTTACATGGGTGCCTCATACCCACCCAGAAGACACCCTGGTACCAGAGGTCTGGGTGTACGCCATCCCGCTGCGGAGGATATGCCGGGTCAATCTTAGCCATGACCTGTGGAATCTGGAGCTTGATTTGCAATCTTTTGTTACTGTTGGTAACCGGATGTTTTTGTTGGGTAGCAAGGCAGGGCACAATGATGACGCAGAGAGGGAGGAATGTCTTGATCTACGATTGCCCCATCGGGATGTCGCAATTGAAATCCTGACTCTCTAAGGGTTGCCCAAGCTTGAGCCACACTTCCTCATTGATGTGACAAGCTTTGGCTCCCCGCCTTCGGCGCGATGGACTCGCTGCGCTCGCACCGCACCTACGGCAGTCGCACAGCTTGCGGCGGCATCGTGCGAAAAGTCACCTGAAAATCCACGTGAATTGTCACGGGACCTTCGGTCCCGTACTCTCTTTTATTATAGACTAAGACAAGCTTAAGCACCCCGCCTTCGGCAGGGCCGGCTCGCTGCGCTCGCGTCCCTCCCTACGGCGGGTGCACAGCTTGTCGGGGCTTTGCCCCAAACCCCGCGCGGATTTTTTTGCTGGATTCCGTGCCCGCGGCGCCGCACTGCCGCTCGCTGCACTCGCCGGCGCGCGGCGCCGGGGACCGCGTGTGAGTTTCAACATCTCGACAGCCGGTTGCAGGATGTCGACAAAACCCCGTGACTTTCTGTCAAAAGTCACGCGACTGATGGCCTGGCCCTCTTTTCAAGTATAAGTAGGATACTGTGGCCAAAATTTTCGAGTCAAAAATCGAAATTGTGTGTACCTCTCCGAGCCTAATTTTGTTTTGTATAGGCCGATCTGGGCCTCCGCAACCACGAAATACATCCTATACATTTGCTATACATGAAAACACATGCTATACTATTAAACTGCCACATCTGCACAAACACCTACATCTGCATAAATTCGATCTGGCGAGATCGCGGTTTGGCTTGGGCTTCTCAAATTAATCCAGGACATTTCCTGTAACGATATCATTTCTCCTGGATAATCCCGTGACCGTATCTCACTCAAACATACTCCACTTCCCTCCTACCCCTCCATTTTTATTTGCTCATGGATGACTTCATTCCGCATTTGTCTTACCTTGCTGTAGAATATAAAAATCGAGCTGTAGTAGATAGAATTCCTTGGTGAATCTAAAGCTTACAACAGTCATTTCGGTTCGCTCACTAAGCTTCTCCGTGTGGCGGATCTCGATTCTTTTCGCATCCGTCACATCTTTTTGACTCTCTTGCTTCTGTCGCCGTCTGCTCTGGTTTCCCGTGGTCTGATCAACCGCCGCTACCGACTTCGACGACAAACCCTCTCATCAAGTTTTCTATCTTCGAGTGTTTCATCAAGCTGTTTCATAATGTCTCACTCTGGACGCCCCTCTGCTGCTCTTACTATGCCTCAGGCAAATTCTATTTCTTCCGGAAATCGACATGAACGTAGTAAGCAAACTTCGTTTTCTTCGGAGCATCGCGCTCCTGGGCGCTTCGGCCCCCGCGAGCATCCCGCTCTGCGTTCGACTTTGGGTGTACCCAAGTTGCACCCTACTTCATTCGAAGTGGGTTATCCCGCCTCACTCGAGGTGGTGTCTCCCGAGCATTCCGCTCGTAGCGTTGACCATCGGTCTCGCCCCGTTTCGCCCGAGCTATTGTATAGCCGGGTAGTTGCCGCTTCGCCTTCTCCTTCAATGGGGACAGGTGTTGCTGGTCGGACGCCCTCGGGTGTTAAAATCTCGCCAGTTTCGTCGCCCGAGCGCAACGTAAAATTTAGCCTCATCGATGTTAGCGATGAGGAATTAGTTACCTGGACGCAGGTAGATAGTAAAACGGCGAGAACGCACCGAGAAAACGCGAGCTCATGCTTGAATAACAATGTAATTAATTCTGTTCATTCCGCTGAAGCGACTGTGTCCGCAACGCGTAAGGATCAGGAGATGAATCCTGATGAATATCGTCGTATTGCACTTGAGTATTGGCGCATGGCGGAACATTTGAGCCAAGCTCAATCCGAGCTTTCGGGCATTTCAAACGCAGAACCTTTGACAACAAAGGTATCTGACGATGAGTTCAATGAGAAATCATCATTTAATTCGGTGAAGTTACCGAAAACCTCTGCTAAAAGGCATAGCAGTGGACATTCTTCTGGGAAGAAGGATGAGAATCTTGTCGCTAAGAATAGAGACAAGAAGGAAAGCTCACATGAGATTGGACTTTCAAAGAAGGACATCGAACGCTTGCGCGTTCGCCGTGCTGAGAAGTCTAAGAACTCTCGCAAACATGTCCAGGTTGAATCGGATGAAAATTCCGATTCAGACCGAGATTCAAACTCAACGCCTCGTACTCGAGAGCGTAAAGCGTCTGCGCAGACCAAAGAACGATCCGAGAGATCAAGAGTTTGCAAAAACGACTCAAGGAATTAGATTCCGAGTCGAAGCCTGTAAAGGTGAATCAGGCTAAGCGCGCTGTGATCAATGGTATTGAAGAACACATGCGCACAGGGAAAGCTTCGAAGAAATCGAAGGAATCCAACCCTCGCCCGCACAAGGTCAAGAAGGGACCGTTTCCCGGGAGATTTCCTGCCGGAGGACTCCTCGAGCAGACCATTCGCCGTGCGACTGGGCACGACTCGTCGCCATCTTCGTCCAATTCTTCGTCCAGTTCCTCTTCAACCGATTCCATTTCCGAATCGGATTTGTCGAGCGACGCTGATGAACTTGGGTCGGAGGGTCATCGTCGAGTTCAAAACGGAGGCGAATGAAAAGCCGGCGTACCTCTAAACGGAAATCTAGGCGATCCAATGAACCTAGAATGCGGTTGAAGCCCATTGAACCGAACAAATACGACGGATCTGTGGATCCATATCTGTATCTGAAATTTGTTCGCGAGAGCACGACGTACGTGCAAATGGGCAAAGTACCTGAAGAAGATCAAATCTTCTTCATCAGTTATTTCCTTGAAGGAAAGGCTGCTGAATTTTATCAGCGCAAGGCTGTTAAATATGAACGGAAGTGGACCTTAACCAAATTCTTCTTTGAATTGCTTAATTATTGCTTCCCGAGGGATTCCCGCTTGCGACAGCGAGACGAACTCGCGCGCTGTCATCAGGGCAACAAGTCAGTAATAGAGCATATTGCTGAAATAGAACAATTTTGGACGATGTTTGGCCTACCTGAAAACCAGGAAAAGGTTATCACTCTCTGGATGAGTCTTCGTGACGATGTTCAGATCGAATTATGGCATCAAAAATTGGACCCAGAAACCTCCAGTTGGAGAAAGGTTGTTGCTGGCGCTGAAGACGCGGAAAGGCTTGTAGCGTTGAACTCTGATTCAGAGTGCGACACCGCTGGTATTCTCAGTGAGAATGCCGAGGATTTTGTCGACGATAATGTCGAAGATAGCTCTGAAGCTCAAGTCAAACCTGAACTTGAGAACGGAGGGCGTGTTAATAACGCCTCTGACGAGTCGAATGAACAAGCCGCTGATGATTATGAGAATAATCATCCAGAAACTGGGCTCCAAACTCACGGGGTGAATTTGGACTATGATTCCTTGTATGCTCCTTCGGACGTCTTGGAAACCCTATATGTAGGGTCAATCGCCTTCTCAATGGAAGTCGAGGAGGGCGAGAGTACGAGAAATGAAATTTTCGAGCGGTTTGTCGACTTCCCGTTGAAATATACGGACTCGGACTATGTTGATTCGAGCGAAGACGACGTTGTCAATGACACGCCGTTTGAACCATTTGTGGTGAGCGCTTGTAGCGTTGGAATAGCAGGCGTCGAGCCGTGCTATAGCGATGTGGAGTTGAGCCATTGTGTCGACGTCGAGTCAGACGTTGAGATGAAGGTGAAAGGCAAGAGCGAAGTCGAAGAGCTGTCAAGCGGACAGCCACTGATTGCGGAACAGAGCTGCGAGATTGAACCCCGCACGTCATTACGTGACTTTGCTGTGGACGGCGATGAAGAACCAAGCCGCCTGGCCTTGGCCGTCGATCCCAGCTCACCCACACCATCTTCTACTTCATCCAACTCCTTGCCAACCATCTTTCCCTCTCCGACACCATTTTCCTCCCGAACTCGCCTCACCCCGCTCACTTCTTGCATCATCCGCGCCGACGGGTTTGACCCGTTCATTTCCCAGCCGTCTACGCCTCACGAACACCCCCATGGCGAAACCATTCCTTCGCATCGTGACGCTGGCTGCAGAAGCGATGATCCAGAGCATGCAATTCCTGGTTCCGCGAATCGTCACCTCCAGATCCACGCTGTATCGCGGAGTTTGGGAAAGGCGAAGCAGCCGTTGAACCGCTCAGTGACCCAGTTATTGCGGAGGGTCGCATGACTGGTGATATATCGCTCCCGGGTGGCTTCATCCCCGAGGAGGACTTTTTGTTGGAGGAGGATTGTTTTTAGATTGTCTACGCGACAACCTGCAGGGCGTATGTAACGATATCATTTCTCCTGGATAATCCCGTGACCGTATCTCACTCAAACATACTCCACTTCCCTCCTACCCCTCCATTTTTATTTGCTCATGGATGACTTCATTCCGCATTTGTCTTACCTTGCTGTAGAATATAAAAGTCGAGCTGTAGTAGATAGAATTCCTTGGTGAATCCAAAGCTTACAACAGTCATTTCGGTTCGCTCACTAAGCTTCTCCGTGTGGCGGATCTCGATTCTTTTCGCATCCGTCACATTTCCATGATACTCTTGAGTAGTTCGCCCGGTTTTTCAGAATATTTCGCGCTCGTCTGAGCTCACAGAAAAATCGAAGGTCGTTTACGGATCAAAATTGATGCACCGCCAACCCCCTGCCAATTTTTTGTTCAGATGTACCGTTTTTGCCTCGCTCGCCGGCATCCTCACTCCTCCATCCCCGGCTCGTTTAAATTCCTGAAGATAATCAGAGTACATGTTTCGATGTATCGCTAGAAACCTATCCAGGTTTGACAGGAATCCGCGGTTATTTGAGTCCACAGTATGTCCATCAAAACTTTTGTGCAGATGTGGCAGTTTAATCCTATACATGAAAACACAAGGATCAGCTCACGTGAAAAGTAACGTGACTTTGACAGGAAACCACGGGACCATGTCGAGATGTCGCTGCCGGATGTCGAGATGTTGCTCCCGGTTCCCACGAACTTTCCCGACGGCGCCGCGCACCGCGAGTGCAGCGAGCGGTAGTGCGGCGCCGAGGGCACGCAATCCAGCAAGAAAAAAGCACGCGGGGTTTGGGGCGGAGCCCCGACAAGCTGTGCACCAGCCGTAGGGAGGGACGCGAGCGCAGCGAGCCGGCCCTGCCGAAGGCGGGGTGCTTAAGCTTGTAGTACATGAAAACACAAGGAGCCGAGCACGTGAAAAGTAACGTGTTAGCGGTATTCGGGTATACGGAACGCGCATGATGCGCGGGTGTTGCGGTGGCGGCGGAACGGTACGGGTTGGGCAGTGTCGTTAGCAACGTAGTATATAGTCTGTAAGCCGCGTGAAGGGCTCTTCACGCGTTTGTACCCTCGTCCTCTTTAGGGTTTAACACGGTCGCGGGTCTACTCGCGGGTTTGTACCCGAGGGTCGAACGGGTCCGGGTACGGGTTGGCGCTGTGTTGACCCGCGCAATACCGCATACCCGTTCGGGTAGACCCGCAAGACCCGCGAGTGTTCGGCATTGTCGGCGGCGCAGTAGCCGAGGATGTTTTGATGCCATCAGGAGTGTCGGGGAGCTGTCGGCACCTTCAAATCACTGATATCGGTTTGATTTCGACATTTTTTGGTGGTTTGCCGAGCAGACCCGCACTATTGACAAGCATTGATTATCATTGAATCATCACAGTTCGTGTGATGATGAGTCATTCTCCATATGGTTTCCTTCTTTACATTGAAAAGGCTGTATGGGTGCGATGACTGTGATTGATTGTTCACACGGTCTGTGGCAGTATAAATAGCATAGTATATTCTCTTTGTACTTTAGTCTTTTTATTCAGTTCATTTCTCGAAGCTAATATTGCACCACCCAACCCCTTATCTTTGATCTGGGGCGCAAGGCTTTGATTGTGACATAATAAAAGGACTGCTCTCTTACCTTCGTACCGCCCTACCCCACCCTGTTGTGTACTCCTTACACCTCGGCCTTCCTCCCCTCCTCTATCCACTACTTGGATTCCGTTCTACCTCTACTCTTACCCATCAAGACCCAATTTTGATTTCGTGAATTCTACCTCGTTATGCTGTCTCCGAGTTTAGATATTCAATGCAGGCAAGTGTCCTCCACCTCCTCTTCGGCCTCAGCTGTCGGCCCTTACTCGGCGCTGTTGTGCGTGTGCGGACAGCACTGACACGGCGGAAGTCATGCCGACCGGCTTGGCTCAGCAATCATGATGTCGCTGCACGGCCACCTCAAGAGCGCCGAAACTTTTTCTGCTCACCTCTGCTCACCTCAAGATTTAATATCGTTGTCGATGGCTTGCGCCGAAAGTTTACCCACCGAGCTTTTAACGCCGATACCCGAGCGCCGACTTTTACTTTTTACACCTTAAAAAGTTTTTACTCCACCAATTTTTTCCCTCTCGAACTGTGATTCTTAGCAGTTTTTAGTCAAATTTCAAAAATTCTACTGATTTGATTAAAGCGACACATTGACCGCCATAAAACACTCCTTTTCCCAAGCGGAAACTTTTGGCTAGAGGGATTTACCTTTAAAACTGAGTGAGGTATAAATTTGACCACCCCACAAATTGGGACTGCATGCCTCAACTCTGTCCCTACCGGCCGTAAGCTCGAGAATTATGCACTGGTAGGGTTTATCTGTTTAAGAGCACACTTCCGACGGTGCCCCAGGGCGTATAACTTCGATTGAATGTCATGTTTGGGTCGCATGGTTTGAAACAAACTGTGCCAGTAGCCAAATCCTTCCGAGTCGGAACATTTTGTCTGAGAGTGTAAACGTGTGTCCCACTATTGGTAGAGCACTATCAAGCATCAGAGGTACTGAAAGTGTTTTTCTGGAGGCGACAGAGGGGTATACGGAAAACAAATTTCGGCGTTCGGCTGATTTGGGACTTGTACAACTTTGGTGGTGGTTAAGTGAACGGCACCATAGCTTACAGTGAGTTGTTCAAGTGCGCATCCATTGTCGATGTGTGGGCATCTTAATATTGCCACTGACACTCGCAGAATAAAATATAAGTGGTTTTGACCAGTTTTGTAGGCCGAACCTGACATGGCTTCGCGCTTGACGGAACTTGACCACGCTTGATACCTCTTGACAAACTACCGGGGGTAGCCGTCGATGGCCTTCCGTTCAAGGTCACATCTAAAGTTTTTCTTTTGGCGCTTGGGTGTGGTCGAGTGCCCCTCAAAGGAGAAGGGTCGGCGCTCATTCTGTCCCACGTCTGCAGTTGGTGGCGAAAAGTTTCACTGGCAGTCCCCCGGATGTGGTCGACATTTCACGTCGATATGGAGCACGACAGTCTAGCGCTAATGGAGACGTATCTACTGCGGTCTCAAAAGCATCCTCCTCCCTCTCCATATCTCTTTGGCCCACTAAGCGTCAGTATCTCCTAGGAGCAATTCAACCGTTTATTCAATGCCTTAAGCAACACGCGGAGCAGTGGCAATACATGGAGTTTACCCTTCCCTCGACGGCGATTCTGGCCATAGAACATGTTGATTACCCAGAATTGCGGAGCTTGGCTCTCAATGTGACGGGTCGCACCCCGTCTTACTTCATGGGCAATCCTGGCTCCCAATCAAGCCCTTTCCCAGCTCACAGGTTACCGCTGCTGTCAACAGTGGTGCTTAATCTGGAGCGATCGATCCCCTCTCCTCCTCCTACTCTTCCGCGGTCCAGAATCACTAAGCTGGAGGGCAATCTTGCCTCTGATATGGCGACTCAGGTTTTGATGGACACCGTCCTGTTGAAAGAGTGCCAGCTCACAATCTATGGGGATGTTTACTCTGGCCTGGTTTCCTCGTCCATACACCTCCCGCATCTTCAGGTTCTGCACCTGTTCAGTAGACAGGGAGCAGCTGTTGAACTGATGGTCAAATTGAATGCACCACAACTCGAAACCATGAGCCTGTTCGACGGACTCACTACTGACGGCATGCTGGATAGTCTGCATGCGGCGCATCCGCGTGCAGACGTTATCCTAGTCGCAGGGGATATGATCAGTGTCGGAGTCCCAGAGAACGAATGCTGCGGTATCAACACGTCTACCCTTCTTAAACAGGTAGCCAAGTCCTGGACATTGGCCGATCACAATGTCATGAATAAACTGCAAAATGTCTTCCGCAATCAAGGGCGTTTCGCGGATGCAGTCCTTGTGTGCGAGTTCATGCAAGACAAGCTCCAGGGAGAGAGGCAGCTGGACCAGGCTTTGTTCGCTCAAAGCTTCGATGCCGTGGGGCTTGCGCTGGATGGCGCCAGCCGTCATCGAGAAGCACGCGCAGCGTATAGTCTGGCTGTTCCAATCTGGCGCCGGCTTGGAATGCTGGATCATCTTGGGACGACGCTCCACAACATTGGGCTTTCTTACCGGCGCTGTGGTAGCGACGAGGACGCGGTGAGGCACTACAAAGAGGCAGTACAGGTTCGGCCAGATCTACTCTGTGAGGATGATTCAAGCTCGCACCATCTGGCCAACTTAGGCTGGACCCTTCACAACATGACGCTCTCGCTCTCAGCGCTTGACCTCCGTTTCGACTAAGGCTCCAACCGTTTCCGTGTGCAAACGTTTTACACGGTTATATCCGTTTCTTTTTTCGTTTGTTTTACCGAGGTCGACAAACGGTAAACAAAAATAAAACAAACGATTAAACGGTTACTTACTTTCATCAGGCAGATCAGTGTGCGGAACATCCTGTGAGCCACCGTTTCTATGCCAATTGGAACCTGTATTGATCCTTCGTTGATCCTGAGTGTCAAATCAGTCCCTCAAGGCGGCAGAATATTCGGCCTCGAGACGGCGCAACATCTTGATGCCTGCTGAGCAAAGTGAAACACGGTCCAGCGATGAGTGCACACACTGTGTAAGTCAATCAAACATTGTTCCACTCATTTGATACCTTCTCATACCTTTTAGTCAAGTTCGAGAAGTGGGATCTCTGTGATTTGACCCATGCCGCTCCGGGCCGCCCCAACATCCGTTTAAAACGATTAAAAAGGTTTTCCAAACGTTTATTACCGTTTCCGTTTGTTTTGCCCTCGGGCGCAAACAAAAACTAAAAGGTTGGAGGTTTCGACGCATTGCAACGTTGTGAAGAAACGGTAATTGTCCGACGCCAGGCTGCTCAGCTAGACTTGGGCGCTACTCCTGAGCTTGCACAAAGCCTTTACAGCAAAGGCGGATACAGTCGAACCTCTCGTAACCCATACTCCTATCAAGCCATACCCCCTCTTAACCCATAGAAATCTTGAAAAACCATGGTGGTTTGCAGGGAAATTCCATAATTTTCCGGTAACCCATAACCCATAGCCATTTGAGTCGAAAACCCATAGTGAACATGCCCTAAAATGGCAATTTTGGCTCCTCGGACCTCGGTTATCGACGGATTATGTCAGCGGATCCGTCGAATATCATGGTCCGACGACTTGCCGACGACGGTTATGAACCATCGGCTTGGTCGGGAATCTACATCAAGACGCAAAAAGTGTGCGCAAGCTGATCATGCGTAGATTTGGTTTAAAATCTGTGTTGACACCTATTTATTTAAAGAAAATATTGAATTTAAATATTATGTAATGCCCCCATCAACCCATACCCTCTCATAACCCATAGCCTTGGCCATCCACCGAGAGGTATGGGTTAAGAGAGGTTCGACTGTATCTGTCGAGTCTCGGGCGCGAGGAGAAAGCTGTTGAAGCATTCAGCGAGGCTGTGAACCTGTACCGCATGTTGCGTCAGAACAGCGGGCTTGGTGCTGCACTGCACAATATGGGCATATCCCTTGGTGATGCACTGCACGACATGGGCTTATCCCTTGCTGCTTGCGGTCGGGATCAGGAGGCTGTGAGCGCATTCACAGAAGCTGTTGATCTAAGATGGTCCAAGAAAATTCCTTGACTCTTTTACAGTAGGCCGGAGTTGTGCCGCAGTTGAGCATTGAACATTGAACCATCAGGCTTCTACATTCTGAATGGACCCTAAAGTTGTCTGAACAGTAAGTGTGCTATCCTCACGAGCTCCAGTCAGAACTTCAATTTATTCAAGTAATCCTCTATCAGCTGCCAGGGCATCTCAGAATCAGAGCTCCGGATGTGCGGCACAGTTAAAAGAGGGCCGCTTCACTTGGAACGACCCCGCCATCATGGTGGATGAGAAAGCATCACTGCGGGACAGCCTTGGATCACACGGAGGAGGACCGCATAACTCGGAAGATGCTCTTATGACAGCTGACAGCAGCCATCACAAGCACCCATCACTTGCTCAGCACCGCATCAACATTGGGTGCCCGTCTGATAAAAGGGGGAGCAAGCTCCCCCAATCAAGCGAAAATTCCTGGAAAATCCAAATTTTCCTGGAGCGTCAGGATTTTTTTGACGGTTTCTCCCATACAGGCACGTACAGTAGTTTTCGGAAGCATACAAATAGGGTCGTTCATTCCTTTTCGTGCCATTTTTGCTCCATCTTTCATTGTATTTCCCTACACCTATAGCACGTTGATTGCGCTGATTGAAGCGAGGCAGCATCCCACAATCTCATCTGAGACTGTGGTGCGGGGCATAGGAAGTTTATCCATGAGCTCGAGGCAAATGTAGGCCGCCTTGATTTGGTGACTTGTCTGGCAATCACTGCTTATGAAAAATGACAAGGAAGTGCACGGTGTACATACTTACCCTCTGAGGGAAGCTCACCGCAATGCGCAATGCCTGCTTTCTAGAAAGCCTATGTCGTGATTTAGGCATCAAGCGCAGGAGCGTTTCTAGTGAAGTACATGGAAAGTAGCACTCGGGAGAAAGATGGATCACGGACTCATCTCCTTTTTGGTCCACAAACGAGCGGAAGGTACGGGCTTCTCTGCAATGAGTTAAGATCGTGAAACAAAATTACAAGAGGTGCGAGACGAGTATTAAGATGCGAGTTTGATTCCTTAAGCTGTTTTCGAGTGGTTCGGCGGGATATTGAGATGGTGGAGCGAGGTGGGCAAGAGGTGAGAGCGCTCAGCAGAAAAGCTTGTTTGATCACATAATGGTGCAGCATCGATCTTTTGGAAGCATCCCATGCCGTAAAGTAGTCTCCGTTACCCAGCGATAAAAATGTATGTTTTGTAATGCCGGTTCCCGGCTTACAGCGAAGGGGGAGCTTGTGTAACTCTGAAAGAAAGCGCGAACTCCAATTGTCCCAACAGACACTGAGAGTGAGACAGAGTGAATTTCGCCATGTCACGGGGGGCAAGGTGGAGGGCGTGGGAAGCCCACACCCTTATGTCAGCAGCACATGTGACCGTGGGAGGTTCCAAATCTCAGGGTTCGACACAAAATTTTATTTATTTATGCTGATTTTGAGGCCCAGTCAAAATCGGTCATGCTGGGTTATGCGCCGATCGGCTGATTTCTGCCGTCCTGCTTTCAGCAAATATTAGCAACTTTTCCGAACTGGAGCAGGTTGAAAAATTGCTGGTTGCTGCTGGGATATGCTAATTTCGACAAGACCTGCTAGAATCTGTTGCTTTGTATTTGTAAATTATGCTATACAATCCACTTGCTTCCTAGCGCTTCGGGCCTCTGCCATCGCTGCCAGCGTAGCTGCCCCGCTCCACCCAATCCTCGCCGCCCGTTCCCTCACCCCACCAGTCGCCGGCCGACAGAGGTTGGCACACCGTGTGGTGACCCGAGCCTCCGCTGATATCACCGTTCACGTTGCCTGTGGCGCGTTAGAGATAGCTGGCGCAGAAATACCGGGCACACCTTCCCCGCTTTCTTCTCGGCATTTGCTGCCTTGCTCCGCTTCGAAAACGGCTGTCAAAGATAGGTAAGCTCAGGTCAACTGAAGTAGGTCGGACGACGAACCTCTTTCTGTACTGCGGTCAACCCCTCCCAATATTCATCGAACTCCCGCGTTGTCGGCTTTTGTCCGGGTCAAGCCGCCAAGTAATCTTGAATGCATAGATTTCTTGCGTATGGTCAGCATATGACAGCGGCAAGAAGGGAAGATGTAAAGACCTCGCAGAGTTGGTCTGATTGGCTTTTAGGACGGCGTCGGGGTTTTTCGTACGCTTAGGTGCCTTTTCTTTGCCGATGGTGTGCGATGATGGGAGCGATGCTGTATCCGATGAAGTAGATCCGCCCACGCCTGTAAACGGTGTAAGTACTTAGTATGATGAATTAAAGGGAATTGCGTACCTTGGGATTGCCCGGATTGCTGTACAATGTCGGGTATTTGCGTCGCAGGCGCCGTTCCTCCAGTAGCTGCTGGTGCTGTAGAGGTTGCAAGTGCCGCTAACGTGTCTAGTTTCGAGATTGGCGCTGAGATGCGAGATGGTCGAGAAGCTCCGCTGAAATGATTCAGAACTTCCCAGAATGTAACAAGAGAATAAACTTACAAGCCAAATAGATTGGCGCTCTGAGGGCCATTTGATAAACTGTTAGTAGCTGCTCAGACGGGCTGTAGATCACGTACTTTGAATGCGGGCTTCGGAGCTGGTTTAGTCGCCGTTGTGGGTTTGACGGGGCGCGGTGTATTGGTCGTATCATTGAGGGTAGTATCTGAGGGAGGTGGCGCTACATTTCCGGAAGACGAGTTGACAGTCGTAGTGGCGTTGGACGGTGATTCCGGTGTAGTGGGTTGCACAGCCAGTTGTACGTTCGTCGCCGAAGAAGTACTTGGGTTTGAGGACAGTGCAAGTGTTGGGTCGGGGAGCGGCTGCGTCACAGAATTTATATCAGAAGGCGTGGAAAGGGAAGACGAGGGGAGGACAGAAGAATGCTCGGATGTTGTAGGCGCTGCTGCGGGCGTTGCTTGGTCGGAACTGGGAGCCGGGGGATCTGTTGACTTTGCCTTCTTTACGATAACCGCAGACTCCGATGCTTTTGCCTCTCGTTTGCGTTTTTTCCCTTTCCCCGACACGTTCGGCTCGTTCTCTTCTTCTCCCTTGAGTATATAGCCACCGTTCTGAACCCAGCCTCGTTTCCACGAGGGGTAGACTAGAGTGATGATCGCATTGAGTTTCCAGTGGTGTAGGCAGAGTCGAAGGTCGGGGTAGGCGGTATACATCTCGCTTCGCACGTATTTGACGATTTCCAAGTCGGCGTCAGACCAGTGAGAGGGGGCACGCCGTTTGTTACCTACAAAGTTCAAGGCAGTTCGGAGATGGGCTGCCAGAGCTTTAGATTGTTGCTTATCGAGAGGAACACCGTCTTTGTTTTCGACCCATGGATAGCCTTTGTACTTCTTGGCACTAGTGTCATCCTCGTCTTCGGAGTCGATAGTAGAAAGATTATTGGTGTCCTTGTCATAGTCCTTTTGAGTCCACCATTTCACGCCAGGAAAGTCGCCGGTGTCCTTCGGTTGGAGCGTTGATGCGGTGGAAGGCAGAGCCGACGTGGCGAATCCGGAAGTGTCTTCACCGGTGCGTAGCGAGGTTATTTGGGCAAGAAGCTTCTGGTAATGATCGCTGAGAGCGATATGTATGAGCTGCATGACACAATCGACCAGGTGAATTCATGCACCGAGACTCAGCCAATTGGCCTTCAAATATGTTTCTTTCCATCATGAGGCCGATATAAGCTGCATTGCCGGCCTGCAGAAGGTCTTCTCCCGAAGCCAATGCGAGAATGTTCGGTGCTGGGCGCAGTAATTGATGCTGGGAGCTCGTCAGCACAGCGCCCACATCGAATTACTTTAAAAGTACTTGAAGGAGCAAAGGTGAATTTCCGGGGGTAGATTTGAGAGTAGAGGTTGTACTAGAGGCCCTTGAGCGTGCAGATGGGGCTGTTTCGTCCATAGGTGACATCCAAAGTGCCGAATTCGAAGGCAAAGACTGAGTGAATTCTGCTGATGTAGATAGAGGTTGCTGAGACTGAGAGAGCTGAGAAAAGTCCTCAGGAAACTGGTAGTCGAGAAACATTGTCAGAGCATGCAGAGAAGTCACTACACGAGCGCAGAGAACACGTTGACGACGAGTGTGGTGGACGAGGAGAAGAGTGACACGGTGATGTCACATTTGTGACTTGGTGTTACTTGTCGCGTCAACGTCCCAATTTACGCGTCTATCGACGCGCCTTTCTCCGCCCTAGCCCTCCAAATGGACTACTGCTGCGACTGTAACAAGTGTAATGGTAAAAATGTCGGCAAAACAACATACTATTCACATACGGGAGCACGCAACCCCGGACTACTACATATGCATATTCTACGAGAACCGCCTGAGTCCGAGTCTGCGGGTACCAGTCAGGATGTTGGCTCTGGGTCTGGACAGCATAGCAACCAGTCAATTGGTGAAGACGATGATCCTGCGCTTCCAAACCTCCGCCGGCTATCGTCTCATTCGCCAGAACCCCCGCCTAAAAAACCTCGCCTCGAAGATCAAGGGAATCCGACTCGTCTCCATCTGGGTCTTGCAGGTATGTGGTGTAACACTTTGATGTCTTGATTTTGTTGACGAATATCGCCGCAGACCAGAGGGTCCTTAGCTCGCCATCTACCCAACCGCTGGAGAGTCAGCCTGAGATGATAAGAGACCAGACAGCTGACAGAGAGGATCACAACGACGACAATTCTCCCCCACGAGGCCCTTCTCCTCCACCGACCACACATCGGGACACCCCCGAACCAGAGCAGATATCCATCCTCGATATCGAGCCTCACCTCGAAAGCTTGAAAATTGCGATGCAATTCGCGCGCGGTGTACGAGACGCCAAATTATCAGACGAGGTTATTGGCGCTGCAGCTCTGGATCGTTTACAGGCTCCACTAGAAGATCCAGGCAATATTGCTGACGACCCGGACCTCCTTCATTCCCTCCGACTCTTTCTTGCTACGTCGAACGCATCCGAACAGACCTACACAGATGCTATTAACGCTGCAATGGAACATCATCCCGACGACAACCTCCTCTCGCTTGCTGAAATCAAATCCCGAGTGGCCGAACTCACCGGTATCTCCCCAATAAAGAATGACATGTGCCCCAACAGTTGTCTCGCCTACACTGGTCCATTCGAGGATGATGACACCTGCCGACTATGCAAGGAATCTCGATGGGAGCCAGACTCTCGAGTTGCGAGGCAGGAGTTCTACACGATACCCGTTGGTCCACAGATACAGGCAATGTGGAGGAGTCCTGAGGGAGCGGACAACATGCGCTACCGCGCCTCGCGAACACGCGAGATTGTGGAGGAGTTTCGTCGTAATGGAGGAAAGCTGGATAAATTTGATGAAGTCTACTGCGGCGATGGATATCTCGAAGCTGTGATAAATGGCTACATCACCGACGAAGATACCGTTCTCCTGAGCTCAATTGACGGCGCACAGCTATACGCACACAAGTCATCCGATACCTGGATTTATATCTGGGTTTTTCTTCGACCTCGCTCCGACACTTCGCTACAAGAAGAAGTATGTCATGCCTGGAGGAGTTATACCTGGTCCGAATCCGCCAAAGAATGTCGACTCGTTCATGTATCCAGGCATGCGCCACCTAGCCGGACTGCAGAGGGAAGGACTGGTTATATATGATGGACGCCAAAAGAAACAATTTAAGAGCCGACCTTTCCTATTGCTAGATACAGCGGACGGTCCTGGGATTGTTCATCACAGCGGTCTTGTTGGGCATCACGGTCGCTACGGATGCCGTCTTTACTGTGATGTTGTTGGCCGCCACAAGCCCGGCGGCGGTCACTACTACCCCGTCCTTCTCCAGCCCGACAATTACACCGTCGCCGACTGTAATCATCCCGACATTCTGCCCAGTGATGTTCACGGTGGCTCGAAAGAGGAATACGAGAGGAATTTGCGATGGTTGCTCGCGTCAGAGACTGAAGCCATGTTCAGAGAACGACGCTTGAGAACCGGTATTTCAAAGCCCAGTATCTTTTCTGGTCTCCCTCCCAACCGCATGCTCGGCATACCCAGCATCTTTGGCTCCGACTTCATGCACCTTCCCACTCTCAATCACGGCGACATGTTCACTTCGCTGTGGCGTGGCACTATCAAATGTGAGCCCACCGACGACATCACGACCTGGGATTTCGCTGTATTCAGAGATCCAGCCTTGTGGAAAAAACACGGCAAACAGGTCGAGGATTCACGTCAGTACATTCCGGGATCATATGACCGCCCTCCTCGCAATATTGCCGAGAAGATCTCCAGCGGGTACAAAGCAAAGGAATGGCAGGGATATCTATTCGGTCTGGCGCCCGCTCTTCTCTACAACGTCCTCCCACACAAATACTGGAAGAATTACTGCAAGTATGCGCGCGCATTCCAAATCCTGCATCAGCACGCAGACGGCATACCTACCGATCAGCTCGTTCATGCCCATCGCCTTCTCTGCGCCTTCCATCAAGAGTACGAGGAGCTATACTATCAGCGCCGTGTTGACCGCCTTCACTTTGTTCGGCCATGCATTCACGCCGTCCTCCACGTTGCTCCCGAGACTCAGCGTGTCGGTCCTCTAGGGCTGTCAAGTCAATGTACTCTGGAACGAACAATCGGGAACCTAGGCGAGGAGATCAAGCAGCCGTCAAATCCATTCAAAAATCTCTCAGAACGCGCCGTTCGAAGAGCGCAAGTTAACGCAATCAAAATTTTGATACCCAAACTCGATCCCGACAAGCCAAGACTCCCGCGCGGAAGTTGGGATGCAGGTAATGGTTATGTTATGCTGCGTGCGAAGGACAAGCGGCTTGGGGGAATCAGCGAGGAAGAGAATTATGTGATAAAGGAGGCAATGGAGGAATTGACGGGGGTTTCTTTTCATGAACGAAGCAAAGTTAAGCTCATCCGGTGGGCGCGGCTCAGACTTCCAAATGGGCAACTTGCACGGTCTGCGTGGAAGGAGAACCTCAAAGCACCAGAGAAACTTCGAATGTCTCGTTGCGTGCGGGTGAGCTTGCCTTGTCATTTTCTATCCTCCGAGTCTGAAATGCCGACTCATTGGATGTGTTGTTCTAGCTCTCTGTCGATGGCAACACAGAATTCGCAGAAGTTCTATACTTCTTCAAATTCAAGGTCGAGGACCAAGATCGCGGTTTTGCGCTTGTTATTCTCTTTGGCCCGCCGGACCAGGATTTACTGGTCGATTCCGAGTGGACTGTCTGGTCTTCAGTTCACCTGGGTGCCGAGGGTCTGCGAGTCGTCCCTGTTGAGTGTATTCGAACAGCTGTATCCATGCAGCCGCACGACCATCATATCGAGCCAGATGAATCAGATGTGCGATGGTTTGTATGGGAAGAATCGGGATTTGAAATTGGCATTCTTGGTGGTTTTACGGAGCCAGAGGACGAAGAGGACGCGGCGGATGCGGCAGTAGATGCAGAAGGGCAGGAGGTTACGGAGGCGGAATAGCGCAGATGGACTTGAAATGAAAATTTGTGACATGCAATTTCGACTTTGATTTTGTTTCCAGTCATAAAAATGTATTTTCATCGCAACAAAAACAGGTTTTACGATTTCCGTGTTGAAATTAGATACAAGAAAATGTAGAAGAGTAGACGACAGCAGATTTCAGCAGGTCTGGCAGAAATCAGCCGATCGGCGCATAACCCAGCATGACCGATTTTGACTGGGTTCGAGGGGCGGAGGCCTTGGTATTCTTCCTCCGGCATTTTCTTGCACTTATCTGAGATATTGAGAGGTATAAATCACCTCAGAAGACCCAATGGATGAGCCCGGCATGTCTCGAACATGTGGCGGTGCGTTCCAAATGTTTTTTTCAAAAATGCCGCACTTTGGAAAACACGATTGGCACACTTCAAAAAAATTGTCACACCCATGTCACACCCTTTTATATCTTTCCTCCCTTGAACTTTTTGAACAAAACTCTTCATAGAATCTCATTTACTACCCTGTAGCTTGTATTTCTATGTAAAATTTTGACCCTAAGTGCCCTCTGGGTGGTGGTATAAACGTGTGACAAACGTCACTGTGACTGCTGACACAAGGGTGCGGGCTTCCCACGCCCTCCACCTTATATGGCGGCGGGATCCACCCCTAAAGATAGAACAGCCCATTTCTGGAAATTTTGTTGCAAGTGGAGTCGATTGGGGCCCCATCATTTTTTGGGGGGTGGCATGATCGCATCAGATCCCGCCGCCACTGTATATACTTTGGGCTGAGACTGCCACCTCACTCTTTCTCTCACCCTCTGCTCTCTTGCTGCTTGCCCCATTCTCAGCCTTCTCTCTCCGCTTGCTGGTGGGAGTGTCGTGCTGCAACCTCACAGCATCCATTCCCCTGCCAGCGCGCCAACATTGCCGTTGTTCATTTCTGCCCCGTAATTGTGGTTATGCAGATGTCGTGGTTCTTCTCATTTTATACTCCCAGTCCCACCTCTCGCCGTCCTGCTGATGTATGCTCACGCAGCCAGGTCCCCGTCTTGCTTACCCCTCTACACAGTAGGCCTATCGATGAGCGCCGAACCCGCCTCTCAATCGAGGGGGCTTCATGCGCGGGCGCCCTGCACTCGAGCTGCGTATTCCGCCGCCGCCCCGAACGCACCTCCTAACGGTGTGAGCATCATGTACGGGCGGCGAGCACTGGACACCGCCTCCGCTTTCAGACATGCTTTTCCCGCCGCCCCGAACGCACCTCCTAACGGAGTGAGCATCATGTACGGGCGGCGAGCACTAAGCTGGACACCGCCTCCGCTTTCAGACATGCTTTTCCCGCCGCCCCGAACGCACCTCTTAACGGAGTGAGCATCATGTACGGGCGGCGAACACTAAGCTGGCCACCGCCTCCGCTTTCAGACATGCTTTTCCCGCCGCCCCGAACGCACCTCCTAACGGAGTGAGCATCATGTACGGGCGGCGAGCACTAAGCTGGACACCGCCTCCGCTTTCAGACATGCTTTTCCCGCCGCCCCGAACGCACCTCCTAACGGAGTGAGCATCATGTACGGGCGGCGAGCAATAAGCTGGCCACCGCCTCCGATTCCAGACATGCTGTTCCCGCCGCCCCGAACGCACCTCCTAACGGAGTGAGCATCATGTACGGGCTGCGAGCACTAAGCGGCGCTGATACTGCCCCCGCTTCCTGGGGATACTGCCTCCGATTCCAGAAGATTTAGAGCCTCACCTTGACAGCTAGGCGATTACTACTAAGCAGGCTTTTAATAACTTAACTTAGTCTCTCTTACAGACGTGATGATTGTGGGCAGTTTGACTGCGGACCTAGTGGTCTCATTTCATTGAAATTCATTTCGCGACGACGAAGCATCTACATCGTCCAAAAAACTGAAGTCCTCAGACGGTCAGTTGCTTCACTTCATGCCAAAGTGGCTAGGATGTATGATTTATCCCACTTCCTAGAACCCTCTGGTCGTCACCGCATTTGCACTCGCACCAACGTAGAAGAAGATACTTCGGACTAATCCGCGGACGCCAGCGCTGCCCCAAACCAGTCTCCCCGGAACACAAAATCAGGATTAATCCTTACGATGCATTTAGTTCTAGAATCAATTCACCGCCGAGGCATTCATACACATCGAAAATCAGTGTTGATCCTTACAACTCCTCCCGCACCTTTTATTTTTCCATTCTAGGATGACGACCGAAGACTCGGATACTACTTGCACTTTTATTAAAACGAGGCTTCATTTGAGATTTTATACCTAAAACAGAGCTTGGGAAATCAATACCTGGGCTCAACATTTGAATGATAACATTGTGACGGTAGGTTTGGAATTTTGAAGGTAACCGCCATAGGATACCCCGGGCCGCCCCTTGATTACTTGTGATTTCCGTTGATCCCTTGGCCTCGCTATTTCATTCTGCCCTACCTGTACCTTTCGACAGTAACCAAATAGCAACGCTACGCATTTCGATCCCCAACGTTAAATTCGAATTAACATTGCGCAAACATTGCGAAGATTTGCTTCATTGAATTTCACAAGAATTTCACACTGGGCTGCCAGAATCAATGAACCCTATTGGAGGAATTAGTTGATAGGACTCCACAGGGCATCGTCGCCACGTACAACATGAGGGAAACCACGGAAGCCTCATTTCATCTTCGGGGCTCGCATTCGGTGGCTGCACGGGCGTCTTTCAGATATTGAGGTGGCTGCTGGGCAATAATGACGAAAGTGTGCTCAAAGCTCGTCGTTCAGTAGGCTCCGGCCAAAGAACAAAGAAAAACGGCTCACGCATCTCAGCTCCATTCCATCTTTCTTCAAATTGGTCGAGGACAAGTCGAGGAACTTTTTACAGCTATTTTGAAAACGATAGACAATTTCGATTTTAGAGCTCAGTTCGCGCCGTAGAGCTCCAACGCAGCCAGATTCTGATCAATCACAACTCCGGAGGTGCGAGCGCTGAAATTTGAAATTTGGCCGGCCCGAATTCAGCTCGAAAGTTCAAAGTGTCTGTCGTTTTCAAAATAGCTGTAATCCTGTGTTTGAGCGCTGTGGTGGAGCCCCTACATAGTCCCAGGTGGCCTGAGCTTCACTCATGAATCCGAAATCGATGGTAAAAGTGACGTTGAGTGCACGGCCGGCTGTAGAGAGTAGAATAGCAGGAAATGATTCGTTCAGGGACAGGGAGAAAGTAGAGACACTATCTTTGAAGAGAGCGAAAGAGTTTTATGTTATATATATTGCCCCAATTATACTCCATTCCAACCCTCCCTCTTGTGAACTCCCATGGCCTCGCCGTCCTGCCAATGCGGCAACCCGCAGGCATGCACTTGCTACTAAGGATGCGCCTCGAGGATGTGTGCGACCGTTTGAGGCTGTTTGACAACGACGAGGATGAAGAAGGATGACTTGTAGAGCTTGCAATAACGGCGGGGATGCATAGGAGGAGACGGAAAGGACGGACAAATGTCGTACGATGTTTTTTTTTGATCCAAACGAACCAGATCCCACGCACACGCCCACGTGACCATTCGGACTTGTCTTTTTCTCGACCTTGTCGGACTCGGACGAGTCCGACCGACGTCCGCCTTTGTGAGGCTCCGCGCTGCTTCTCTAGTACCCCTATCGCTCTTTCTGGAGGCTTATCCATGGACTAAGTATGGGCTCGAGGGCTTACTCTGTGTCCTGCAACACCACTGGCATGGGATTGTCATCGCCGATCATTGCCCGAAGTCGACTCAGGACTGTGCCAATTCCAAAATTCAATGTACGACTTGAGGTTGCCTCAGTCGCTCGGAACACATTTCTTAGACTGACTGGCAGGGTCTTGGCATATCTCGCCGCGCATCTTTTTCTGTTCACAAATCCTTACTCTAGAGTCAAATTATGCACTGCTTTACCGCTAGTGTTTTTCTGGCCTTGGCTTGGCCTGAAAGCCGGGGCTTGGCTTTCTCAAACCCCAGGCCGGGCCAAACCCCACGGCTTTGGCTTGGCTTGGCCCGGCTTTGGCTTAAGCCATGGCTTTCGGCTGCCGCTTCCGACCGCTTTCTGTGGATTGAAAAAAAATGAAAAGTCGCTCTAAAAATGGTATCAATACCGTGTAGAAGCTTGTCTGACCTTCAGAGCACTCAGCATACTCAGTTGTGAGTACCCTTTTTCTGTATTGAGCATACACAGCTTGAAAATTCGTTGAAAATCCGTCCACACCGGCTTCCCCAGGGGGTCCTTGGGGGGGTCCACAAAGCCATGGCTTTTTGGCTTGGCTTTGGCCTGCGATATTATCGAGCCGGGCCAAAAGCCGTCAAAAGCCAAAAGTTTGGCTTGGCTTTGGCCTTGGTACCAAAGCCAAAAAGCCAGGGCTTTTTGGCCTGAGGCCAAAGCCGGAGAAACACTATTTACCGCAGGCGACGCAATCCTAATTTTTTTCTTCATTGTGTTAGAATATTGCAGCCTGCTTTTGATAGTATCCAAAAGATAGCACTCCGACCTTGGAGCACTGGAAAGCTCACCAGAGTGACTGCACTGGACATTATAAATTTATAGAGCATCAGAGTGCTTCATAGACCGTCATAGTATAGGGGTGCAGTTCAAAGTGCACCATAGTGCATCAGAGTGACTCATAGCGCGTAGCGCCCCATAGTGGGCCGTTCTCTATGGAGGTCTATGGTTCAAAACTGGATTTTCCTGATGTACATCCAACCCCCGCGTCAAAACAATTTCACAACGAATTCCTACCCCACGCCCAACGTCTTTGGCTCCTGGCCTGGCTCTCAGGCTCATGCCATGCCTCTCCCGCCTCAAGCTTTCATCCCCGGATTGCCGTATCCTCCACCACCTCCCGTCACTTTCGGCCAGACTTACGGCTTTCAAAATACATACCCCGCCTCATTTAACACCGTGATTCCTCCCCCTTCCTCTGCGGCAACCCATGCACCATTTGTCGACGCGACTAACACGATTAATGCCGGCCTCGCTCCGCCACAGCGCAAGAAGAAACGTAAAGCGAATCCCAACGCTAACTCGGCAGCTACATCGCGCACCCGTCGCCGCATCGACCCCAACTCCACCTCCGAACCGGCTGTGTTCGGGGTCGGTCCGTCTGACCCAAATGTTGCAGCGGCAGCAGCTGCCTCTGAATCAGTTTCCCATCCTTCAATCCCTCACCCCAACTTCGGCTCTTTGGTCAATCAATCTTCGGCATCCGGAGACGATGCAACAGATGTTTGGTATTTTGTTCGAGGCGTTCACGGCGCTTCTGCGCCAACCGTCGCACCAGAACCAACGGAAATGAAGGAAGATCGACCGGATAAAAAGGTGCCGCTCGTGCCCAGAAATCTGGGTTTGCGAAGCTTGGTGCTCTTGTAAAAGAGCTGTCTGCTTCCGACATCGAATCCCCACCGAGTACTCGGAGTCCGCAGCCGCTTTCGGAGGAAGAGCAAGTAGAGGCAGAGCGCCGTGCTGCTGCCGAAGATGAATATATTGTCGATGCGGAGCTGAATGACTATGGGAAGGAGGGTTTGCTGGGAGGCTCGGACCCAGAGTATGAGGACCTTGACTTGCTCCGCTACTGGGAGGTGAGTTTAAGTATGTTCTTATACAATGTTGGTCTGAAAAATGTTGCAGGCTCGTCAATATCGGTTCCGTTACCTATTTCGCGTGGCGCTTGATGTATTGCCTGTTCAGGCTTCTGCGGTACCATGCGAGCGTGTTTTCTCTTCCAGCAAGGACACAGATGCCTCCCTACGCAACAGTCTCTCCCCCGAGATGATGGAAATGCTCCAGATTCTCAAATTTATTTATCGACAGGATCGCATCAAATTTTGCGAGGACTTCGTCGTAACTGAGGAAGATCTGTCTGTTGTTGATATTGACCCTGATGTAGCAGAAAGGTTGATTGCGGCAGGGCGTACTCAAGAGCTTGAGGATCTTATAGAATCTTCCTGGGCTTCGCCCGTTTGATTTTTGCGTTGTATTCACTTATATAATCATTGTGCTTTGTATTGTTCCATAATTTACTCATAAACTGTATAGTCTTTTATTGTGCATATGTTTATTGTACTTATTGGAGAATTGTAGCACATTTTAGAGGTGCATACGAGGTCAAAACAGTGCAATGCAGCTCAAAACGAGGAGACGGGGAACCGTGGGACGGAAACTTCCATTTATGGATGTCAGCTCCGAGCTGCCTCGGCCCAACTCCGAGCTCGAGCGAGCTGATGGGCAATCACCTCGAGCTCAGCTCCAACTCAGCTCCCGGCAGCACTACCGGTGCCGCCTGGGTACTCGCATCGCAAAAAAATCGATAGGTGCCATTTCTGGGTCATCGAATCCAGCTTAGGTCAGCGAAGAAGCAAACTTCCACGGCTCTTTGGACTGGCGAAGCCGAGCTCTACGCTGGCACACACGTCGGGCGTGAAATCATGTGGCTCCGCTCTCTTCTGTTCGAGCTTGGTTTCTTATACCTCCCGGTAGTGCAGTTCAAGATTAAAATACGAAATATTATAACAATATTATATCGACGATAATACGGATACGATACGGGCCAGGCCTGTGTACCAGATTATTATTATTCAATGTTATAATAATATTATGATATGAGTATAATACGATATGCTGGGCCCGTATTATCCGTATTATTTTCGTATTATCTGGGGGGAGTATGCAGTTGAACGAAGAACACCGGGGGTTACTGCGCGAGGCATCAGAAGAGATTTCTCTCCCGAAGATCCTGGGCACTGAGAAGGGCTTGCAGGCCCTGGCGAAGTTCTTGGAGAAAAGCGGCGCCTTCACCAAGACGGGCCAGCCACGAAACACGACTGAAGGACTAGAGAGGAGGGACGACGAAGACTTTTGGGGTGGTGGAGAGGAGGAGGGCTCGGAAGGAGAAGGAGAGGAGGAGGAGCCCGAGGGGAGTGTGGACAGCGATGAAGAATGACGGCGTCCGCGCCACGCCAACACCACGCGTCCCCGGACCTCCTTAACTCGCTTTACGACCTCAAGAAACATACTGGCCACCTCTGCTCTATTTATTTTTCCCCCATGCTTACACCCAGAATCTATGCTTCCCATTTACCTCTCACCACGGGCCTTTTCCCTCTTGTCTATCCGAGTTCCCCGCACGCTACACACGCAGATCACACCGCAGACCAGATACTTTGAACAAAACGCAGATTACAAACGAGGACGATATTTATTATCACACGATACGATACTTTATTACTTATTTACGCGTAGGTACTATACCGCGCCGGCTTCTTAGCTACGTAGAGTAGCTTGTGCCGTCAACCGATTCTCTCTCTCTCGCTGGCCTTGGAACTGACAAGTTGAATCTTCTGCCGAGGAAGTGCCGAGGATCACCTGTCAGCCGGTCCGGGAGGCTCCCGGACCGGCTTCCCATTCCATCGACAATACTTCCACCATCCGGATGATTGTCAATACTGATGAAGTCACCGCTCGAACGAAGCACGTCCACATTGCCATCTGGTGGATCCGTGAAGCAGTCCTCTATCGCTGCATCGTCCCCTTTTACGTTCCTACGGAGGTGAATGTTGCCGACTTATTCACGAAACCATTGTCGGCACCACGCCACAAGACTCTCGTCAAGATGTTGGGCATGGCTCCCCGACCGGATGCTCGTTGAACATTGAGGGGGAGTGTTGAAGTATTTATTTCTCTTCAATTTACCGTACATACCTTACTTTCTCCAACTCGCAATCCGTTCCGTTACGCGTCAGACATTCCTCATGTAGCTTTGTGTCACCGTCACATTCCTCAGTCGTTTCCTCCACGACTGAGGTATGTGCACTTGTATCTACTGCCCTTACAGCTTACTGATTCTCCTGGTAGTTTATACTTACTGTATTCTATCAGGTTATGGGCCCCGCGCCTCTGCTTAATCTCAGCCAGTACCGGACCGCTACTTGTCGAAAACTCGACGGCTCTTTTTATCTCATTCCCCACATCTACCCTGCTTCCCGCCACATTCTACGCCAAACTTGTCGCCTTCTCGCTGACACGTCATGCCCGATCCGGACACCAAAACTACGACGGCTTCTTCCTAGGATTTACCTCACGGCGCTGGGACTTTCTTTCTGCGCGGGGAGGACCGCCTCAAGGACGAAACCGGGTACTTCCCGTGGTCCAAACAGATGAAGTCAGCGTACGAGACAATTGAAATCTGGGATATAGTTTTCACGGCATCCAAGCCGGGGGACAAGGCGTCTGCGGAGGAGCACAAAATTTGGAAGAAGAAGGACAGGTCACAAAATTTGGAAGAAGAAGGACAGGTCCGCCCTCTCATATTTGCTGTCTTCTGTCGACAGCGAGCTCGTCGTCAAGGTCTCGGACTATGACACTGTCCACCAAGCCTGGACCGCTCTCGAGACCGAGTTTGGGCAGACTGGGACTGGGGGTATTATGCTCTGGTTCCGTTAGCTCACTCGTCCCCTCCTACGACACGCACGCACTCGATCAGCATGTGAAGGCCTTCCAGAAAGCGCAGACTCATCTTACGAAGGCCGGATGCAGTATCCCCGGTCCTATCGTCAGCGCCATCTTCCTCTCCACTCTTCCCTCCAATCCAGACGACCCCAAATCCTACTATTCCCTTGTCCAGAGCGCCAAGATTGACGACACGACTACTCTGGTCTCTACGATCCAGGGTGTCCTCGATTCCCGTCGCCGCAGGAAGTCCCCGAAGACCGAGGGTAAGTCGCAGGAGTCTGCCCTCCTCCGACGTCATCCTCCCAGACCAACAACTCCGCGTACAGTGCACGTACAGCGGGTGCGTCCACCCTCATCGATTCCGGTACATCGACACACATTCACTCTGTTCGACGCGACTTCGTTTCTTACGCCCAAGCCGTATCTGGAAATATCAGCGGGTTCGGCAACGGTTCGAGGAAAATCGAGGGTCGTACTAGCGTCCCATCCTAAGGGTGGTAACGTCCGACTCAGGTTGAAAGATACCTGTTATGTCCCTGACTCTCAGCCGACGCTTATATCAGTATCGCGGCTTGGTCAGGCGGACTGTTACACCGTCTTCGGCGGTGGACGCTGTGTTACCTTTGAGAAGGGTGACAGTGGAAAGCTCATCCGCAACCTTATTTCGTCCGAGAAGGTTATTCTGACCGCCTCTCTTGGTAGCGATCGACTCTATCACCTCGATTTCTCGTCTCGACCTCCGATCTCTAAGCTTGAGGAGCTGCATCAACGTCTAGGGCATCTAGGCTATCCTGCGCTGCGCGCTCTCGTTCGGAAGGGTCACATTGCAGGCGTGAAACTATCTACGGCGGAACTCAATGCTTGCATGGAGGGCAAGATGACTCTTGCCTCTTTTCCTCCTTCGGAGGAGGAAAACGCCGAACAAATTCTCGATCACGTTCATTCGGATCTTTGGACTGCTCCCGTCCGTACTCCGAGCGGATCGAAGTATGCCCTCGCTTTCACTGATGACTGCTCCCGCTGGATTTGGATGTTTTACCTGCGTCACAAGAGCAATGCAGTAGTCGCATTCAAGGAGTAGTTGGAGACGGCCGAGCGCGAGACAGGTCGCAAGCTTAAGGTCTGACACGTCGATAATGGGGGTGAATTTATCAACGAAGACCTCAGGCGGTTCTTGAAGGCACGCGGTATTCAGCTAAAAACCAGCGCTCCACGTACTCCTGAACAGAACGGTGTTGCCGAACGCCAGTTTAGGTCTACTTTTGACCGTGTTCGCACCGTCCTCATCGACTCCGACCTGCCGCTTAGCATGTGGGCCGAGGCCAGCAATTACATGGTCTATGTCAAAAACCGTAACCCACACAGCGCTCTCGACCTTCGTACCCCTTTCTCCATCCGCTTCCCAAACCGCAAACAGCCGAAGTACAGGTCTTTTCACCGGTTCGGTTGCAGGGCTTACCTCTATAACGACAATCCTAATCGCAAAAAGTTCGACCATCGTGGCGAATCGGTTATTTTTGTTGGGTACCCGGATGATCGCAAGGCTTGGAAGGTTTATCGCCCCCAAAAGCGTACCTTCATATCAAATTTGACGACAACTCAAACTGTGGGGAATTTCGGCTGAGGGGGAGATACACTCATACAAATATTCTTCTCTCAAACCGTCTTCGACCGAAGCTGACGATGATGCTTACAGCCCTCCTTCCTCCACTTCTACGCCTCCAGCTGCTAATCCGGTACCTCCTCGTGCACCATCCCCTCCTGCTCCGGCTGGACCTGCGGATATCGTGTCACAACCTAAACCCCGGGCACCTCGTCAACCTCGTCCTCTACCACCTTTGCGCGAACCATCTACCCGTATTCGGGAAGCCGCTGAGCTTAAGGCTGCAGCCGCAAACCTTAATTCGGGGTTAGCGGAAGCGCCAGCTCCAGAGGATTCTGACCGAGCACCCCGGAAGATTCTGCTTTTGCGGAATCCTGGGACGAATTTGAGTTCACTCATATCATTGGTCCCGGCGAAGTTCCTCGCAACTACAAGGAAGCGATGGAATCGCCGATCGTTCCGAGTGGGAGAGCGCGATGGAAGTAGAGCTTGATAGCATTGCGAGGATGGGTACATGGGAACTTGTCCCACCACCTCCCGGTGTCACCCCGCTTGGTTCGCCCTTTGAAGCACGACAGTACTGGTGCTATCACTCGGTACAAAGCTCGTCTATGTGCACAGGGTACACCCCAGGGCCCAGGTATTGATTTTTTGATGTCTTTTGCTCCTGTTGTGAAGTCAGAGTCGCTTCGTTACCTCCTAACCCTAGCTGCAAAGCTAGACTGGGAATTTCACGTTGTGGACGTCGACTCCGCCTTTCTCAACAGCGAGACGGATCCAGACGAGCCATCTATCTACATGCGACAGCCTCAGGGCCATCGTGTTCGTGGAAAGGAGGACTACGTCTGTCTCCTGAAAAGGGGAATTTACGGGTTAAAGCAAGCAGCACTTCTCTGGTACCAAAAATTACGTTCCATTTTGGTCAAGATTGGTTTCCGGGTGTGCATTGCTGATCCGTGCGTCTTTATTCGTCGCCTGGAGAAGGCTATTTCCATCATCAGCGCCCACGTTGATGAT
Organism: Favolaschia claudopus; assembly: GCA_037176885.1. NCBI lineage: Eukaryota > Fungi > Basidiomycota > Agaricomycetes > Agaricales > Mycenaceae > Favolaschia > Favolaschia claudopus. The sequence goes on along the minus strand of JAWWNJ010000020.1, from coordinate 2,077,341 downwards.
CTCGGCTTATTCTGCTCCTCTGTTGCAGGAATCAAGGACTTGGGAGAGTCGAAATCCATTCTTGGCCTCGAAATCCTGCGTGATGGTGCGGTTCGACCGCACCATCCCCTTGTCGCATCATTTCTATATTGACTCGATTGTGGCTTGGTATCGCATGGAGGATGCACGGCCCGTATACTCGCCAGTCAACACGTCGGCCGCTCCGCTTTCCAAGTCTCAATCTCCTCAGACTTCGGAAGAACTCCAGCGCATGACCAACGTTCCCTACCAGCACGCCGTTGGTTTGCTCATGCATACCGCCGTTCAATGCCGTCCCACACGTTGGGCGTGAAATCATGTGGCTCCGCTCTCTTCTGTTCGAGCGTGGTTTCTTACTACCTCCCGGACCGACTTCCCTTTCCATCGACAATACTTCCAACACCGTCAAAGTAGAAGCCGTACAGCAGAGAGTCGTCTGGGCATACTACAATGTGGTGAAACGCACGCCGCAGGTCAATCTTCAAGAGGAGAGCGCCAGGACCAAGGCGGCGGAGGCGGTCAAAGAAGGTGTCGAGCGAGGTGTAGGAGAGTGTTACTGCGTCAGAGGAGATGCTATCGTTAATAGACGAGCCACGAGGATAAGAGAGGTGGTGGACAGTGCGCCACCCGCCATCTGCTTTGGGGACAGTGCCCACAGGTGAGTAAACGACCCGGCGCTGCTCGTGAATGGGGAGGCAGTCGACACGGCGAAGCTCACCCAGAGAGAAATTTGCCAGAATATCTGCAGCGGTTACAGCGTGCTCGGACGGTGTAGCAGGCAGATTTCGTGAGAAGGCACGGCCCACTCGGGGGCCGGTGTATCCAATTGACGCACCATAGGTACAGATATTATGTAGGTGTTATACGAAGGAGGGGTCAGGATAATCCTGAAGTAAGAAAGATAACATAGCGGGATTAAGGGAGCTAGTAACACAAGGACCAGAGGTAGGGGCAACTGGGAATGTGATGTGTGTATTAGGACGGGGAGGGGGAGGATGCATTAGACGGGCAGCGAGATGAGCGGTATGCAAAAGGGGTGATAGAGAGGGTGGGGTGCGAGGAGCCAGTGGACGAAGAGGAACCGAAGGGTTGGTCGGAGTGGGGCAGAGGCCGGACTCGGTCGGCATGCCCCAAACATCCTACTTCCGCTTCTGGGGGCAAGCATGTGCAGGGTGGGCGCCATGACACGCAATGCAGACGTGGCGGCGAGAGCACTTGTCACCCATGCGGCAACCAGCGGCGTCCTGAAACTTGTAGCAAGTCTTGTCAACCTTTGGCCGGGATGCAGGGGCGCTGGGTTCGGGCACTTGGAGGAGAATGGTGGAGGCAGTGGGTAGCGAACCAGCCTGGTGGAGACGAGGCCCTGATTGGGCGTCACCCAGCGCGTGGGGAGAAAGTTCTCCGCCATGCGCACACGAATAAATTCGTAGTGGCAACGCAATACTGCGGACCACTCGTACTGTGTGGTGAAATCCATGAGCTGGCTGGTGCAGATAGAAAGCGCGGCAGCAACACCACCATTGGTGGTGTCAATGAGGGAGCGGATGCCGGTGTAGGTCGACCAGGCATCAAGGAGCGGAGGCAGGGGAAGGCCAGGACCCATGCGCGGGGAAGGCCCGCATCGAGGGCTTCCTCTGGTTGTTCCGGGGGCGGCAACACCAGAAGTCGGGTGGAAGAGGATGGGCACGGGGGAAGCGGGGGCAGCGGCGGCGATGGAGGAGAGTGTGAGGGGAGAAGGGCCCAGGAGCCAAGTCGATAACAAACCTGGGGATCAGAGATCCCCAGCGGACTACCTATATACAAGAGGTGACGTAAGATATGACGTAAGTGAGCACAGCATGATGTCTTGGAGACAGAGAACTTCTGCCCAAGTCAGAAGACGTCATAGCTGTGGAGTCCCCTGACATCACCCCCTCTTCAAGATTCGTCGTCTCGACGAAGACCAAAGCCCAGTAGAATGAACGATCCTTCAAAATCCTGGATCGCCACGGAAGAGTAGGTTGCCCTGGGAGTCAATCCGCGTATCAGACGCAGACACTGCACCGCCTCGCCGTGCCGTCTGTGGTCGACATCCCCTTTCAGGTCGAATAGAATCAATGGCCATAGGCGAAGGAGCTACTGAACGTGGAGAGGGGGATGGGACGGCAGTGGGCATGGCCACCGAGGGGGCATAAGGAGTAGAGCTGGGGCGGGGAGTAGGAATAGGGGACGCCATTACCTGCGTAGGAATAGAGATGGTGGCAGGGTTATGGGGTAGGGAGTGAGAGGCGGGGTAGGAAGACTCCTGTGGTGCAAATCGCACCCCAGACTTCCTTGGCTGTGTAGCGGCACCTGGGTGTGGCGGAGCACTGGCCGCTGGAGGGGGCGGAACCGGAGCTGGTGGCTGAGACGGACGGACGGGGTGTGCGCGCTTCTTCAGCGGGCGATCAGTATAGGCTCGAAGTTGGGCGCCGGAGATGTCGTGTGACTGATGGAGACCCTTACCACCACGGCCAACGATATGCCCGACGACCGACTCAGGCACCACAAGCGTACACGAGTAGCGGGACGGTGAGTCCTCTGCAGTAGGGAGGGTTTCAGCGAGTGGTATGGTGGTGTGGCCGACAGCGATGATGGCAGGGGTAGGGGCTGGGGTTGAAGGTGCAGAGCCCCAGCGAGCACCATCCCAGGAGAAGCGCCAGGCATGCCCTCGGGGAGTAGAGGCTGCAGTGTCTCCAAACTCAAGACGATCAAGACGGTCGTGGACGCGCTGTAGTTCGCTTCGAAGGAGAGTGCAGTAGGAATAAAGGTCCTGAGGAACTGCGGGGGTTGCCATAGCAAGGGAGGTGTGAGGTCGATGGTAGGATGAGGGCAGAGTAGGAAGTAGGGTGGTCGGCTGGGGCTAGGAGAGTGCCAGAGTCGAATAGAAGGTTTGTTATGCTGTGAGGGGAGAAGGGCCCAGGAGCCAAGTCGATAACAAACCTGGGGATCAGAGATCCCCAGCGGACTACCTATATACAAGAGGTGACGTAAGATATGACGTAAGTGAGCACAGCATGATGTCTTGGAGACAGAGAACTTCTGCCCAAGTCAGAAGACGTCATAGCTGTGGAGTCCCCTGACAGAGAGCTTGGGGAGGTCGTCGGCTTCGAAGGTGCCATTCACAATGGCGTCAATGTGCGCCAGCTTGACGCGGCGGTACCACATCGTGGGGGACCGAAAGGAGGCGGAAGCGAAATTGTCAAGCTCACCGGCTGCGTTGGTAGTGGGGACCGTAACATTCTAATAGGGAGGTTGTGCGAGCGACCCAGGTCGCTATTAAACCGCTTAGGTCTTCACAACGAGCAGTCTCAGATGTGATATCCCAGCGACCTAGGAATGTCCCAGGGCAATACTCTTCTAGGTCGCTTGGAGATCACACGTGGTATGAAGTTAGGATTGGCCTGAGTTCTCGAGAGGGAGAGATGAGTAAGCAAGCCATTGATATATTGGGCGTGAACTCCGAAATGGAGCTCGCTGCACTCCGCCCGAAGACGAAGGAGCCGAGGCAGCCCCTACACAACTAAAGAATACAGAACAAATCCGTAGCTACGTGAGTGCGCAGGAAATAGCAAAACTAACTAGGGATGGGTGGGTGGGCACAAAAAAAGAGGGTATGACGGCGACGGGGGGACAAGACTAGAAGCGGGGAAGGAGACTCGAGGTCATGGAGGGGGAGGGGCTGGAGAAGAGAAGGTCTCAAAGAGACGGAGTCACCGAGCCAAAGGCGCGATGCGGAGGCGGGCGAGACGAAAAGAATGAGGAGACATGTGACTGATGGGTGATCGCTTTAGCCAATCCCTTCGGTCTGTCCAGACCACCTAGGATTGGCCTGAGTTCTCGAGAGGGAGAGATGAGTAAGCAAGCCATTGATATATTGGGCGTGAACTCCGAAATGGAGCTCGCTGCACTCCGCCCGAAGACGAAGGAGCCGAGGCAGCCCAAAACCAACAGCTCACCCTGAAGCAGCCAAAGGTGGGCAAAATACAGGGGGAAGCGCCACAGGCTCCACAAAAACAGGGAGGAGATGGACAGCAATGGGGAGGCGAGAGGGGAGGGAGGGGGAGGGGGAGGAAGGGGTGCTAGGAACGCACAATGACGACAGAGGGGAGAGAGACAGCGACGCGGGCAGGACGGGTACCAGACTTGGGGAGGGGCCAGTGCGGATACAACTTTGAAAGTGTGAGCCAGCGGAAGCGGGAAAGCGCATCAGCAACAGAATTCTCGTCCGTTGAGATCCAAACTGGGCGAAAAGTGAAGTCCTGTTGAACGGCCAGGAGAGCGAACTGGCGGAAGAGAGCTTGCGTAGGCGGATGGTCAATAGAGCCAGACTGCAAGCAGGTCGAGATGGCCTCGTTATCAATACGAAACACCACCTCCAACCCAGCCCAACAGTGGCCCCATATCAGAATATAAACCGAGGTGGCTGGAAGCCGATAGAGCTCGATCGGAACAAGAGCTGCTGGAGTGCAGGTGCAGGAGCACACGGAGGGGCACAAGAGAGAAAGACTCAGAGGTCAAGATGGGGGTTAAGAGTAAGAGTGATTGATTGTAGACCATACTCAACTACGGGAAGTATATAGATGTAGATAGATATCAAGAGATAAGGAACATCCCAACTTGGAATGATGCGAACGAACAAATTCATGTCCTGACACTCCCACCTTCGCAAAGAACGAGATATAGCCTACAAAGGAATAAAAGCAACAATAACGAATGTGCGAGAGCTCCCACCGAATAGCACATTCAGAAGACAGAAAGAACTATAGCAGTCATACCGAAAACAGCGCCCAGGGCAGCGCAAACTGCAATCGAGACAATGGCTACAGTCCCCGTCACCGAACGGTCGAAAAGACAGTTGCGCTACAATGGAGAAGTCGGCGAGAACAAGTTTAGTCTCCGCAACCCTGCTATAATTGGCCGCCCAAATGTGCGATCCATGTGGAAGCCCATGAGCTTTCACCTGGTGATGACCAGATCCTGCGTGCATAGCAGCGCATTGGCCATTAGATACCTAGAAAAAATACCAGCGAAAATTGGCTCCAGTATCCAAGTGAACAATAAAATCTGGATGTGGTATGCTGTGTGCGCAGTACAGCACAGCAGGTGGAGCAGCAATGTTGGCTCCCACCTATCCCAAGAGACCGCAGCTTGCAGTGCAGTGGTTAGGATTGGAAGTTCGTGGTGTGTTCTGCCGAACGGTAAGGGTTGTGATCCTGTGATGGAAAGAAAGAGGTCGGCAGAATGAATATGGAAGCTGATGTTGGTAGGAATTGTCGTGCAAGGGGAAGTGAACCGGCAATGGCTGTACACCAGAGGAGCACCGTTGGAATCCGCGGAACAGCAGGACAATTGAGGTAAATAATAACCTCCTCGAGGGTGAGAATGCTGGGGATGATGGATGGATCATGGAAGGAAACAATTCCTTTACCCAGTGAGGATCCAGAGAGAGGTCGAAGCGGCACACAGTGTGGGAGAACTGAGCACACTGTGTGGGAAAGAACTTTCGGGATGAGCAGGTCATGTGCACGGACACTTGACATCCGTGAGAGGTCTGTACAGCAGCGTGAGAACCAGTAGATGCTGTAGAGATAAGAGTGTCGAGGCTGCAGTGTAAGGGAGGCTCGAGAGGAAGACCTAGGAAGAACAGCAAAGAGTCGAGGTGGATGCGAGGATGGCGTAGATCAGGATGAGCAGTGGAAGTAACGAGTGGATGGTAAGATTCCGGAGGCACGCTGGAGCAAGCCGCTCTCGCATCAAGCTCAGGCGCTAGGGCGCGGGGCCCATAACCTATCAGAATATAAACCGAGGTGGCTGGAAGCCGATAGAGCTCGATCGGAACAAGAGCTGCTGGAGTGCAGGTGCAGGAGCACACGGAGGGGCACAAGAGAGAAAGACTCAGAGGTCAACATGGGGGTTAAGAGTAAGAGTGATTGATTGTAGACCATACTCAACTACGGGAAGTATATAGATGTAGATAGATATCAAGAGATAAGGAACATCCCAACTTGGAATGATGCGAACGAACAAATTCATGTCCTGACACCCCAGAGCTCCGCAGCCCTCAACACAGCACGCATTTCCTTCCAATGGATCGGATGACGTGCATACTTCGCTGGTACAGGCTCAGTGAAGAACAGATCGCCGCTACCCCAATGGCCACCCAGACCTAGCTTACCACTCGCATCTGTAAAGATTTGGACAGTGGGACGTGGAGGTCCAATAGCAAAAATGCCATTGAAAGACGGGAGGAAGGTATTCCACCATGCAATGTCGAGGCGGGCAGAGGAAGGAAGACGGCGGCGGTGGTGGCGGGGAAGGAGGGAAAGGCGGCGCATGAAGTCCCGAATACGGCGAGTGAAGAATCGACCAACCGGAATTACCGACTGAGCAAAGACGAGATGGCCGCAGAGCTGCTCGAGGTCGTAGTGGCTCGCAGATCGACGGGACAGGCACCCATCCAGAAGAACAAGGAGGCGAGCAAGCTTGTCCTGAGGAAGACGAGCCTGCATAGCAATACTGTCCAGCTCAATGCCGAGGAACTCGAGGCAGTGAGTCGGACCCTGCTCCTTGTCACTGGAGATTGAAAAGCCCAACTCGGCAGCAACGGTCCGGAAGACTGCACGACCATGACGAGCGTACTCCACCCCCTTCGCAGCAGGAGTAACGTTGAACCAATCATCCAGGTAGTGCTGAATGAGCTTCATGACATCATCACGGCAGAGCAAAATCCAGTGATGAGCCTCCGCAAAGTAGTTGTACAGGCGGGGGCCTGTACGAACACCAAACGGTAGGAAGATGTCAAGGAACAGGCGCAACTTCCACTCGAAACCCATCAGATGCACATGGTCAGGGTGAATCGGAATATGCCTGAATGCAGCCTCCAGATCTGCCTTATAAAGGAAGGATCCAGGGCCAGCTTCCCGTATGCGATCAATTGCCCCCATAACAGCCTCGTAGACCAGATGGCCATACTCAGCTGGGATCGCGTCATTGACAGAGGATCCATGGGGATACGAGAGATGGTGAATCCGACGACGTTTCTCGCTATATTTCTTGGGTACAGAACCCAGCGGAGAAAGGACAGGCTTGACAGTATCAGCCATGTCCGTGATATCAATGATACGCCCAAGAGAAACCTCATGGGCAATATCCTTGTCCACCGTCTCGGGAAACGCAAGTGCAGAGGGAAGGGGTGCAGGGGCCGAAGAGGAGGGGGAAGGCATACGTGCAGGATCCACACCAAGAAGAACACCATAGCGAATAGCAGACACAAGGGTGTCCGCAAACTGACGGTCTGGATAATCAATCAGCGCACTGGCCCAAGCGTCAGGATGTAGCTTCGTGGGCGGCATTGACTTTGAATGGGGAGATGTGAGGGGGAAGAGCAGATTGGTGTTTGGGCGAGCCGGGGGAAAAGGAGGCATTGGGGGTATCTCGGAAAGAATGGGAGCATGGTCAGATTCGACGACGCTGGTAGATGACAGGGGAGATGAGACTTTCCTGCTCATTGAGCAGGGAGAGCCAGAAGCATCTCCCCCTCGCTCACCCGGCTTCATTAACACACCAACAGGGGGATTTTCCTGAGGCGGAGTAGGCCGAGCTACATCTGGGGGTTTTGACGAACGACGTGCGCAGAAAGCAATCGTCGAGTCGTCGCTTTTATCCCGGAGGTAAGCTGTATGTTTGTGGGATGTTCCGCTATCCACAATTGACATCATGTAGATGTTACCTCCAGGCGACGCAACACGCGACGGCCCGAACAGGTCGAATGAGACACGGAAAAGGGGTGGTACATCCTTCTCCGTCTCGCCATCATATGGACGAGTTTGCTGACGACCCGCGCGGCAATTCAAGCACCTCCCGTCGATAGTGTGATCAGTGATATTGAGACCAGTCACCAAGCCTTTGCTAGCCATCTCGCAAATCGTCGCCGGACTGGCATGAGACATGCGACGATGCCAATTCTTCAGGGAAGTAGGTTGGGCAGTGGATATCATAGCGTGCCCACTCGATCCCTCCAAGATGTACATTCCGGCTGACCCCCGTCCACGCAGCCGCACCATACCATCATGTCCCCCGCGTACCACCACTCCCCCTCCTCCGAAGGGGGTGAAGTATCCGGCCTTGTCGAATTGGCTAACAGAGATGAGATTGGCTGATAGCGAGGGAGCATGGAGAGTACATGTATTAGCATATGGACTTGAATATCATCATATTAACCCCGAATTTCGTCCCATATTCCATTATTTTAATAGAAGCATACCATGATTCTGCGCTTGTATGGGGTGGGTTTCGGACTCTCACCTGATTTTCATGGTATCGGTCCATTTAAAAGGCACATGAAAACGTCGAAAAAGAGTATGATTTTGATGATTTTCCGGGAATGGCGCCTGATTTTCAGTGGATGAGGACATGATTTTCAGGGTCTCGAGGTACATGAACTTCATGTACCCCCATCTTCACAGTGTTAGAAGCCTGACGTCAGAGAGTTTTTTACGGGACTGCTCTTGAATTTTCCAGTTAGCTGTCAAGGAGACGTCTGGCTGTTGGAAAGGGCAATTTTGGCCATTTTCACGGATTTTAGCCGTTTTCAGGGTCAGATATGTCACTATTGCCTATATATTTCACATACAGTGACGGCGACTTTACATAAGTGCCTTTCCTTTTATTACAGTCGCCGCCACTGTAGTTCAAAGCTTCATAAGCGCTGGGACCAATAAGAACGCACTCTGGTCGGCTCCCCCGCGGTAAGTAGAGAGACTACATACTCTTAAAGCCTCTACATGCTCAAGTTCATTTGCTGTTCATTCACGCTACAACTATACTCTTTAACTACAAAGCTAAATCACTGGCGGTGATACCAAATGGCAAGTTATGTTCCGGCAGCTCGAACTTTGAGTCGCCGGCCTCTTCGGCTTTCGGTTGGGTAAGCGCAGACTCTGCCCCGCTGCTCGCATTGTCTGTTGAAAATAAGGCAAGCGACATTAAATGATGACTTTCGGCGAAACGTGGTGAGATTGACCCACTTGCACGACTGCTCTTGAGGGCAATCACGAACCCCGCTGCATGCAATCTTGCGGCCGCGGCAGAAATAGCAGGCAGGCCGTTGTTGTGCAAAACCGTGACGCCCGTTACGAGTGTATGCTGGAGAATGAACGATGGGCCGTGCAGCCAAATCGCCCTGCTTCGACTCCATTTGACCATTTCCAAAGGGACGAAAGTCGAAGTTGTACGCCTGGGCACAAAAGATCTGCTTAGCTGGGTCATGGGCTGTCATGGCACCTTCCTCACGTTAGGTTCAGTTGTGGCCCGAGGAAATTGATACGGTCATGTGATCGTGTTTTACTTCACATTTCCGATCAAAGCCCATTGCTTCGCATCCCGATGCGTTTCAAGAGCGTTCGAGGTAACAAATATTGTTTATTACTACAGTAGGAATATACCTATATCAATAAGCGGGGCCATGGGATCCTCATGGCAAATCGGCGCTGGGTTTGTGTGCAAGGTGACCTCGTACAGCCACTCGGCTACCTATCTGCAGGTCCGATGACAGATTAAAAGTCAAACATTTGCCGTAAAAATAAGCAAACCAAACGCATAACCCAGTCAACAAAGTTGCGCCGAAGATGGTTGAGGGGGGTGTTCCGGGTCCATATAAGCCATAATGATATGCCGCAGACGGAGATCACACAATGTGTGATGCGATCACATCACCATCAGCGTGGTGCTCCGGGTTTCCATAGGATCGAGTAGAAAAGCCGTTCATCCTGGATGAACGGCTTTTCTACTCGATTTTGCACCTGGACCAGGTGCAAAATCACACAGTGCAAGACTTTGAATTCAACAGTCGGTGACATATGTGAATTTGCAAGAGTTGAACAAGAGTCACAAAAAAGCAGATGCTATAGTAGGCATCATTAGAATCCTCTGAGAACGCTGACATTGAAGCGAGTTGACGAGGAGCGGTTTCCTGAAGCCAGTCGTGCGCGTTGGGAGAAAGAAGCTGCTGCCGGCAGCACCTGTCAAAACCAAATAGGTGCAAAGCTGGACTTCTTCGCAAAATGAACTATTGGGGCCACCGTTATTCAAATACAGCATATTCTAAAGGTATCCTGGTTCTCATTCCATTCCCCCCCAATAAGTAACTGCGAAAAGTCGGCTCGAGTTGTGTTACGTACCTTTCTCCAGAGAAAGGTACGTAATTGAACCGATACCTAAATCAAATGTAGCACAATGGAAACACTCGATATGCATTATTGAGCAATATTACCGGGTATTATGGCTCTCGGAGTATCCCTAGAGCTATTGAACTCAAGCACTAAAATTTGGCGGCAGTATTGAAAGTGCCGCCAAACTGCCGCCAGTCAATCAATCAATCAATCAATATTCCATTATCCTCACTGCGGGCCGTTTATCGGCCCATGTCGGAGTCTAGCAGTACATTGACTGTATCACTAATTGGTAATCATTCGGCTGCCCTTGATCCTTCAAACTCAGCTGCGGAGCTTGCTGAGAAGGGCATAATGCGGCCGGAAATCCCCACCCCATTGTGACAGGCAGTGAGCTTCGTCGATGATGGTGCCGAGAGCCCTTCTGCCGGTAACGGGATCTTGTATCCATTTCCGGAGAGATTCGTGCTCAAGACACATCTCGGGCGACGTGACTATTGCGTTGTGGGTCTGGCCCTCGAGTTCCTTTGAAGAATTAGAGGATATACGCGTAGAGACGCGTCGAAAACACGTACTTTCTGCAATTCACGAGAGAATGTGTCTCCGTTCACCGCGGCAGCATTTAGGCCGAGCTTCTCGAACCGTTTTGCCTGAGAATTGATTAGTACCACTAGCAGAGATGCAGAAATGGCCTCGCACCTGTTCCTCCTGCAAAATCTTCAATGGGGAAATCACCAACGAATACTTTTCACGATTTAATAAAAGCGGCATCATGAATAGTATTGTTTTCCCGGACCCAGTCCCAGCGATGAGAATCACGTCAAGCTTGAGCAGATAAGCCTCAGAGACGTCGAGCTGCCAAGTATATGGAGGTTTTTTGAAGCTAGATTCGAAAAGACGCGTCAATTCGCGTCGGGTCGATGCCGAGTCGTAACCGGTCTTCTGACGCGCTTTTTCGCGGGCATCCTTGAGAATTTGTTGGGATGCGGCGGTGCGTTGGACATGGTCGTGCTCCCGCGGCATCTCAATAGGCAGGGAAGGGCCAGCTCGACGGCGCGTCGAAGAGTGTATAGACTTTGATGTATTGACACGAGCAAACAAAGGCATGATAATCAGAGATTGTAACAAAAGATAGCAGATGTGACTGCATGGGCGGTGTGACAGGGCAACTGCCCCAGACGTTCCGAGAGCATCTTGCGCACATCAAAACTAACCGACCTCGCGTGGCAAGGATCAATAGCGGACCGCAGGTCCGCCCGCGCGCGCAGCGCGCCAAGATGCTCTCTCGAACGTCTGGGCAACCGAGACAGATGGTTCACAGTATCAGGGGAGTCTAACACCATCACAGAGCAATCTGGTGCTGTTTGGAGGGCAAATTGCAAATTTTTCAGCGCAAAATCGCAAGTTAGGTACACACAATTTTGGAAATTTCCGCAAAAATTTCGCGCTTTTCTTACCCTAGGTTAGGGTTACTCCGTTTTCTCTGAAATGAAAATTTTACTTATAAACCCACCCTATGTTCCTGCTACATCTCAAATCTTGAAGAATTTCAACCAAAATTACGGCTTGACATGAAGTTCTGTCCGCTATCATAGGTGGTCTGGACAGACCGAAGGGATTGGCTAAAGCGATCACCCATCAGTCACATGTCTCCTCATTCTTTTCGTCTCGCCCGCCTCCGCATCGCGCCTTTGGCTCGGTGACTCCGTCTCTTTGAGACCTTCTCTTCTCCAGCCCCTCCCCCTCCATGACCTCGAGTCTCCTTCCCCGCTTCTAGTCTTGTCCCCCCGTCGCCGTCATACCCTCTTTTTTTGTGCCCACCCACCCATCCCTAGTTAGTTTTGCTATTTCCTGCGCACTCACGTAGCTACGGATTTGTTCTGTATTCTTTAGTTGTGTAGGGGCTGCCTCGGCTCCTTCGTCTTCGGGCGGAGTGCAGCGAGCTCCATTTCGGAGTTCACGCCCAATATATCAATGGCTTGCTTACTCATCTCTCCCTCTCGAGAACTCAGGCCAATCCTAACTTCATACCACGTGTGATCTCCAAGCGACCTAGAAGAGTATTGCCCTGGGACATTCCTAGGTCGCTGGGATATCACATCTGAGACTGCTCGTTGTGAAGACCTAAGCGGTTTAATAGCGACCTGGGTCGCTCGCACAACCTCCCTATTAGAATGTTACGGTCCCCACTACCAACGCAGCCGGTGAGCTTGACAATTTCGCTTCCGCCTCCTTTCGGTCCCCCACGATGTGGTACCGCCGCGTCAAGCTGGCGCACATTGACGCCATTGTGAATGGCACCTTCGAAGCCGACGACCTCCCCAAGCTCTCTGTCAGGGGACTCCACAGCTATGACGTCTTCTGACTTGGGCAGAAGTTCTCTGTCTCCAAGACATCATGCTGTGCTCACTTACGTCATATCTTACGTCACCTCTTGTATATAGGTAGTCCGCTGGGGATCTCTGATCCCCAGGTTTGTTATCGACTTGGCTCCTGGGCCCTTCTCCCCTCACAGCATAACAAACCTTCTATTCGACTCTGGCACTCTCCTAGCCCCAGCCGACCACCCTACTTCCTACTCTGCCCTCATCCTACCATCGACCTCACACCTCCCTTGCTATGGCAACCCCCGCAGTTCCTCAGGACCTTTATTCCTACTGCACTCTCCTTCGAAGCGAACTACAGCGCGTCCACGACCGTCTTGATCGTCTTGAGTTTGGAGACACTGCAGCCTCTACTCCCCGAGGGCATGCCTGGCGCTTCTCCTGGGATGGTGCTCGCTGGGGCTCTGCACCTTCAACCCCAGCCCCTACCCCTGCCATCATCGCTGTCGGCCACACCACCATACCACTCGCTGAAACCCTCCCTACTGCAGAGGACTCACCGTCCCGCTACTCGTGTACGCTTGTGGTGCCTGAGTCGGTCGTCGGGCATATCGTTGGCCGTGGTGGTAAGGGTCTCCATCAGTCACACGACATCTCCGGCGCCCAACTTCGAGCCTATACTGATAAGGCTTCCCCCTTGGAGCGCCGTGTATCTATCCGTGGTACCGACCAGCAAATTGGTGAAGCGCTAATTGCGCTTGGGAAGCGTTTCATGCGTAAGCGTATCCGCTCTAAGAAGAAAGGTCCGTCACGCCTTTCCGGGGACCCTGCCCCTCACCCTCCTGGCCCGGTGCCGGTTTTGCTGAACGCTTCTGGCGAGGGCGCTCGCCCGCTGAAGAAGCGCGCACACCCCGTCCGTCCGTCTCAGCCACCAGCTCCGGTTCCGCCCCCTCCAGCGGCCAGTGCTCCGCCACACCCAGGTGCCGCTACACAGCCAAGGAAGTCTGGGGTGCGATTTGCACCACAGGAGTCTTCCTACCCCGCCTCTCACTCCCTACCCCATAACCCTGCCACCATCTCTATTCCTACGCAGGTAATGGCGTCCCCTATTCCTACTCCCCGCCCCAGCTCTACTCCTTATGCCCCCTCGGTGGCCATGCCCACTGCCGTCCCATCCCCCTCTCCACGTTCAGTAGCTCCTTCGCCTATGGCCATTGATTCTATTCGACCTGAAAGGGGATGTCGACCACAGACGGCACGGCGAGGCGGTGCAGTGTCTGCGTCTGATACGCGGATTGACTCCCAGGGCAACCTACTCTTCCGTGGCGATCCAGGATTTTGAAGGATCGTTCATTCTACTGGGCTTTGGTCTTCGTCGAGACGACGAATCTTGAAGAGGGGGTGATGTCAGGGGACTCCACAGCTATGACGTCTTCTGACTTGGGCAGAAGTTCTCTGTCTCCAAGACATCATGCTGTGCTCACTTACGTCATATCTTACGTCACCTCTTGTATATAGGTAAGGTAGGCGTCAGTCACTTACAACAAGCGGTCACATGACCAAAGTGTGACAGCCATTAAGCTCTGGCCACAAAACATTAGGGTAAAAAGTGGGACCTAGAAATGGTGTATTTGAGCAAATGGAAGACATCCCTGGTCTCAGAATTTAAAAATACTATCTTGTGATGGAGCAGTAGACCATTCTTCCAACCCATTTTTTTTGAATGCAGAAATGAGTTTTTCAGCGATTGGAGCCATTTTGGTTTGGGACGAGAGCGAAATTTGCCGCTTATGTAATGCTCCCACGCACCATATAGGGTAGGATCCCATCAATTACCGGCAAGCCGCCAGCACAACAGCATACACACTATACCGTGGACATTGGCTGCAGTGCGCAACATCTTGGGGCATCATACAACGGTGACTAGAGAAATCTCATCCTATCTCCAGTTATGATTACATAATGACCAAACTTTTTTCGACCTCAAAATCGTTGAAATTGAGCAAAATCCAGCAGGTTTTGTTTTCGTGTCGAAATTTTTGCCGCGTTACGCGTGACGTGACACGTCATGTGACCGCTTGTTGCAAGTGACTGACGCCTACCTTAGTCCGCTGGGGATCTCTGATCCCCAGGTTTGTTATCGACTTGGCTCCTGGGCCCTTCTCCCCTCACACTCTCCTCCATCGCCGCCGCTGCCCCCGCTTCCCCCGTGCCCATCCTCTTCCACCCGACTTCTGGTGTTGCCGCCCCGGAACAACCAGAGGAAGCCCTCGATGCGGGCCTTCCCCGCGCATGGGTCCTGGCCTTCCCCTGCCTCCGCTCCTTGATGCCTGGTCGACCTACACCGGCATCCGCTCCCTCATTGACACCACCAATGGTGGTGTTGCTGCCGCGCTTTCTATCTGCACCAGCCAGCTCATGGATTTCACCACACAGTACGAGTGGTCCGCAGTATTGCGTTGCCACTACGAATTTATTCGTGTGCGCATGGCGGAGAACTTTCTCCCCACGCGCTGGGTGACGCCCAATCAGGGCCTCGTCTCCACCAGGCTGGTTCGCTACCCACTGCCTCCACCATTCTCCTCCAAGTGCCCGAACCCAGCGCCCCTGCATCCCGGCCAAAGGTTGACAAGACTTGCTACAAGTTTCAGGACGCCGCTGGTTGCCGCATGGGTGACAAGTGCTCTCGCCGCCACGTCTGCATTGCGTGTCATGGCGCCCACCCTGCACATGCTTGCCCCCAGAAGCGGAAGTAGGATGTTTGGGGCATGCCGACCGAGTCCGGCCTCTGCCCCACTCCGACCAACCCTTCGGTTCCTCTTCGTCCACTGGCTCCTCGCACCCCACCCTCTCTATCACCCCTTTTGCATACCGCTCATCTCGCTGCCCGTCTAATGCATCCTCCCCCTCCCCGTCCTAATACACACATCACATTCCCAGTTGCCCCTACCTCTGGTCCTTGTGTTACTAGCTCCCTTAATCCCGCTATGTTATCTTTCTTACTTCAGGATTATCCTGACCCCTCCTTCGTATAACACCTACATAATATCTGTACCTATGGTGCGTCAATTGGATACACCGGCCCCCGAGTGGGCCGTGCCTTCTCACGAAATCTGCCTGCTACACCGTCCGAGCACGCTGTAACCGCTGCAGATATTCTGGCAAATTTCTCTCTGGGTGAGCTTCGCCGTGTCGACTGCCTCCCCATTCACGAGCAGCGCCGGGTCGTTTACTCACCTGTGGGCACTGTCCCCAAAGCAGATGGCGGGTGGCGCACTGTCCACCACCTCTCTTATCCTCGTGGCTCGTCTATTAACGATAGCATCTCCTCTGACGCAGTAACACTCTCCTACACCTCGCTCGACACCTTCTTTGACCGCCTCCGCCGCCTTGGTCCTGGCGCTCTCCTCTTGAAGATTGACCTGCGGCGTGCGTTTCACCACATTGTAGTATGCCCAGACGACTCTCTGCTGTACGGCTTCTACTTTGACGGTGTTGGAAGTATTGTCGATGGAAAGGGAAGTCGGTCCGGGAGGTAGTAAGAAACCACGCTCGAACAGAAGAGAGCGGAGCCACATGATTTCACGCCCAACGTGTGGGACGGCATTGAACGGCGGTATGCATGAGCAAACCAACGGCGTGCTGGTAGGGAACGTTGGTCATGCGCTGGAGTTCTTCCGAAGTCTGAGGAGATTGAGACTTGGAAAGCGGAGCGGCCGACGTGTTGACTGGCGAGTATACGGGCCGTGCATCCTCCATGCGATACCAAGCCACAATCGAGTCAATATAGAAATGATGCGACAAGGGGATGGTGCGGTCGAACCGCACCATCACGCAGGATTTCGAGGCCAAGAATGGATTTCGACTCTCCCAAGTCCTTGATTCCTGCAACAGAGGAGCAGAATAAGCCGAGATCATCAACGTGGGCGCTGATGATGGAAATAGCCTTCTCCAGGCGACGAATAAAGACGCACGGATCAGCAATGCACACCCGGAAACCAATCTTGACCAAAATGGAACGTAATTTTTGGTACCAGAGAAGTGCTGCTTGCTTTAACCCGTAAATTCCCCTTTTCAGGAGACAGACGTAGTCCTCCTTTCCACGAACACGATGGCCCTGAGGCTGTCGCATGTAGATAGATGGCTCGTCTGGATCCGTCTCGCTGTTGAGAAAGGCGGAGTCGACGTCCACAACGTGAAATTCCCAGTCTAGCTTTGCAGCTAGGGTTAGGAGGTAACGAAGCGACTCTGACTTCACAACAGGAGCAAAAGACATCAAAAAATCAATACCTGGGCCCTGGGGTGTACCCTGTGCACATAGACGAGCTTTGTACCGAGTGATAGCACCAGTACTGTCGTGCTTCAAAGGGCGAACCAAGCGGGGTGACACCGGGAGGTGGTGGGACAAGTTCCCATGTACCCATCCTCGCAATGCTATCAAGCTCTACTTCCATCGCGCTCTCCCACTCGGAACGATCGGGCGATTCCATCGCTTCCTTGTAGTTGCGAGGAACTTCGCCGGGACCAATGATATGAGTGAACTCAAATTCGTCCCAGGATTCCGCAAAAGCAGAATCTTCGGGTGCTCGGTCAGAATCCTCTGGAGCTGGCGCTTCCGCTAACCCCGAATTAAGGTTTGCGGCTGCAGCCTTAAGCTCAGCGGCTTCCCGAATACGGGTAGATGGTTCGCGCAAAGGTGGTAGAGGACGAGGTTGACGAGGTGCCCGGGGTTTAGGTTGTGACACGATATCCGCAGGTCCAGCCGGAGCAGGAGGGGATGGTGCACGAGGAGGTACCGGATTAGCAGCTGGAGGCGTAGAAGTGGAGGAAGGAGGGCTGTAAGCATCATCGTCAGCTTCGGTCGAAGACGGTTTGAGAGAAGAATATTTGTATGAGTGTATCTCCCCCTCAGCCGAAATTCCCCACAGTTTGAGTTGTCGTCAAATTTGATATGAAGGTACGCTTTTGGGGGCGATAAACCTTCCAAGCCTTGCGATCATCCGGGTACCCAACAAAAATAACCGATTCGCCACGATGGTCGAACTTTTTGCGATTAGGATTGTCGTTATAGAGGTAAGCCCTGCAACCGAACCGGTGAAAAGACCTGTACTTCGGCTGTTTGCGGTTTGGGAAGCGGATGGAGAAAGGGGTACGAA
Organism: Favolaschia claudopus; assembly: GCA_037176885.1. Classification (NCBI taxonomy): domain Eukaryota; kingdom Fungi; phylum Basidiomycota; class Agaricomycetes; order Agaricales; family Mycenaceae; genus Favolaschia; species Favolaschia claudopus. Next base: position 2,059,653 of record JAWWNJ010000020.1, on the reverse strand, counting down.
GGTCGAGAGCGCTGTGTGGGTTACGGTTTTTGACATAGACCATGTAATTGCTGGCCTCGGCCCACATGCTAAGCGGCAGGTCGGAGTCGATGAGGACGGTGCGAACACGGTCAAAAGTAGACCTAAACTGGCGTTCGGCAACACCGTTCTGTTCAGGAGTACGTGGAGCGCTGGTTTTTAGCTGAATACCGCGTGCCTTCAAGAACCGCCTGAGGTCTTCGTTGATAAATTCACCCCCATTATCGACGTGTCAGACCTTAAGCTTGCGACCTGTCTCGCGCTCGGCCGTCTCCAACTACTCCTTGAATGCGACTACTGCATTGCTCTTGTGACGCAGGTAAAACATCCAAATCCAGCGGGAGCAGTCATCAGTGAAAGCGAGGGCATACTTCGATCCGCTCGGAGTACGGACGGGAGCAGTCCAAAGATCCGAATGAACGTGATCGAGAATTTGTTCGGCGTTTTCCTCCTCCGAAGGAGGAAAAGAGGCAAGAGTCATCTTGCCCTCCATGCAAGCATTGAGTTCCGCCGTAGATAGTTTCACGCCTGCAATGTGACCCTTCCGAACGAGAGCGCGCAGCGCAGGATAGCCTAGATGCCCTAGACGTTGATGCAGCTCCTCAAGCTTAGAGATCGGAGGTCGAGACGAGAAATCGAGGTGATAGAGTCGATCGCTACCAAGAGAGGCGGTCAGAATAACCTTCTCGGACGAAATAAGGTTGCGGATGAGCTTTCCACTGTCACCCTTCTCAAAGGTAACACAGCGTCCACCGCCGAAGACGGTGTAACAGTCCGCCTGACCAAGCCGCGATACTGATATAAGCGTCGGCTGAGAGTCAGGGACATAACAGGTATCTTTCAACCTGAGTCGGACGTTACCACCCTTAGGATGGGACGCTAGTACGACCCTCGATTTTCCTCGAACCGTTGCCGAACCCGCTGATATTTCCAGATACGGCTTGGGCGTAAGAAACGAAGTCGCGTCGAACAGAGTGAATGTGTGTCGATGTACCGGAATCGATGAGGGTGGACGCACCCGCTGTACGTGCACTGTACGCGGAGTTGTTGGTCTGGGAGGATGACGTCGGAGGAGGGCAGACTCCTGCGACTTACCCTCGGTCTTCGGGGACTTCCTGCGGCGACGGGAATCGAGGACACCCTGGATCGTAGAGACCAGAGTAGTCGTGTCGTCAATCTTGGCGCTCTGGACAAGGGAATAGTAGGATTTGGGGTCGTCTGGATTGGAGGGAAGAGTGGAGAGGAAGATGGCGCTGACGATAGGACCGGGGATACTGAATCCGGCCTTCGTAAGATGAGTCTGCGCTTTCTGGAAGGCCTTCACATGCTGATCGAGTGCGTGCGTGTCGTAGGAGGGGACGAGTGAGCTAACGGAACCAGAGCATAATACCCCCAGTCCCAGTCTGCCCAAACTCGGTCTCGAGAGCGGTCCAGGCTTGGTGGACAGTGTCATAGTCCGAGACCTTGACGACGAGCTCGCTGTCGACAGAAGACAGCAAATATGAGAGGGCGGACCTGTCCTTCTTCTTCCAAATTTTGTGACCTGTCCTTCTTCTTCCAAATTTTGTGCTCCTCCGCAGACGCCTTGTCCCCCGGCTTGGATGCCGTGAAAACTATATCCCAGATTTCAATTGTCTCGTACGCTGACTTCATCTGTTTGGACCACGGGAAGTACCCGGTTTCGTCCTTGAGGCGGTCCTCCCCGCGCAGAAAGAAAGTCCCAGCGCCGTGAGGTAAATCCTAGGAAGAAGCCGTCGTAGTTTTGGTGTCCGGATCGGGCATGACGTGTCAGCGAGAAGGCGACAAGTTTGGCGTAGAATGTGGCGGGAAGCAGGGTAGATGTGGGGAATGAGATAAAAAGAGTCGTCGAGTTTTCGACAAGTAGCGGTCCGGTACTGGCTGAGATTAAGCAGAGGCGCGGGGCCCATAACCTGATAGAATACAGTAAGTATAAACTACCAGGAGAATCAGTAAGCTGTAAGGGCAGTAGATACAAGTGCACATACCTCAGTCGTGGAGGAAACGACTGAGGAATGTGACGGTGACACAAAGCTACATGAGGAATGTCTGACGCGTAACGGAACGGATTGCGAGTTGGAGAAAGTAAGGTATGTACGGTAAATTGAAGAGAAATAAATACTTCAACACTCCCCCTCAATGTTCAACGAGCATCCGGTCGGGGAGCCATGCCCAACATCTTGACGAGAGTCTTGTGGCGTGGTGCCGACAATGGTTTCGTGAATAAGTCGGCAACATTCACCTCCGTAGGAACGTAAAAGGGGACGATGCAGCGATAGAGGACTGCTTCACGGATCCACCCCGGACCTCTTATTTCACTTTTTGGACAAAGTTGCAGGATGCTTCAAAACCACGTTTGGGAGGGTCAAGAAAAAAAGAGTAAAAAAATGCAATATATTATGTAATACCAACCGTTTGCCGAGTTCCCCGACCCAAGCCAGATGCAGGAAATCTTCCAGGCTCCTACCCACCCGCACGTTACGGGGTTGGGGGAGTCACAGTAGGTGGGATACACAGTGAATTTACTGCAATGGTAATACAGAGCTTCAAATCATGATCGGAACTGTCAAGTATATCCGTACTTCGTTCCCCTCAACCCCTCCACGGCGGCTGGCGTTTAACAACTGTAAACAACATAGCCACCACCCAAATCATTTTTTTTCAGTTTTCACTCTCCCTCCCCGAAGCTCAGCCTAAAAAATCTGTGGCCATTCTCAACGCAGGAAATAGGGGGCGAGGGTCTAATATCTCAATTTTATGTGAGCCTAAAAGGTTGAGAACGAATATTTAGGCAAGATGTGGCTATGTCGTTTACGGTTGTTAAACGCCAGCCGCCGTGGAGGGGTTGGGGCAGTTGAAGTTCGGAAGCAGTAGTCTCGGCTAACAGTGATTTCCCTTTTATGGATGACAATTGACATGATTGTTCTCACAAGCAATTCACAGTAAAATCCTTTCTACAGTACTGTGACTTCCCCAACCCCGTAACGTGCGGGTGGGTAGGAGCCTGGAAATCTTCAGCCAGAAAGACGCAAGAAACCAAGGGATCATTTTGCCACGGTTTTTTCGCAGCAAATTATTCCCGAACCAGGTATATTTCGAGCAAAAGTATCCTCAGATCGTGAGAAAACTGTCAATAAATTACTGTATTAGGCAGGCTTACATCAGCATTACGTAGCCAGGGAGGGGTCAGAAGGGTCTTAAATCACTTTTCCGACGTTGTATGGAAAATTTTAAGATTGAATACCCCTTGGGAAATACGGCGCCGATGGCGCCTCTCCATACCCCGCCTCAGAAGCCCGCCTTCTGGAATGGGCGGCATCACTCCCCCCGGGCTGCAGTGCGAAAACAATTAAGCGCTACATTGGTGCCCTCAAGTCCTTCCACACCGACCTCGGATACGAATCCCGCCCTTTCAAATCACGCGTTCTCGAGCGTGTGGTTCGTGGTATACGCCGGGTGTGCTCTCTAGCCGCACCCGTTTTCTTGCTCTCTTGGCCTTAGCTCACTTTCCTCGCTGTCCCGGCAACCCCTGGACCTCCTCCCTCGGGCTGCCTTGTCTTCCTGGGTTCCGGCCCGAGAGCGCTCGCTGCGAGGGTCACATCACCCCTCACCGCAATGATAAATATATCATCCATTTTCCTCCCTCCCTCAGCACGAGCTCGCAGCATTCCTAGTGAGTGTATACACTCGGAGGAATGCACGTGGGAGTCATCACTGTGACTCATCGCGTCTTTTTCCTCTACCAGTAGTACCACCACCACCGGGCGCGTTCCTTCGCCCGTGCTCTCGTTTTTAGTTCTCCCATCCACCTCCCAATGCCCATATACATTGCATGTACATCGTATTTAGTTTTAGTCTGTTTTGTGCAGCTTCGCGCCGACTCTGGGTTCCGGCCCGAGAGCGCTCGCTGCGAGGGTCACATCACCCCTCACCGCGCAGCATTCCTAGGTCTGCACCCGTGTTGATTGACAGATGGCCGCGGGTCAAGCGAGATCCTGACATAGTCAACGCCGATTAAGGCCGATAAAACCGAACAGTTCGAATTAAGAGAGGAGAAGAAGGTTAAGTATCGCGCAAGGGAATGAAAGTTTGAGGAGTAACAGTATCAAATATTTGAGATGGAACGGGAAGGAAGGGGAAGAAGGAGACATAGGGTGGGTATGAATCAAGGATGAAGAATACAGAAGAATAAAAGAGAGCGGAGAGGATTAACGAGGGGATTAGGGTGGACCGACGGACTTCCGGACTTTTCGGATTCTGTTTGTATGCTATTGGGCTATAGATCCTGCAAGTTTCGTAGCGATAGGGCCAAAGGAAGGCAGTAAGAAAAACGGGCTTTCATCAAGGCATTTTGATGGATTGACAGGACAGATCAAAAACCTCGAGAAAACGGCGAACATTTCTTGACATGAAATCGTGAGGATTTTAGCTCTACTCATACATAGGGAATTCATACCGGAATAAATGCCAAAAAATCCGGAGACCCAAAGTGCAAAGGGAGGAGAGAAAAATCGAAAATCCAGACCCATTGTGAAAATCCAGATCTATTTGGCACGATAGTAGTGTGATACCGTACAATTTCGTTCAAATTGACAGAAGGGGTGACGCGTGACGTAAGGGAATCTCAATCAATCAATCGATCCTATACATGAAAACACAAGGGAAAGATCGGTCATTTCGAGGGCTTTCCAGATGCCGAAAACGCGTTTTCCCGGCCGAGGGATTTCCCCTCGGAGATCAAACTATGTCTTGTAATGCCGGTGCCCGGCTTACAGAAAAGGGGGAGCTTGCGCTAATTCCGTCCAGCCTGAACAGAAAAGATCCTGTCTCGGTAACCCAGACGTTATAGTGTGACCTGTGGATTGCTTGAGGGCGTGTTCTTATCTTATCAGCCCTCGGATTGATCCGGAATAAATGATAAGAAAAGATGGGACAACGATCACACTATAACGTCCATTTGGTACCGTAACACCCCCCATCCCGTCACACTCTCAATGTCACGCTCCTTCAAAATGACCGTTCAACTGGCTGCAGTACACCCAAGAAGCCTTAATGCTTGTGGAATTGGATACTAGGGACCATCACAATAGATTGTTGCTTTTTCCTACTTTTATTTTGACTCAAATTGGGGGATATCAGCAGCAGGACAGCCAAAATAGTTGCCATTTTGAACGCCGCAGAATGGTCCCAACAGCTCCAAAATTGACGTGTAAAAAAGACAAGGCAACTGAGAAGATCTTAAATTGCATGTACAAGCACTATTCAGGGTACCAAGCAAGGAAATGGAAGGAGGAAAGGGTCTGTGACAGGATGGGGGGTGTTGCTATACCAAATGCCCCAGACGTTATAGCGTGATCGTTACCTCAAAATCTCTTATCATTTATTGAAACTCCGCCGGATCAATCCGAGTCAGATAAGATAAGAATTCCGCCCTCAAGCAATTCACAGGTCACGCTATAACGTCTGGGTTACCGAGACAGAAAAGATCTTGTGAGAGGCAAAGTTTCGTTAAATCAGCCTTACATACACAACTCAAGCCATACTTCTTGTCTTAGTGCCGCAGTCCCGGTAAAACCTGCTACCATAGAGCTGAATTCAGGAATTTGTGCAATTTTGACCGCCGCCCAGGCTAATGGTTCTGATTTTTTTTGGGGGGGAATGGAATTGATGGACTCGAAACCGTGTGAACTGAAGTTGATGGTATTCCTGCCTTTGTGGTTTCTTCGAAAGTCGGGATTAATTTCCTATTGATGCGAGCCCTTGGCTGAAAGTGTTTCTTTACTGTATTGCACTTTCCCCGGATTGCGCCGCTGTACAGTAGGCCACTTGTCTCTAAGGCTCTGTTTAACATCACGTATTGATGGCGTACCCGTGGGAGAGTAGGCACATTGCACAGCCATCCACTTTTCGGGAACCTCAGACAAAAGGGGGGAGCAAGCTCCCCCAATAAAGAGCGTGGGAATTCTGACCGATTTGCCATCACTCTCGGAATGGCGGGGTTCTCAGCCTTGAAAAATCGGTCATTCCGAGGCTGTTCTGGGTCCCGAAAACGCGTTTTTCCGGCCGAGGGATTTCCCCTTGGGGAAGGGAAAACCGTGGCAATCTGGACCGTTTTGCCATCACTCTCGGAATGGAGAAGTTCCCGCGAGAGAGAGGGGGTTAACGGCACAAGCTTACGTAGCTAAGAAGACGGCGCAGTACAGTGCCAGCCGCCACCTTTTCGGTACCCCTTCCGTGAGAGACTGAGCCATTGTTTTTCGTGATCGAGTTGTTTTTTGGAAGGAAACCAATAGGGGTGCTCAATTCTTAGTTCAGTTCGTTCAGTTCACTTTTTAAAGCAAAAATAATTTGTCAATCAGTTGATGGAAACTTGATGGAAACAATCGTTATCAACCACCCGCACTGCCGCCCTCCGCCCGCCGTGTTCATGCATTCATAAAACATTAATTTGCAGCATCGAAATGTTGTCGAAATGCCTGGGTGATCTAGAAGCATGGGTATGGGCAAGGTGGGGTCGTGAAAAGAATGCGATTGGCGTTGAGTTTGATATTTTTCCCACGGTTACGTCAATTCGGTCATTTTTTTCGAACTTTTTCTCATTTTTCCTCCACTAGGGGTGCTCAATTCTTAGCTCGTCAGCTCGTCTCGTCCACAAAATAATTAATTCGGTGATGGATTGATCAAAATATGACGCGGAGTGGAGCGACACGCGGAGTGATACCATCGTCTCATCAACTCATCAGGAAATTAAATAATTTCTGGACGAGACGAGTACTTCTCCGCTGATTTTTGACCCTGCTTTGACTCCCAGCGACCTGAGGAATGTTCTACATCACGCTAAAACACAAATTTCCGTCACCTTTCCTTGGTCCGAGGCTCTGGGCGCCGGTTATCTGCATGTGGCTGTGCAATCGGTCATTTTTTTTGGGTCCGAAAACTGAAAATTGATCCTACATGTCAGCCATTTACAAGTTGGATAGTTACAACCAAACTGAGTCGTTTGCCGCAGTTTTCGAGGCAAATCAAGTTTTTTTCCGGCCCGTGAATCATTTACAAGTTTGGAACTTTCCCACACCTAATCGGGTCGTCGAGAAGTGATGGATGGCACTGTAGGTAACTAGGACCTGGGATTATACAGGTGAAGGCCTGATGCAAATCCTGACCGAATTCGAAAATTTTGGCGATTTGGCCTGTACGAAATCCTGACTTTTGACCTCCTTTGGATGCGAAGACCTGGTCGGAATCCTGACGAAAACCGCGCCAGCGGGAGAAAATTTTCGGAAACGTCTCCGGAACCGCCCGATTTCGGCCGAAATTTTGGTTTGATGCGAAAATCCTGACGATTTTCGCAAAATTTGGGGTCAATGCCTGTGTGAATCCTGACTTTTTCCGCCCAGATCTGTCCTGACTTTTTGGCTCCCAGAAAATCAGGCTTTACGGGGATAATCCCAGGTCCTAGGTAACTATTACTAGTCTCGTATACCCAGACGTACTACCGCATTACTTATGAGCTGCCGGATATCTTTCCGTATATGGTGAATAGAGGACATTTTTGACAGCTGATTGATCTTGGGGGGTGGGAGAATTTATTGGCGGTAGTACAAGCCCCACCATTTTCCCACATCCTCGAGATCAATCAAACTTAAAAAACGTCCTCTATTCGCCATAAGTATATGCAAACACCTCCGAAAGGTGTCCTACGACTCGAATTGCTTGTATACGTCTGGGTATCCGAGACTAGGTAACTACTAGGGTACTCAATGTTTTGTTTTGAGTTGGTGATTCAATCTTTGAAAGTGGACCAATTTGGAAATATTTGCGCTGTCTGAAGGGGAGATGCCGGAGTTTCGGGCCAGTAAGTACCTCAGAAAAGTGCTTAGTATCCCAATAGTTTATAGATCTGATATTTAAGGTTGCCAGGTGTTTCCCGTTGTTCAGAGAGGGAGGCAACTCGGCACACCAATTTCCCGCCTCAAAGCATACATAAAAAGAATGATAATAGGACAAAGAGACCATGAAACCTTTTGCCTGCCTTGTATGCAATGGTATACACTTATACACTGCCGATGGGGTCAGTTTGCCCAGCAGTCACCCACAAAATCTGGTTGAAAACACGCAATTTCCGATTCCGGTTACTTTTGGTCACACCGAGTATCGTAGTGGTATCGTATGATAAATAACTAGCAGTGAGCCCGTGCTTCGCTACGGGATACCCACTTTTTCTTCGAATTGAAATTTCTGAGCACGGAAGTTTCGCGCCGTTGACAATTCTAGCTTGTAATATCAAGATTGCCTGTTGGTTGTCGACCTCGCAGCCTCCTACTAATGGGTTGTATCTTAACTTTTGAGTTGGACGATGTTCCCCGTCATTGATTAAATGATATTATTCTCCCTTGTCTGCCATCCAAGCGACAATTCACATTGTACTTCCTGACTATACATCCCGCTACGAAGTTCCGCTTCATATCTCAGGAACTTACTGCGTTGACTTGCTCGATGTCGATTTTCACGTCGTGGCTGATTGAGCATCCATTCACGATCAAGTGCTTCGTCTAACGCCCGACTGTGATCTGTTGAAGGAGTCAAGAAGACAAATCTTCATATCACAATAAAATGTATGACTGAAGTACCACATACCACAATCCGGGAATGCCCTCAACCTCCGTTCACCCTGTTCTACTTTCCGTCTCAACTTCTGCGCTCGCGACTGTTGACTGTCATGTTCTTTGATATCCAACAAATCCTCAATTTTGGCGGCGAGTTCACGTTGACGGCGGGCACACTGAGCAACAGAGCGACGTGTGGCTGGACGCATATAGCTTCGCTGAGACACGAAACGGCCAATCACCTTTCGTTGAATTCTCCTTTGCTTCCCTCTCCCTTCTCTTTCTTTGTCCTGCTGAACGACGCTGGAATTCAGATCGAGGTTGTTTTTGGAAATGGTCAAGTTGCTGAAGCTGTGCTTCCTTTGGGTTTGAAACCTGAGCCGAATTCCTGTTGACATTTGCGTCGGACTCGAGATTCCTCTTTTGTTTCGAGCAAGAAAGGTTTAGGTCGAGTCATGGACGGTGTTGCAGTAAATGGTGTCCAGTCGAGGGCATGGTGGTACAGTAGTTAGAATGCAAGGAGCTCATGGGTGGAGTCTGGGGGAGCGGTGGGCAAGAACTCAACATTTCCAGCTAAATCAAAAACGATAGACGTTTTTCGCGCGCACGAGATGTTCGGGCCGAGCACAGCCCACGGCCAAACATACGCTGTCTTAGACCACTCTCCGTCGTTGCCAGTGCTGCCCTCTATGTTTCCACAAAATAAACTTTTCATGACGACTGTCTCGCTCATTGTGGGGCCCGGTGCAGGAGATATAACTAGCTCTTTGGGCACGTAGCGACATAAAAAATTCACCCACTCTTGCGCACCATGGCACACCAAGGCTACCCATACGGTGCTCAAACCGCCTATTTACTCGGCACGGGCCCTATTCCTCACCCTAGGGCCTACTCCTCAACATCAAGCTGTAGCTCAGATGCAGACCGCCCTGGACAGCGGAATGTTTGCTCACCTACCCCCGTCGGGACCGCAAGGCCAAGCGAATGCGACAATCGACCCCGCTCTGCTTGGAATGTCTGTGCAGGCCAACGATGGTGTGTGTTGGCACTCTCTTTTCCTTCTCTACTGACCACCTTTAGCGGGTCTCCCTGGTATTCGTGATGCAGCGGCGGGTGAGTCTATTGTTTCACCAGTTCATGCCAGCCTCATCGCTGACAGTCCGCAACATCACGGTTGACGTTCCCGTGTATGGAACCACCGAAAACAACAAGAAGAAGAAGGCCGCTCCCGTGCTCACGCGCATCATCGTGCCTGCCGACCTTCCGCCTGCCGACTTTCTCTCGCGTATGCATGCTCAGATGAATGTTGACCCAGAGACGGCAATGCTGGGCTGGAAGGAAGCGCAGGAACGTCGTGGAGACCCTTACCACAGACTTTCTTCGGAACAAGATGTCAAGGATGCGTTCAGGGACCTGATCAAACTTCAAGAGAGTACTCGTTTGGTACTCGTCGTAAGAAGGAAGTTGTCATGCAAATTGTCAATTTGGTAGGTTTATATCTCTGTACTTGACGAGTAGATCTCACGCGAGATCAGGAGGAGCAGACGAACGGTAAAACCACCAAGAAGCCGGAAAAGCCATCTGAAAAGGCTGTTGCGGTTCCCGAATTACACAACGTCCAGGAGAGGCTGTCATGCATGGAGCATCTTGGCAAGAATCAATGGTGCTATGTTATGGGCCCGCGCAGCAAGCACCCTGGGAAGCATGTACCTCTTGGTCTTGCTGAGGTTTCATTTTGGGCGCGAAAGATCGTAGGTTACAAATTATTCGCACTTCTTCCGTGAATTGATTGGCGTGGCTGTTCAGCACGACGGTGAAGCCAAGGATGACTGCACAACCCCTCCCGAGAACCTGCGCCTCGACGAACTTGCTGAAAAGGGTCGCACTCACGAGGATCGTTCCAACCGGAACCGCGGCCAACCCCAGCTTCCACCCATTCACGTCCACGTCGGTGGATCTGCTAGTGAGAACACTTCCCTTCTCGACGGCACTGATAACGTCCCTGCTTCTCGCAAGCGTGCACTGGATGATTCAGAATTCAGATCGGACTCCGACGACGACACTGCCATCACGATCTCTGATGTCCTTCATGCCCTGCATGACAAGTATCCAGCTCTTGATTATCCTCAGTATGCCTCTGCGCTCGTTGCGCAGGGGATCAGCTATGCAGGCAGCGTACCCGATTTCGACAGAGAGTATTACAAGACAACCATCTGCATGGCAGACGGAGCTATTGGGCCCTTCATCAAGCACGCACAAAAGATGTTGAAGGCGGCGAAAAAACGGAATGGCAAGAAGCGTGCGAGGGTAACAGTGGACGAGGACAAGGAAAATTCACATTAGTCAAATCACGCATCGTCTGACATTGCACATATTGTTATATATATTGTAACTATCCGAACAAAGATTTCTTGGATTTACGCAACATATCCTGAGTCCCGAAACCACCCCTCAATGTTCTCGGGGGTCATGATTTCGTATACAGCATTCCACAACACACCAATTGGGTCGACATCAAGTCTATCCTCCATCTCCCTCAAAACCTCATCCCGGTTCCGTCGGATCCACGCCTTGAGGCAAGAGAAACCTTCTTCGCACGGATTGAAGTCGGGTGAGTAGGGTGAGAGATAGATTAGACGGCAGCCGCTGTACAAATAGTAAGCTTCAGGAAACAGAGAAGAGACAGAATGCAGACCGTCCTTCGACCATTTCCCGAATACCATCGAAGTGGTGTACACTGGCATTGTCCATTACAAGCACAGAGTTGTCACCGGGATAAGGATTCATAACATCAAGAAGGACATCGAGATAATTGCGAAATTCGACCGCCGTCCATGATCGGGTGATGATATCGAGATGAAGAATCCCATCAAGAGATATAGCGGGCAGAATGGAGTAGCTAGCGGTTGTCAATTTTCCGCGCTGCACCACATACTACCGCTTACCGTATACCCCTTACAAAAAAATCCAACCGCCGCGCTCTTTCACCGACAGGAGCCCATGCCTTCAAACGCTTTGCTGTGTGTCGATTGCAAGCTGACTCGTCGAGGAAGACAAGTCGCCGGGCTGGATGGATACCCACTGCAGCCTGATATGCTAGCCTTTTGAGAGGACTGGCTTCGAGTGCGGAACGAGAGATCTATGACAGGTCAGCAGTTTCAAGACGAGAATAGGGAGATACTTGCGGTTTTTCTTGTATATATATCCACGTCTAATGAGGGCGTTCCGGATGGTGTTCTTGCAAACATGTAATCCGGTGCAGAGAAACAAGGCGTGCTGGAGCTCCCACGTATAGACATCAGGCGTCCGTAACACAAGCCCTTCCAGATACTTTCGCTGGTCAGAACCTGCTACAAATGTGGCGAAATTACCTACATCAACTTCGAGTGCAGTCAGAATGCGTGGCCTCCCCAATTCAATAGGGATCCGAACGGTGCTCCCAGTTTGTCGCCACTTTCGTAGCACCCGTTGGACGGTGCGTAAACTGATCCCGGTCTCGTCCGCAATTTCTGTAGCACTTTTGTGATGAGCCATAACAACGATAAGATCTTTTTGTTCTTTGGGAATATGGCGTCGATTGCCCGACATGATGGTAGAGTTTACATGGAAGCTAGAGAGGAAGGATAGTGTCGCAGTGAGCTCGTGTGGGGCGGTGACGATGTTTGTTTGGCCGTGGGCTGTGCTCGGCCCGAACATCTCGTGCGCGCGAAAAACGTCTATCGTTTTTGATTTAGCTGAAAATAAAGACAGCGTATGTTTGGCCGTGGGCTGTGCTCGGCCCGAACATCTCGTGCGCGCGAAAAACGTCTATCGTTTTTGATTTAGCTGTCAACAGATCCTGACGACATAGTGGGGCGGTTGACGGCATTGTGGGGCCTTTGGCCAATACGAATGAAGGGAAGACAAATCGGTTTTCCGCACATTGTACTGGGTAGCTGAAAGGGGAAAAAGGAAAAAAAAGAATGCGAAAAGGGACAGAAAGGGAGAATTACAAGGAAATCACGTAGATTCAGAATTGAACGAAGATTGAACCAAGAATATGAACATTATATTCACTATACACAATTTAATTAATACATCTCCCAGGCACTCTTTTGTACTCTTTTTTTTGCGTAGTCGTTGTTGTAAGTGCATGCTTTTCGGAAAATTCCATCATCAGCTCCCTGACATCTTAGCTGCTTGCATGTTTTGCAAAGAACAGTGCGAAAAACTGGATACTTAAATATCCTACCCGCACCTTTGCTGCTTTGGCATCGTCTGCAACTGAGAAATTAATATTGATCCAACAATTCATGCCGTACCTGTGCCCTGTACCTTCTCCAGCAAGGCCTTAGTATACAGATGACCCAAAGGGGAACCATTTGAGACGATATAGCCCATCGTTTGAGCATTTGAGCCGGCCCCGCTTGGGTGGATTGACAGTAGTTGGTGGCGTAAATGGTTTGAGACTTGCGGGGTATTGCTGAGGAATAGGACGTGTTTTTTCCGTGTTTTGACGTGGCAGAACGTGTCGAGCACAGTTAGGTAGCCACCAGAAGAAGATCATGCCTGAATACAATGTGTGCGACGCGCACGAAGGAAAAAGGCAGCGACTATGCACATAATGTGACGTGACAGTCACATCAGTGCACATAACTTTTTGGCGGGCAACTTCAAGTCTTGGTACGTTTCCACATTATAAGAGAATTCCGCGTTTTTTTCAAATAAAGATGATCTATGCTATTCAAACTGACTTCACAAATATTTCTACGGTTTGAGGTTGTCGAGAAATGCAAAATCTACTGCCTCGGATTACTGCGCTCCGAGTGGCTGTGTGTTATGTGCGTTAAGTGCACCCAGCTGATCGGACGGTTAACCGACAAAGCTGGTTTGTCTGGCAGGGACCGGGGGTCCTCAATTGTAATATAGATATCGTCTGCGAGCGGGTATTCGCGTTACTGTTCCAAGTATCCGAGATGCTGGTGGGCTCGGCGTCTGAGGCGTGTGGTAAACTCGAAAGACAAGGTGACCATGCGACCTCTTTGTCCTCGTTTGCAGCCTACATAGCTCAGCCCTCAGCCATTAACGTGAAGGGTAGATTCGCTTTGGCTTCGCTAGCAATAAGTAGGCTTCCGAATCTCCGATTATGCACCCGACGCGAACAAAGGATCCAGTGCGCCGGCGGGCCCAAGGTGGCGCATTCCACCACATCCGTCGTCCGCAATCCCTCTCCGCCCAAGGCTGCCTAGACTTCTATGCTTCTAGTCTGGGTCGCAAAGCATGCGATAACAAAGGCGACAAAGGCTCCCTTGATTACTACGCGTCGAGAAGAAAGAAAAGTGGATGGCGTTCGAGTTATCACCAAGACCGTGGCAACTATAAAGCTGGACGCCGCAGTATCAGACATAATGACATAGAAACTCATATTCAACCAAATCTTTCGCATTGCAGAAGGCCAATCTCGCTCGCATCAACCGCTTCCCCTGGTTTGCCGTCATCTCGGCCACTCGCTTGCCATCCGCGCGACCCCGCACGCGAGCTCGACGTCGCGCGAGAACTCACGCTAGCGACGGTTGGCGGGCTAGCACACGGTCACCCTGCCTTTTTCCGTCCCTCTCCACCACCACCGTCGTCGCCGTCGCCCATTCACCCAGGGGGGCAAGGGGGGTGGATGGGGCGGGAGGTGCCCAATACGGCCCCGACCGCAGGCTACGTCGCAACTAAGTCGCATCATTGAAGGAGTTGTTTGGGCCGGGTAGTGTGTTGCGTGGAGAGGGGTCGAAACCGGCCGGGGAGAACAATTTGAGGCATTTGGGAAAGCTGTAGCCTGAGGACCCCTGGCAATCACCTATGAGCTTCCAGATTTTGGGACATCTTATCCGGACCCCCAAAGGGCAAGATCTCATCTGAAGGGCGATGTCCTGCTCTATGCGAACCGTTGACAAGGCCTCACAACGAGGAGTGTCAGGTGTGAAGTCTCAGCGACCTAGGAATGTCCTAGGGCAATATTGTCCTAGGTCGCTTAGAGCTCACACCTGGTATCTGTTGTTGCGGAGATCTGAGCGGTCAAAAAGCGACCTGGGTCGCTCGCACAAACTCTCTAATATCAGCCCCGGCAAGTGTAAATAAGGGGTTTCAAGCCCTCCATACAGCCAACAAGCTGCATATTGGGCTCAAGTTGGACCGCCAAGTTTTCCGAACGACGTGTCATTTCCTTATCCGACCGTGTGAACTGACACGTGTGTCACAGAATCCGAGGTCTTGGATGACAGGCGCCATCAAGTTCGTACTCCATATAATAGATTCATCGACTATCATAAATCTTGTAGAGTCTGACTTGGTGAGACTAGGTAATGCCGAGTAAGGTGTTCAATTCTAAACTCCTGGTAACTTGCCAGCCAGCAGAACGTTGATGTGTTAAGCACCCTTAGTAAGTTAGTAGTCTTTCTGTCGTTGCCGCACCCGAATATAAAATCGTTGCAAATCGTAGGCAGGCTGGTTACGAGCCTAGTCTGATAGCTGAAGCAGAAGCTAGTCCCAAAGACTTCTGTAATGCGTATAGGAGTTTAGGACCTCCAATTGCTTTGACCAAGAAGGATATATCCAATTCCCGCTCATTAAAACCCCCCTCGAACACGATAAAGCTTGCGAAGTGTTCTCCGGCGTGGAGGATAGCTCAGTGAAAACTCCGGTGCGCATCTATGTCGATTTGTTCTTTGCTCTCATGTCTGATCGTCTTCAAGGTATCACAATCTTATCCCTGTGGTATGTGCGGAGGAACGTGTCTACCATCTATCAAGGCAAAGAAGCTCGATTCACAGTGCCCATCGACATACCCGTTCATGATCTCCACCGCCAAGAAATTCTTATCTACGCGCCCGTGCACCAATGTTCCAATTGCATGTGTGATGGTAGGCTGCAATGAGACCCACTGGAAGTATAACTACAAGCAGCATTTGGCGGAACGGCACCCGGATTGGCAGAGACTCATCCCGGTAACATTTCTCCCGGAACTCCAGATTTCACGCGAGGAACTGTTGGAACTCAAGATACCGTCACATCTCGGCTGCCTGGCCCCCACCGCCAAAGCCTTCTACTCCGTTGACTCTTCCCACTCGCTCTACGCCGAGAAAACGGTCGGCAACATCACCGGATAAAGAGAATCGTGACCCAAATGACAGCCCGGCCACGAAAAAAAGACGTATAACTTGATATTCTCGTATATTCTACTTTAGTATATGCTACTGCCTTGTAATGTACTCTACCGCTATATACACGGATTACAGTCTTTCCACGTTTGCCTCGTCATCGCCGCCCAAAGGGGAACTAGTCGCCTATCAGTTGTGCACGTGCTGTTGATGGTGGGTCAGATCCAGCCTCTTAGGCTCTTGCCAAGACTCGAAAAATCGGTCATTTCGAGGGCTTTAATTCGCCGGAAATAGCCTCAGATTGCCGAGGGTTTTACTGGCCGGGGCCATCGGCTTTAATCGGTCTGGCGACCGATTTGCCATCACCCTTGGAATGGCGGGGTTGCCCCCATCGAAAAATCGGTCATTTCGAGGGCTTTAATTCGCCGGAAATAGCCTCAGATTGCCGAGGGTTTTACTGGCCGGGGCCATCGGCTTTAATCGGTCTGGCGACCGATTTGCCATCACCCTTGGAATGGCGGGGTTGCCCCCATCTCCCCCTCCAGCTTTTGGCCTCCGTGGCTTCGTATCTACCTCCGTGGCCTTGCCCTCGTTCTCATACTAGTTTTTGTTGTTTCGCATTGTACACAGCTCTAGTTCGACGGGCCTGAGGACCTCGCGGGGTTCGGAGGCACTTCTCTCATCCGCTGGCTCCTTGCGGACTTCTGCAGCCCCCAGTTCAAGTGGGCTGCTCCGTGCCCGTTCCACTTGCAACCCTCCACAAGCTCCAGAGGTATGTGAAGCTTGTGGAACGGGCCGTCATCCCCCTCTCCTTCTTTTCGACTCTCTGGCCACAATGTTCCCGCCCTTCGCCGTCACTCTCGTCTTTCGATCTGGCGGTCTACCACCCAGCTTTCTGTGGAGGGCCTTTGGCGTCCGTGCAAGTATCTCCCCCGCCTTTCGGCTGGTCAATTGCACTCGCTTCATTGGGCTGCCGAGGCCCTCCCTCTTGTAGGAGCACTGCGGAGCTCATAGTTTAGCCCTTCCGCCAATTTATACAGATCTAGTACCTCTCTCTCTCTCTCTCAGAGACCAATCCTGGATGGTCTGGAGAGACCACGGAATTGGTAGTGAGCACGTGCCCTCTCTCTTTGTGAGCCTCAGAGATTTTTTCTTCCTTCGCCCCCATCTCCCCCTCCAGCTTTTGGCCTCCGTGGCTTCGTATCTACCTCCGTGGCCTTGCCCTCGTTCTCATACTAGTTTTTGTTGTCCCACCCACCATCCCCAGCTTACTTGTCCCATTTGCGTGTTTGTGTTAGTTAGGCTTATTTAGTTTTTAGCTACACGGTGGGCTGCCGAGGCCCTCCCTCTTGTAGGAGCACTGCGGGGCTCATAGTTTAGCCCTTCCGCCAATTTATACAGATCTAGTATGGTTGCGGCCAACAATTCGTGACAAACTTTTTACCCGATTTGGAAATCGCTACTAGTGCCCCAGTTTTACGTGGATTTTCCTGAAACTGTGCAGAAAGCATCAGAAGAGATGTACCTAGACACCTACTGGACCAAAAGTTTGAAAACTGCAAAAAATGTTTTTCACACACAGATTTCGCGCTTTTGATCCCGGGCCGGGCTCTACCCGGTGGCTGTGTATGTCAATCACCTTCTCCTCCAGCACAAAAAGCCCACATTTTGCACCAAATGTCAGCTTGAGGAAGTTTTTTTGCACCTTCTTGTAATGCCATACACCACTCACAACACTTTCCGAGGCATCCAAGCCCATTTTTTTTCTGAACCTCGACCAAATTTCGCGTTTTATTTTCCCACGGTACAACCCCCCTCGAAACGAAAATAGGTCATGGTAGCAGGGAATCTCCTCCCCGGCAGCAACAACAATCTCTGCAATTGCAGAGGGAACTGTACGGTCCAAATTCCACTTTGTGACGCTATCCCGAGGCAGCACATGGGGAAGGACATCGTTTTGGAATAGACCCTCGACGTCTGCCAGAGTTATTGTGTTAAAAAACTCCGCAGAGAAGCGCGTTTGGTGGTGAAGAGTCGAGTACTCTGCATAGGACATGATGGGCGACAAGCAAGGAGGGACAGAGCACTGAGAGGCTCAGCCCTCTGTGATTTTCCGCGTGATTTGAATATTTGAAAAAGGTTTGAAGCGAAATGATGGCAAGATCATGTTGCGAGTCCGAAGCTGGTGAGTTGCACTTAGTTATCCTTGTGATACAGGTATAGAGCTTGAGCGGCCCCTTGGTATATCATGTCTCTATAACCACACTAGAGAAATAACAGACCTAGAAAACCTACCAAAGCATACAAGAAGCGCTCGAGACGAATCGCGATGGCATGCTTGGGCAATGACGTAAGGGGTGCCAAATAGCAATATGTTATTTAGCACCCGGGGTACATCAGCACCCCGGGGTGCCAAATAGATTTATCCTCCACGGTGGGACTCGCTTAAATAGCCGAGTCCCACTCCCACTGTTTTGACATATACTCTGAGATGAGTGTTTGGACAGAGAAGTTCGAACTGATAAGATGACGTTCAGAGCGGGCCGGAAAAATAATCATAGATAAGGACGTGAAGGGTTGCCAAATAGAGAACTTTGCTATTTGGCAACCCTTCACGTCCTTATCTATGATTATTTTTCCGGCCCGCTCTGAACGTCATCTTATCAGTTCGAACTTCTCTGTCCAAACACTCATCTCACGGCTTTCACACCGAAAACTTCTGCTCGATGGGCTCTCCTGTAAGCTGTATATCAACCACGCAAACTACTAGGAGCTATGAGGCAGCACAATCAGCACAATCGACTCTCTTTACCTTCACATCCAGTGCTCAAATAAGTACTCAGGCTGTCATTGATCAAACTCTGATACAAGAGCCGACTGCAAATCATATGAATTTTAAAGCTTTTAAATGTAAGGAAAGTCGCCCGACCCTCTGTTTCCTCGTTCCCCAATGTCTCGCCCTCGCACTTACGACGAGTTTTCGACTCCTGACCCTTCTGAGCTTTTTTCTGCTGAGAGTCTCGCTCGCATTACATTCGGCGAGGCTCAGGGCATCCATCTGCCCCAATTTCTCCCGGAAAACAGTGTCCTAGCCTGGGTTCCCCACAACGAAATCCCAACTGCTAGCTCTGATAGTACCCTTGCTGCGCATGAAGTCGTTCCTTGCTACAAGGACTTGCTCCCCATCACAAGTTCTTTGCAATCCGCTTTTGCGAATGGCTGTCGATCGGTTATAATCCAGCTAGCTCAAGACAGAGTCGTCTGTTACCACCTCTGCAAGGTACATCCTACAGCTGAGCTACAGAACCTGGCTCAATGCACATATCTTTAGATTCGCTTGATTCAGAATGCCGACAACTACGCTTCCCACCTGTCGGCAGCATCTGGGATCATGGCTCTCTTCAAATCGACTCCGCTCTTGCTTCCAGATCTAGTCAAAGATTTTGAGCTCTGCAAAGTCAAGGAGCCTCTGGCAGGCTTTTGCGTAACTCAAGTCCCGCTCTCGACGCTCGGTTGCCTTTTAGACGAGCGCTGGGTCGATGAAGATATTCTTAATGCGGCAGCTGAGCTCATCTACTTCAACCGCGCAGTCAAGAAAGAGTTCGGCTTCGAGCCTTCCTTCCTATTCCTTCCCACATCTTTCATTAATGACGCCCGTGTACTCCATCGTCAAGGCCAACGTCAGTACTCCCAAAACATCATCTGGGTTCGCGAACGTGTCCGCTCTGGAAACGTGAACGCTATCGGACTCTTGGTTTGGACCAGCAACCATTACTCTGCAGTGTTCACCATGCGTCTCGACGAGTTGGAGCACGGCGACTCCCTGCATCTGCCTGTGCCGCCTGATCTTCTGTCAATCCTGTGTTGGGTCTTTGACGGTCTCGACGAGTTTGAGCCTGAGCCGCATCTCGGCATCAGCGATACTTATATCAAGCCTGGACACATCGATCGCCAGCGTTCGTTGGCTGGCGAGGGCAGTTGCGGTGTTGCTGCACTCAACTTCGTTGAATTTCGTACCGGCTTGGGAACCCCACGCTGGCTCGCTGACCAATCTGCTGAGTTTCGTCGTGCTCTTTTGCGTGACCTTGTTCTATACCACCTTCTTGCTCGTTCCAAGGACTCAGTGAGTAGCGATTAATGAAAGGGACAAAACTGATGGCAAGCCTTTCAGACCTACTATGACTGGGTCGTTCCATGTCAGCGAATATCGATCGGCGAGCAAGCAGGTACCTTAGATGTAGCTGTTGGCTACTCGGATTACAATCTCGACACATTGTCTGCGGAGGTATGCGGACTTGCTTGCTTTACTTCATATTACTGACACCTTTTCATCTCACCAACAGATGAACCATCCAATCTTCGATTGGTCTGTAGCCCATCCAAAGCAGCCGCAGATCACACATCCCCTCATCACAACCTCCTCCTCCACAGTACCGGCTCTTGCTCCGGCCTTTGAATTTCGAGGAACAGAGAACACAGCTACCGTTCCGACTCTATCTGCTCTGCTTGAGTTCCCGTCCGACCACCCGTTCGATTTTTCCACGTTCACCGCGCCCCGCGACACGAGCGACACAAGCGCTGGTGACGTCATCAGCGCTTACACCCACGATTTCTCTGCTCCGCCCCAAACCCCACCACGGCGTGTTAAAGCGGAGCAGGAAGTTCTTGATCTATGCAGCCCCGATGTAGTCGACCTCTGTACACCGCCGCCCCTCCGCTTGATCACAAAAAAAGAGGAACAGGAGATCATCAATCTACTCACTCCTACACGACCCGCTGTCAAGCGGAAACATATGCCTTCCCCTGCCACCAAGGTCGAACCTCCCTTCATCGACCTCACTTCCACCATCTCCTCGCCCCCACGTCGTAAACTGAAGACGGATCCGGGCTTTTCTGGGCGAACTTCATTTCCTCCCCCTCCTCCTCGTCAAATCCAGGTTTCCTTCGGCCCGATCGCTGTTGGGAATATATACAATGACTTTGCGGAAGGACAGGGAGCTGTCTTCAACGCACAAGAAGATCTTGGATATAAATGGATCAGAAGTCAGACGAAGGTTGTCAACGGTGTTTTGAAGCGGCTGATTCTACGCTGCAATCGATACCGCGACCCGAAGGAGACTCATCGCACGGACATTGACCCAGCAGACCATCGGAACGGCAAGTCGGGGCGCACAAACTGCGGTGCCCATGTCAATCTTGTCGCTATGCCCGGGGGACTGGACGGATGCAGGATCTCTCTCGTTGACGCCGAGCACAACCATGAGCCTCCTGTCCCTGAGGGAGGGGCGGTTCAGCAGCCGCCAACAGCTGAACAACGGGCAGTCGTCGCTCGCTTTGCGGACTCCATGTCTCGGAAGCAGCTAGCTGAGATTCTTGCCTCTCAGTTCCCTGGCCGCATTCTTGAGCCTCGCCAGATCTCGAATGCGCGCAATGAGGCGCTTCGAGAAGGTTATGCTGTGATGGAGCGACTCGGCGGGGACATCCAGGCTATCTTTGCATCCCTGGAGGAGCTCAGTGCCTCCGAGCCAGGGTGGGCATATTCAGTACTCATGGACGGTAACAACACAATCACCGCCCTATGGTGGCAGTCTCCTGAGCAGGCACAGCTCAATCGACGCTATTCTGACATTCTCATCAACAAAACGTCGCGGCCAGCAGACTGATGGGTCTGGAAATGCGATGACAGCTGTCCGCACCAGCACTGAAATCTTCGCTGGTGCGGGGGTTTATACAATACCTGAACTCTGGCACATGGCTGGTAAGCAACACTTAGAATGAGCTGGGACACGCACCGGACATAGCCGTGATGTTATGTCAATGGCCTCGCCAACGGTTTCCGGAGCTCCGCGGTCCGAACACGAATGATTTCTTTCGTTCTCAATCTATACTGCACCAAACAACGCCCGTAAACAACATGTATTGTACTAGGACTCGGCGGCGGTGTTTCCCGCACATTGATGCGCCGCTTTTCGAATTTATCTCCACAAACAAGCGCTTCTCTCGTCACCTCTCGTCACTCAAGCGGCGACAATCAGCATGGGCCTCACGTCTTGTCTTTCGGACATCTCGGCGTGTCCCACAAGAAATCGTGGCCTTGGATTTCCATGGGACACGCGCAAATTGGCTGGGCGCCTCTCCCACAGCGTGTCCCAGGCAAAACTGGATCCCGGCCCGTCATGGGACACGCAGAGCAGGCCGCCGCCCAGTTCTCACAGTAGATGTTTTCACACGTGTGCCGCGTACTTACTTATGATTCCGCGGGACTTCCTAAGTCTTCCTTGCTATTCCCTCCCGACCGCTTGTGATGGCGCGTCAATGGGATCATAAATTACGTAAATTCTGATGACTCGTTAATGGGCGTGTTCAATGGCCTTTCAAAACCATTCCAAAGCATTCGGTGCCCCGGGGCCGCCCCACCCCGAGCCCACACACAGCCAGCGTGTCCCGGGACACGCTGGCGCTGCCAGTTCCCTTATTGGGCCGTGTCCCATAAAAACTAAGCGTTATCGGAATTTGAGATTGCTCTTTGAGTTAAATGTCTTTCAGGTCTAGCACCGAACCTCACTGAGGCTGAGGTCTTTGACTCGCCCTCCCGCACAGCCCGACTCTGTGCTGCTTACTATCATTTTGGTAAGGAGGCGCACACAACACTGTGGTAAGTGATTCGACTTTTCGTTTTTTCCTTTTTTGGGAATTTTTCTGCGGTTACGATTTCTCCTTTTTTGGAAATATCTGACTATTGGCATGCAGGCCGCTGGTCAAACGCTTCCTCGTCGGATTCGTGATCTGCGTCAGCGAGGAGGACAGGTTGCTTTATAGCGACCGCCTCAATGTCCATGGGAAAGACCGATCTTACGTCTCCGCGCGCTTCCACGAGCTGCTTTCGGACCTTGAGGTATGAGCTTGCTCCCTTCAATCTTCGGTTTTGCTGATTGTTTGCGCAGTTATGCTTCGAGTGGCATGCTGATGACCCATTATGGCTTCGGCAGTGCGACGAGATCGCTGGCCCATTCGACGTTTTCGAGCCCGAGCTTATCCGTCATGCCCTCGAGATCGAAGACATGAATCTAGGGACTTTGATCTTTGGTGCTGACCACTGGGCATACCTTTGCGCTGACGCTGGCCTTCCCGCCGCATGTGTGTCCAGCTGGAATCGACTGGCACATTATTATTCCACCCTTTCACGTGAGTGTCTGCTCCCTATCTATTTTCTCATGCTGATTCTCTTTCACAGTCCCTTCAGAGATGCCGTCTTCGTGGCTGAACATGGACAAGTATACCTATTTGTTCCATCCGAGCAGCCAGAGGAAGCCTCTCCATGCATTCCACCCTCATACCCGACTTTACCGTCTAGCGAAGGCAGACATCTGGTCAGTAATCCCCGCATTCCCTGACAACTCGGCGCCAATTCCCCGTCGTCGACCGCCGCTCAATCCTCGGGAGCCGAAGCCGGAGGTGGAGAGCTCCTCGCCCCCACCAATTCCTGTGAGACCTCCGCCACCAGCAAAACACGGGAAAGGAAAGCCGCGCGCACCTCGCCAAACGAAGTCGAAGCCGAAGCCGAAACCACAACCGAAGCGGTCGCTTCCTAAACCCAAACCGTTACCACCGCTGATTCCGAAACCGACACCTATTGAACTTTCGACTTCGTTCGTTCGCGATCGCGCCCTCTTGTCTTACATCATCAAGTATACTCAAGATTACACGGTTGGGCCACTGGATTATTGTGGTATCGCCCGTCGAATCAAGGGTCGTGGCGAAGATGTGTATGTGCTCTCTCTCGCTTCGCTTTCTTGTGCACGCTAAACCTATCTATTAGGATTTTGTACTGTCAATGCGACCCCCGGGTGACGGAGTTTTACCTTCGCCGTCACACTCTCTCCATCGCAACTGCGAAGCTCAAGGCAAAGGGGGTGGAGAAACAGGGACTTGGGAGCAAGGTGCTCGGAGCGGTGGAAGGGAAGGTCGCAAAGGTAGCAATGGCTCAGAACAAGGAGAATTTGCCCGCGCCGAAGATGCCCCCCAAGAACAAGAAGAAACGACATTCAGCTGATCGGGACTTAGCGGAGGTGGGATTGGTTTTATCTCCCAGGAAGCGTAGACGAGTTGGTGTAAATTGAATTTATTCCTTTGGAACGCAACGCTACAATAAATTGTACTACCCCAGACTACCCGGGGCAGTCCCCAGATCTTCCCTTAGCCCGCCTTATCTGAATATCTTATCTCTTATCTACAAGTATGCTCCAGTTCTATTTGGCAACCCTCAAAAAAGCCAGGGGTTGCCAAACAAACCGGGTTGCCAAATAGAATTATCCCTCAATAGCAGCGGTAATTGGGAAAATTTTTGAATTTTTGGTTGGTTCTTGCAGCGAAAAGAGCCGTGGGAAATTTGGGTAAATCAGCCCGGTAAATTAGGTCAAATAGGCTCGTCTGAGAAGGCTTTGGTAAATTACCTCGGTTAACCAGGCGCCAGAGCTATTTCCCGCCACCCAAATATCCCTGAGTAGTGCGAAGGTTCAAGGGAATTGGTCTACTCGGTTTTCCGCACATTATCCAGAAGGGGAAAACGACGAAAAAGAAAGCGAAAAGGGGAAGAAGAGAGAGAATTCAAGGGTATTGGTGGCGAGTCTTCGTTGGGTCTCAGGCAACTCTGAGTTTGATTTCCTGCCTTGCTTTACATTGTTCGTCGGCTGAACTCATTCAATTGAAGGACGAGATTTGATTCAATAATGATTTGATTCAGGCAGAGCGGAAATTCACATTCAAATCCGTACAGAAGCAGTATCTAACACATCATCTTGTATACACTAAAATGAAATCCCGCCATGGGTCCAGGTAATTCAAAGCCAGAGATAAGCACAAAGAATGGTTCTTACCGAGGATCCAAAGATGGACGCCGGTAACTGGCAAAGGTGTGGATGATTCTTGTCATGTTTTGATCACTTTGAAGGTAGTTGAGGGGGTGAAGGGAGTCCACAGCGCTGTAAAGCAATCATGTAGCTGAGAACTACAGGAAAGACTCGGAGGAAAGGATCAGAATCAATACTCACTTGTGTACCTAAGTTGGTCCCTTTTCAGCGGCAGAAAGATACAGTGCTGCTTAGATTTGTATACTGACTGTGTTTCCTCCTTCCTGGGCTAGTATCGAGATCCAACGCTGTAAAGCAATCATGTAGCTGAGAACTACAGGAAAGACTCGGAGGAAAGGATCAGAATCAATACTCACTTGTGTACCTAAGTTGGTCCCTTTTCAGCGGCAGAAAGATACAGTGCTGCTTAGATTTGTATACTGACTGTGTTTCCTCCTTCCTGGGCTAGTATCGAGATCCTGGCTGAGAATATTCGAAGCGCGAGTGACTCGGAAGCCGTGGATCGATGATTTGGACCTTGCGAATGAAAACAGACAGATTTTCGTGATTTTTGATAGGGAAGCGGTATCGAACAGAGCAAACAATCTCCCAGAGTAGTCGCCAAGTCCAACCGAGTGGTATACAGAACAGAGTGGCGAGAGGTAGTGGTGGAAGGGAAGAAGGTGCACATAATGTGACGTGATCGTCACATCAGTGCACATAATTTGGCGAAAAGGTTTCGGCATACTGCCGCAGGCCAGAAATCAACCATTTCCGCTCGTATTTTTAGACAGACAGAGAGTAGAGTATACAGAATTACCTCTGAGATGCTTCCGGGAATTAAAATGCGACTGAGGCACAGAACATACCGGCGTCGGATTATGTGCTCCGAGTGGCTGTGCGTTATGTGCGTTAAGTGCACCCAGCTGATCGGACGGTTAACCGTCTACTCTGCCTCTGGGAGACTCGGCCGAAGGCCACGTCGGTCCGCATGTGACCAATACGTGTTCAGTGCCGCACGTGACTGCCACGGACTTTGGTCGTGACCAATGCCATATCCATCTTCTGCCCCTCTTCCCGTATTGCACATCAAAGGTTCCGCAGCCTGCATAGTATGAAAGTTCAAAGATATTGATCCAGGATGCAGTTCTTCCCTGTGGCACCAGTATAGCTGACTTCGAGACAGCAAAATATCACGTCGTGGTGGGATGATACAGTACTCAGTGTGCAACAATCGAAATTGACTGGAAACTAGGTCGAGTCAAACGTAGATTCCGACGTCATCCTTCATATCGTCCACCCGGGCTCCAAACCAGCAGTCCAGTCGCGATTGGATGTAATTGCCATTCTCACGAACCACGAAGAAGAGTTCAATGAAGCCGTCAAAACAATCTGTGATGGGTTCAAACACCTCTCAAAGTATCTTGCTTTTGTGCCAGCATCACTTGAAGCAGGCGGGATGCTTTCGCTGCCGCCTAAGTTTGCCCAACTTTATATTTGGCGCTGGGATCCTGATTTTTCTTTTCCCAAGCATACCTTGGTATCACGGTTGGGCTCGGGACACGGACTTGGGAACAATCATGGGAACCACGATCGAAGAGGCGATTGACTGCAGCATTCAGACACAAGTGTTTGACCCTTGACTCTGAGGCTTGAGTTGGCGTTATCCTAATATACTTGAAAAGAGGGCCAGGCCTAGTCTCATAAACAAGACTTTATATACTTTTCTGAAGATAGTCGTCCAAACGTATATAAAGTCTTGGACGGGTCAGGGGGGTCGGCTGAGAAGCGACAGCCCAAGCCCGCGGTGAGAAGGGTATCGCGTTGATGATTCAACCAAAGTTCGGCAACCCCGCCATTCCAAGGGTGATGGCAAATCGGTCGCCAGACCGATTAAAGCCGATGGCCCCGGCCAGTAAAACCCTCGGCAATCTGAGGCTATTTCCGGCGAATTAAAGCCCTCGAAATGACCGATTTTTCGACTTGGGCAACCCCGCCATTCCAAGGGTGATGGCAAATCGGTCGCCAGACCGATTAAAGCCGATGGCCTCGACCAGTAAAACCCTCGGCAATCTGAGGCTGTTTCCGGCGAAATAAAGCCCTCGAAATGACCGATTTTTCTAGAATTGGCGGGCAAAGAGGCACGTGACAGGTCACCACTTGGGTCACCATCAGTAACCTGCGGTGACCCCCACGCCGTTATGTAGTACAAGCTTAAGCACCCCGCCTGCGGCAGGGCCGACTCGCTGCGCTCGCGTCCCTCCCTACGGCTGGTGCACAGCTTGTCGGGGCTCCGCCCCAAACCCCGCGTGTTTTTTTTGCTGGATTCCGTGCCCGCGGCGCCGCACTGCCGCTCGCTGCACTCGCCGGCGCGCGGCGCCGGGGAAAGCGTGTGAGAAGTCACCTGCTTTTTCACGTGAATTATCACGGGACCTGCGGTCCCGTAGTGTCTTTTATTATAGATACATTACGTTTCGACGGCCGCAGCCTTGGGAGGTCGACCACGCTTTTTAGGGGGCTGGTTATTATTCGCTGGGGGGCGGGGTTCAGATGGGCGAGCACGCTTGCGCTTCGAGGCATGCTCCCCGCTCTCAACACCGGTGTCTTGATGCTCCTTGGCCTGGCATATTCAATTAGCCATCATCCTCAGATGGTTGGTTAGTTACAGCCGTTTTGGAAACAATATACGGGTTTTGATCGAGTGGTGCTCATTCGTTTGTGCTTACCTTTGTTTTGCTTCCCGTCACCAGCTCCACTCCAGCCGAATCTGAGTTTTGCTTCCACCACCCAGAGAACACCAGGAAAAACAGGGAGTTAACAGAACTGAGGATTAAGACTCAGCTGCTACTTGCCCAGAGCTCGACAGGGCCATAACTTGCGAGCAAGGGCCAAAACAAGAGACCAGCGGCACTTGATGTGGTACGGCAACGCCCCACAAAGTGGTGCTCCCGGCTTTGCCGATGACAGAATCGTCAACAAATGTAAGCACAAACGAACAAACGGCTGTACTAACCTTGCGTGGAAGACAGCGCTTTCGCGGAATGACAGGTGCAGGGTCTTCCTGTTCCACAGCACCAGCAGCGGCACTTTTATTCTTGCTACCCTTTGGACGACCACGGCCACGCTTGGTTGGCGCTTCAGCTAAACCAGGAGTCAAAAATGAATACTGTTGAAACCAAAACGGGAAGTTGGAACACCACGCACACTTGTCGTGCGGTGAGGGGGGGTCTACGTTCTCGCTCATGGATGTTGACCAGGGTGACGTGGCGCACGTGACGAGTCCTGTGGCGGGAAAATCTCATGTCACCCCCAAAACATGTTGGGTATGTGGACAATGGTCCACATAGGAGGGTAAGCTTGCTTCAGTGCGAATGGGAATTCAATATCGTAGTCGAATACGTCCAAGTCATTCATGTACAGTAGCTGATCTTGCTAAATTCGGGCAACATCATTGGCTCAAGCAGTGTTTCGCCCGATTTGGGTAACCAACTTATTTCAGTTGACGAACCTCAGAACCGCCTCAGTACTCAGTAACCGCCCTCATATTCACCTTCAAAACCCTTCTACTCCTTATGAATCTGGTTGCACACTCAGTGGCCCTGTTTTTTTGGGTTATCAATTTTGACAGCTAAAGCTTATACTCTGGCTTATACTCACTGGTACTGGATAGTGGTAAGTATATTCAAGACACTGGTAGTAGCACAAAGTCTGGTAATTCTCTTGAAGTTGCTCAAAGCATTCCCCGAGCCCCGGCACTGGTGGCGATTTTAAAAGTGCTTGTAACTTGAGGAGGCTTTTGGGAGGCAGGCAGCCGAGGCTTGTAACTTACAAAACTTGATGCTTACTGAATTCTTTCTTAAGGAGCAAGCAACCATTGAGTATATAGGTGCTGGTAGGGTATATATATTTATTTACAGCACATGAGGTTCAAACAGGCCGATTGAACTTGGGTTGAACCCTCCTGAACCAAAGTTGAACACTCGGAAAAGCTCGGAAAAGTTCATTCGGCGCACAGTCCGAAAGTCACATGGCAATGACAGTGGCGGCTGTTCCCGAAGTCCGAGCTCAGGACTCCTGGACAGTGCTTACAAAGCATCCGGACGGACATTTGTAAGCATCTGCATTCTGGAGCCCTATACCGATGAATGGGGAAGCAAGCTTCCGCAAGCTTCCCCATAAGGAAATTCTCATCAATTCAACTCGTTTTCTTTTCTGTGCCCCTTTTCTGTGGTCGGACCTTTCGCAGTCGCTCCCTCATTGACACCACCAATGGTGGTGTCGCTGCCGCCCTTTACATCTACACCAGCCAGTTCATGGATTTCACCACACAGTACATACGAGTGGTCGACCGTCCGCAGTCTTGTGTTACCGGAGAGCCGGCGGAATTCAAGTTTTCAAGTTGCAAAAAGAGAAGAGAAAGGGAGAGAAAAGGGAGAGACTCACTATGTAGCTGAGACTCTGTTTCCAAGAAATTAGTGCTTCAAAGTCACTGTAGCGCCTTCCAAAGCAATTGCAATCTTGATTTCTTATGCCCTGATTAGGCACATCAGAGGTATTCAAAATATAGTAAGAGGTATGTCCTTTCGGAGCAACTGCCTCCTTGCGACATACTCTCAGCCAATCAAATTCAAGATCTTCTCGGAAGTTTCCTCGGCCGTTATCACACTTCCAGTCCGAAAAAGCCGATGACCCATTCTCGACACTGAATTGTCTGCAGGTGCTCTCACAGCCATACTCTGAGGCTGTATTCACAGCCATGTTTCCTCAATTTATCGAGCCGACAAGTTAATTGTTAAGTTCTGAGTTTCTCATTTGGAATACAAGCTTAAGCACCCCGCCTTCGGCAGGGCCGGCTTACGGGGGGTACACAGCTTGTCGGGGCTCCGCCCCAAACCCCGCCTGGGTTTTTTTTTGCTGGATTCCTTGCCCGCGGCGCCGCACTGCCGCTCGCTGCACAGTTCGGTATCCTAATAGCTTTCAGGGGCAAATGAACCATACACAATGTATAGAGTACAAATCCCAGATAAATGAGACAGTAAAGGTTAGATTTAGTGTCCCCAAAAATGCTTCAAAATATGTGGAGTTTCCTATTACGCAAGAAACGTGAAGTTTTTAGACTCATTTATAAGCTGAGGAAATCAGACAGAAAACTTAGAGTTTTAGACGCCAATAAATGTATCGCAGAGCCTGGCAGATACATTTAATGTTGCATGACACCCTAAGTTTTTAGTCCAATTTATCTGGCACTCAAACGAGTCCAGAAACTTCACGTTTCTTGCGTAATAGGAAACTTCACATATCTTGAAGCATTTCCGGGGACTCTAAATCTAAAATTTACCGTCTCAGTTATCTGGGACTTTTCCTCTATGAACTCTGTCAGATTTATTTGCTCAGGAAACATGTCAGGATACAACAGGTTTATTGGACTTAGATACATGACAAGAAATTATATCATCTAGTTATATTTCTAGCACCAAGAAATCAAATGTATTTTAACTAATTTCTTAGACCCATATTTCAAATGAGAAACTTAGAACTTAACAATTAACTTGTTGGTCCAAAAAATTGAGGAAACACGGCTGTGAATATTAATGCTGAAGACCATAAGATGGAGAGCGTGGGAACCCCGCACCCTTATGTCAGCAGTCACAGTGTCATCTGTCACGCATTTATACCGTCAGTAACAGGCCACTTAGGGCCAAGGTTTTTCATAGAAATGGAAGTTACAGAGCAGTAGATGACATTCTATGAAGAGTTTTGACCAGAAAAGCCTCAGGAGAAAGGATATAACCGGGTGTGACATTAGTGTGACATTTTCAAGGAAGTGTTGCAATCGTGTTTTCCCGTCAGTTTTCCAAAAATCTGTCGAAAGATTTGGAATGCACTGCCACAGCACTGCCACCTCGGCCCGCCCCGGCACATGCTTTGGTCATGTTGTGGGCAGCTCGGCAGCAACAAAGGG
The DNA here is from genome assembly GCA_037176885.1 of Favolaschia claudopus. NCBI lineage: Eukaryota > Fungi > Basidiomycota > Agaricomycetes > Agaricales > Mycenaceae > Favolaschia > Favolaschia claudopus. The sequence goes on along the minus strand of JAWWNJ010000020.1, from coordinate 2,029,073 downwards.
GAGTCTAGTATGCACATTAAGGACCGTTTCGAAGATCTTAGCAGTTCTAGGTAGGGATAAGGGCTCCCAGCCCTCAAAAAAGGCTAAAATAAATAATTTTTCGTTCCGAACCTCGAGATTTGGAACCTCCCACGGTCACATGGGCTGCTTACATCAGGGTGCGGGGTTCCCATGCTCTCCATCTTATAGCAATTAGTTAGGCACAATTTCCTTGAGTACTTGGGCTAAACACCCAGAACCACAAGGAAACCTCCAAGTTCGGTTGGATTTTGGTTGAACTCCGGTGGCAGCAAGTATTGTGGAGTGCTTTATGCAGGCGCAGTATTAAAATGCATGCTTTCAGCTTGAATGTAACTGCCTACTTGTGTAATTAAATCGATTGGGATAGCCAACAAAATACACACTCACTACTTTTAGTTTTCCAACAACACATCTTCCGCTAATCTCTCGCGCACAAGTCCTGTTCCTCGTCCGTCTCAGATTCTCACATGATCTCAGTGTGTACACACTCTATCCCGGATGAGACCAAGTAGGATCTTCGCATGTTCCGCTATTTTTTCTGACAACCGAGACTTTCACGGACCTAAACCTCGATTTTCGACTTTATCTCAACAGAATTTATCTCTCGTTTTGCCAGTCTCAATCAATCATGCTCTTCGAGCTCGCCGTTCACCCCAATCTTACGTCTATAGATGGATCCGAGGTAGTTTGAACTACATGTAAGCTCTGTTGAATCTAGACAACTATCTGGCCTAGTGTACAGGTGCGGCAAACATAATAAGAATGTCTATAGATCAGGTCAGGGAGCACCGTCTGGGCTAGTCTCTCTAGACAGACGCTATAACTTGCAGCTCGTTCCTCGGTAGTTATAGTCTGTTAGTTACCGCGCCTGATAACCGGTATCTTGCCTTATCACTGATTGATGGTGATGCACAACCAAACAACGCGCTCACCTTCACCGATTCGACGCGACTGGGAGAGCTGAAATCGTCAGAAACAGTGTAAGAGACCTACAATTTGGTCAAGAATAGGTCCTTGCTCAGTTCATGTTGTAGGATTGATCCGTGAGCTTCCACTCCGTTCCGATTTCTTTTCGTCGTTTCATCATCCTTTGCACCCGTACCGTCGCATCGCCATCACCATCCCCTTCACTACCTTATATACTGCTCGTTACCTTTGCTGCCCGCTAGTCACTTGTTCCCCACGTCGACTAGCTCTCTAATATACTCTAGCTGACTCCGACTCACTTGTTCACGGCCGCTCATCGCGCTCTCATCACCTTTTGACCTACTTTAGTTCACACTTGTTCTGTCTTCAAACCTGTACTCACCGGAAATGTGCCCAAATCAGAGAATTCTACGTTTTCTACCTCGAGTATCATGAAGGCCCGTAGAATTTGTTGCTTGAGCATTCAAAGAGGTTAGTATTGGTCGAGAGCTTGATTTTCCACCTCAAAGTTGCCCGGGAACGCGCTTAAGTCGCGTCGAGGCGCGGTTGCCATTACTTCCCAAATAGGCTGCTTATATAATAACGCAGGATACCTCTTACCGGGCGTGGTAACCACAGGACTACGTCTGGACGTCAGTGAAAAACACGCACCGATATTCGGACTTGCGCCTTCCTCATTGCTCAAGCAATATCAATTTTCCACTAGACACCCAATTGAAGTTTCTAAACCAGCAGTATTGCTTTCCAGAAGCTTGAAGACAATAAAGTATTGCTGCCCCGCATTCTGAGCACGAAGGGATGGCACGCAGGTGGGCTGTTGTTGTAAGGTCGAAAGCAGGTACTTGGGGTGGGATGGATTGCGGGGCCGGGCAAGGGAATCCGATGAAAATTAGCGATGTTACTGGGGGGTCTTCATCTCCCAAAGTTACTTCTAGCTCCTCCGTGTGTGGTAGGGACAGATTGTGTACTCGGTGTGACCAAAAGTAACCGGAATCGGAAATTGCGTGTTTTCAACCAGATTTTGTGGGTGACTGCTGTAAGGGGAGAAGGGCCCTGGAGCCAAGTCGATAACAAACCTGGGGATCAGAGATCCCCAGTGAACTACTTATATACAAGAGGTGACGTAAGATATGACATAAGTGAGCACACAGCATGATGTCTTGGAGACAGAGAACTTCTGCCCAAGTCAAAGGACGTCCTAGCTGTGGAATCCCCTGACATCACCCCCTCTTCAAGATTCGTCGCCTCAACGAAGACCAAAGCCCAGTAGAATGAACGATCCTTCAAAATCCTGGATTGCCACGGAAGAGTAGGTGGATGAGTGGATCAATGTCACCCCTGCCTCCAAGGGTTTGGCATATGCTGAGCATGGTCGTGCTGGTTTCCGCTCTGTAGCTGCGGAGCTTGGTTTTTCAATATCCGGTGATAAGGAGGAGGGGCCCACTCACTGCCTCGAGTTTCTCGGCATTGAGCTTGACACCGTGAAGATGCAGGCACGCCTTCCTGCAGACAAGCTTGGTCAGCTTCTTTTGCTGCTCGATCAGTGTCTGTTCCGGGGTTCTGCTAGCCACTACGAACTCGAGCAGTTGTGTGGTCACCTCGTTTTTGCTCAGTCCGTGATTCCCGTTGGTCGCTTTTTCACCTGTCGCATCCGAGACTTCCTGCGGAGTCTCGCCTTCCTTCCCCGTCGCCAACGCCGTCGCCTTCCTGCCTCTGCCAAGCTTGACATTGCTTGGTGGAACTCATTCCTGCCAACCTTCAATGGCATTTATGTGATTGGACCTCCTCGTATCAGCTTCGAGGTTTTCACTGATGCCAGTGGCAAGCTTGGTATTGGTGGACATTGGGCAGGTGTTGACCTGTTCTTCACTGAGCCAGTGCCAGCACGCTACCGTCGTCATCCAATCCATTGGAAGGAGATGCGCGCAGTCCTGCGTGCTGCGGAGATCTGGGGCCACTGCTGGACTGGCTTTGAGGTTGTCTTTCGTATTGATAACGAAGCCATCTCTACCTGCCTACAGTCTGGCTCCGTTGATCACCCACCAACTCAGGCTTTGTTTCGTGCATTTGCTCTCCTTGCGGTGCATCACGATTTCACCCTCCGCCCACTGTGGATCCCCACCCATGAAAACGCAGTCGCTGACGCCCTCTCTCGCTTCAAGTGGCTCAGTCTTGCTGAGTTGCGTCCTCTGTGGCCACTCCCAAAGTCTGGTACCCGCCCTGCCACAGTCGCTGTCTCCCTTACTTTTTCACCTTCCTCACACCACCATCTTTGACCTCCCCACCCCCCATCCCTCCCCCCTCCCCTCCCCTGCTCGCCTTCTCTTTCCCTTGATTTTTGGAGCCTCTGGCGCTTCACCCTGTTTTCGCCCGCCTGTGGCTGCTTCATGGTGAGCTGTTGGTTGTGGGCTGCCTCGGCTCTCCCGCCTTCCCGGTGGAGTGTAGCGAGCTCCGTTTTCGGAGTTCAAGCCCAATAAATGATGGCTTGGCTTAGAAATCCTCTCTCTCCGGAAGCTCAGGCCAATCCTTTTCTCATGGCCTCGCATTTACTCGTGCCCGTGTCCACACCTACTTTGTTGATCTACTCATCATGACTACTCGTACCTACCACAGTACCTACTATTAGCTATGTACACAGAGGCGCACAGTAGCGACATATGCCCTAAAGGGCATGAAACGTTACTTAATAAATTGATTCCATCATCATTGTGAAGTATGAACAAACAAGTTCTACGGCCGGGCGTTGAGATTGAGTAGCCTTGAGACTTGAGGCAGTACGCGAGGTAGCTGTGTGATAGAGAAAGATCTGAGGGTCAGCGAGCGAAGAAAGAGGCTATGATTCGACGCACCCAATGTTGGATGTCGACACCGGGGCAGCGACGCGCAGAGGCGAGATGAGTGCAAAGGACAAAAAATCGATGATTTCTATCACTAGTTGACATGAGGTTATCGCGTGTTGAACGCGGATCTACGGACCGTCTCGGCTGGACGCCAATATACTTCAACACACCCCCGCAGACGAGACACCCCCGTAGTCTGAAAAATCCTAAATCGTGTAGTCCGTTCCGGCATCTGAGACGTTCGCGGGATCTTCGGCAAGAAAGACACTTTCCAACGCCGCCTCGATTTCTTCGGCTGTATGAGTGACCGACGCACCAGTCGAGGCCGACTTCTTCTTCTTTTTCTTCTTCTTCTTAGTCGGGCTGGACGCAGGGCTAGAGTTGGTAGAAACGGAAGGGGAGTTCTGTGCATGTGCAAGAGCAGCTTGCTCCTCACGAAAAGCAAGGCTAGCAACGAGAGCTGGAGGCGGATGGGGTTGGCAGTAGGCAGCGGCAAAGGCCTCAGTGACTTCCGGGGACAAGGTATCCATGTTGATCTCATTGGGGAGGTCAAGCATGGCAGAGAAAGCATGTTCGCCAGTGGCGGCAAAGGCAACAGTTTCCAAGTCCGATTCCCGAGCATCCAAAGCAACCTGGGCGTTGTCCTCGCGATTACGAAGAATACGACGGCGGACATCGTCGGGCATGATCGAAATGCAGAATTGGGCAAAATGACCGGGAAGACCGCATCTATAGCAGACGTCGGTGCGATTCTTTGTGTTGGTCCAGTCAAATTTGTCGTTAGAGGTAGAATGCGAGTGGGAGTGGGAATAGGGTTTTCCGGATGAGGTACGCTGGGTCCGATTGCGAGCGAGATGAGCTTCAGCGACAATATCTTCACCCCCGTGATTCGGATTATAGGCTGCGAAGGTGTTCCGAGCAGCCTGGATAAGCGAATCAGAACGCTGAAGATCAGAGCGTTCCCAAGCATTGATGGCATTGATCATGGACTGGACATCGCGCTGGGGGGACTCGTGCTGCAGGATAGTGATGATGGGTGAATACGCAGAGGAAAGACCGCTCAGGATTTTATCCTGAACCATGTGAGCCGGCAGGGTCGCAGGAATGGCGGTGAGACGGTTCTCGGCAGTGACGACGGCCTAGAGAAACGTATCGGCAGGCTGCATGACATTGTGGGAGACCCCATGGAACTTGGACATCAAGGTGGAGCGAGTAGCGGGATCGGCGGTGGTGTAGTACGAATCCAAAGTGGCCCAAAGCAAACGACCGTTAACGCCAAGGCTGGCATTATTAATCTTTTCCTTCACGCTCTGGCTCAGGGTGAGATAGAGCATCCCATGAGCTTTAGCATTATTTTGGGATCAAGTGCGCATTTGTACGGCACCGTTTGGAACATTAACCAGGGGATCGACCGCATCCCCAAGACCTTCAGTCAACAACAAAGACGAGGCATCAGCCTTCCAAGTCCAAAAATTCTCCGCTCCTTCAAGTTTCGAGATATCCGATGGTTTAACCATGGTCGACCACTGTGCAAAGTATACATCATGAAATTCAAGCAAACTGTCATGAATTTCAGGTTTCATGATGTTTTGTCATGAAGCACACCATGAATTTCAAGGGGGGTTTCATGATGCTCAGAAGCTCATTTTTGCAAGATTATGAATTCATGACAAAACATCACGAATTTTCGTCATAAAGAACCGAGCGATTTTTTCTGGCTAAGTCCACCAAGAGTTAAGTGGGTAGGGTGCTAATATTAATATCAATTATAAAGCCAATAAATGGTATCAGTCGGTCTCTGGTCTCTATCAAGTGCACACTGCTGAAAATTAGAAACAAATGAGGGGATGAACAACTTGAGACTGTGCAGTATGACATCCATATATTGGCGAAGCTAACAAAGTTTATAATTCCCACTTAGTCTACCAGTAGTACTCTCAACGTGATATGCTGTAGTATGTCACACGGCGGTCTTGAGTTCGATGCCGGCTGGTGGCATCTGAGGTTGGTGGTATGAGGTTGGTGGTTATTTATTTGCTTTGCACCGCTCTCGTTTCATGATATTTTGTTCTGAAATACTTGATAAAACATCATGAAAAAACGTCATGAAGAGCCCCATAATCATCATGAAAACATACTTTCAATTCATGATGTTTCGTTAGCAATTTCCAGGCGATTCATCATGAATTCCTGGACATAATGTTAGGATTTTCATGGCCAACAACATCATGAATTTCATGACCCTTCCTTTGCACAGTGCGACGCGAATCCGAGATGCAGTGAAAGATAGACAAAGAGATTGGTGCGAAAAACCGGGTGCTGATCGTGATGTCGACACCGGGGCAGCGACGCGCAGAGGCGGGATGAGTGCAAAAGACAAAAAATCGATATGATTTGTATGTCGGAGTACCGGCTTACAGCAGGGGGAGCTTGTGTAAATTGTTATTGGAATGGCACTCAAATTACAGCTGTTCCGGAATACCTTGACATGTTCACATTTTTTTGGCGCACTTTGCACTTTTGATGGAGGTGGTATTCAATGTTGCGCTGTTGTTTGGAGCATAATTCGGTCGGATTCTTTTCACGCAGAACAAAACTTTACTTATGCCGGGCAATGACGTTCTGAAGGATGAACCACCAATCAAGTTTTTGAATTTCCACTCAGAACCATAGTCTCTCTATACAGACACTAATTGATATCATTCATTTTCATCACCTCATCACAGCAGCTGTTTGCAAAACTGATGGCACCATTAACAACACCTCGTCGAGAATCTGCCCCTCTGTACCGTGTATGAATGTCGGAAAAAATGAAAAAGCCTGGTAAGGCCTTGGAGCACCTAACGGCCTTATAAGGCCTAATAAGGTTCGAGGGGTGACCTTATAAGGCGTAATAAGGTCTGGTTAGGTCTTCCCAGGCTACCTTCCCGGAGGTTACAAAACTGAGTTGGGGTTGTTAGAGACATGGTAGGTGTGGTTTTATTGCATCTTTTTCGGCGGAAAATTCAGAGTTGTATTGTTTTTGATAATTTGTGCTGTGATTGTATGCCAAGATGGCTGATTTGAATTTCAAAAAGTATGTAGGGGAGCATATACTCATGTGTACAGTTGCGGCAAAATCAATTTACTTACTAAATAAGGAAATTCTCGTCAATTCGCTCCTTTCGCTCGTTTTTTTCGAGCGGTAAATTGATAAGAATACTAAAAGCTGCTGGCCTGTATTCCTGATGTAGGGAAACTGGCGTCTCTGTATTGGTTTCGCCGGGATAACCAGCAACTTTGTCTCATAAAGTGCAGCCAAAAATTGGCCAAAAAGCAGTGAGAAACATGACGAATCCGGTTGTTTTTGTGCGTAGACCGGCTCAACTCCAGGAGTACAGGCCATTTGTGCCATTTCAACGTGTGCGGTAGAGCGGATTTGATGAGAATTTCCTTATTTGGTAAGTAAATTGATTTTGCCGCAACTGTAGTAAATCACCAGTCAATGTACGAGCAATATCTTGAGTTGTTGTGTTATGGGGAAATTGTACAGGTATCCGAGAGCTACGCCATATATGGAACAAAATTTCTGTATCTGTAAAGCTCTCTTAGCATAGCAGTATTGTACATTGCCATTGTTTTATTCGCACTGCAGAGGTCGAGCGTTCGATTCTCGCAAGCACCAGTAATTAATTGTTAGAGTCAGTATTGTAGTGCAATATTGTTGGAGATTGAGCGTTGAGCTCCGGGAATCACCGAGAACATTCTCTCGGGTGACTTACTAAGTTTTCTCCTTTATTACAGAACTTTCTAGATACAATTGTAAATTGTATAAATACTCAATGAACACTCAGCGGTAGAGCATTGGTTTGCTCTAACGCGAGCTCTTGCTACTCCGCGATCGATACTACCACGACGCGGGCCTTGTCGACAAGCCCGCTCGCGACGCCATGCTCCTCGAGCTCAAAGAAGTTCCTCGGACCCGCTACTACAAGCCACGAGCTACCCAAGCCGTCCCCACCATGAAAGAAACGGGCGCTGCAGGGAATAGCGCGGCTCCGACCGTCGCTGGCCCTCAGCCCAATACCCCCGGCGTCATAGGCGTTCGCTTCGTCCAACCAGCGCCATCTCCTCCTAGAATTTCAGCCATTACCTCCTTACCAGGGCACGGACATATTCACGACAAGTCCGAAATGAGTTCCTTCAAACGTATGTTTGTATCTGGGGGGCCATCGTTACCGCGAGCCGCAGCGACAAGCCAGACTCCTACTCAGGCTAAGTCCACGGGTCCGCCGACCACTGCGTCTTGGACTAGTTACAAGTTCCAAGCGCAGAAGGACGGTACGGCCCCATCGCCCGTGCCTGGCGACGGAGCGCCGCCCCCCTAATGGGAATTCTAGTCAGCTTCCGCCGGGATGGCTGGGCAAGGTGCCGATGAAACCAAGGAGCTTCGGAGGTGGAGGGAATGGAGACGGTCCGAACGGAGGCGGCGGTGGCGGATTTGGAGGCGGTGGTGGCGGTGGTTTTGGGGGTGGAGGAGCTGGAGGTGGCGGAGGCGGCGGAGGCTTCCCTGGTCCTATGGCTGCACAAGGGGACTTCCCCGAGCGCGCTCCGGACCAGTGGCAGATAAATCACAAGCTGAACGTCGCTATCGTTCCCTCTTGGGATGGTCGAGGTGAAACCCTCATAGAATATGTGACGGCTATGGCGTACCTGGCGCTTCTGAGTCCGCGCATGAACGCTGGAATTGCGCAAATGGCTCCTACGAAGTTTGAGGGACGCGCGCAAAAGTGGTGGAACGGCCTGGTTGCGCATAGGAAGGTCAGGACTGGGACCATCTTTTGGAAGCAGTCCGAGGCCACTTCATTACGACGCAATGGGTCCATGACCGCAATCATGATTTCGAGGAAATGAAGTATCGTCAGAAAGGACATGAAGACGAGGAACCCTTGGACTTCATTCAACGTCGCGCCCAATATCATAGCTTCCTCTTCGCCGACAACGAGGACGGTCCAGGAGCGGTCGCCAGGATTCTGCGCACTCAACCTCCCGAGTGGGCTAAAGACCTCAACGAGCGCAAATGCCCCACCGTTGAGATATTAATGGCCACAGCGGAGGAGGAGAAGCTCGCGCTGACATCCTCCTGGATCATGGCAAGGAAGATTAATTCCCTCATGAACTCCAACAACCCTGCCCCCGCGCGCTTCCGCCGTGTCCATATGGTGGAGGTGCCGGATGAAGATGATTATCTGGCGCAGAAAGCGGCGGCGGAGGACGAGGATGAGGAGAAAGAAGTGTTGGCGACGGATCGTCGATTCAAATCGACGGCTCAGCGCCGTACGGCGGGTGAAGCGAAGGAAGCGTCCACGTCTTCCCCTCCAGGGAAGACGTACAACGGGCATTTCTTCGCACGCGATGACTCAGTAGTCAGCGCGCGTCCGCCTACGAATGGAGGGTGCTACGTGTGCACCAGCACCAAGCACGTCGCTAGAGATTGCCCCCAATACGGTAAATGGGATTCGCTTAGACGCGTTCATGCAATCGAGGTAGACATAGATCCGGTAGAGGAAGCTAAAGAGATACATGAACATGTAGCTATGATGAGCTCAATTGTATCCCCTTCCGCCTACCCGTGTGTGACTGAGCGCGAAGTACTGGTCGTAGGATCTGAAGCTCATGTGGTGAAGGAAGGACCTTACAACCGCAATAGACGCAGAAGAGAATCCTTCGAAAGCGCGAAATCCTCTCTTAAGGAGAAGGGAAAGGAATCAGGATCCTCAAACGCCACCCTTCCCCGACGTGAATTGCGCAAGGCTTCCCCTAGACCAGAACTCCCCGTAACCACCAACGAAGATGGCGTGAAGATCCATGCTGCCCGAAAGGTCCGACAACTCCCTGATGGGTTGGGATCCTACGGCGCGCGGGCTCTGCATGCCAAGGTGAAGATTGCCTCTCTCGATAACGAGGAGGTGAAGGGGCGATTGGATTCCGGCGCGGACATCACTCTGATGTCTGAGGATTTCTGGGCGTCCATCCCAGGCCTGCCCAAACCAAAGGAGGGTATACGCATGACGTTGTACCATCTGACGGGACAAGCTAAAGTGCTCGGCTATGTGAAGACGACTTTATACATGACTTCCAAAGAAGGGGAAGTCATCAGCTTTGAACTGGAAGCGTATGTCGTCCGAAACATGAAAGTCCCTCTTCTTCTAGGGGAGGACTTCCAATCCGCCTACGAGCTGGGCGTCCAAAGATGGGGCACGGGTCATTGCGACGTATCCGTGGGCCGCACCCGACACATCATTCCGGCCTCTTCCGCTCTTTCTGTGGATCTGGGATTCGAGATTCGCCAAGCCAGCGTCGCTAAAGCGTCACGCAAGCGCTCCTTCCTGGCATTTGGAGGAAGACCTACCAGCGATCGCGAGCAAGAAAATGGAGGGAAGGCAAAACCGAAGCGCCACCAGTACTGGCAGCGCAGGATGTACTCGTCGCCGCAGGATCGGTCCATAATGTACTTGTGTCTGGACCGTTTGAGGGGAAAGAAGAATGGCTGGTGGAGAAGGTGGTCATTGCCAACGAAGATGAAAGCGTTATGGCTGCGCCTACCACGCTGATTCGTTCGGACGCCCCATACCTGCCTATAGCGAACCCCAGTACGCGCCCGTGGTATATCCGCGTCGGCGATATTGTGGGAAGGCTTCATGATCCAGCAGAATTCGCAGATACTCCGAAGTCAGAAGAGGAGCTGGAGAAAATGGTCGCCTCAGCTGAAGCCCTTGCACGAGTCATCCAAGAAACACAAAGAGCTCAAGATTCGAGCGAGGTAGCTCCCGATACGTCACCGTCGACGGATCAACTCGACGAAGACCATAACTGGGGACCTAAGACCACAGCGTTGCCAGGAGAATTCGAGGATGAGAAGGAAGGAACAGACGTCGCGGAGATGGTGAACTTAGGCCCGGATATTCCTGAGGAAGTGCGTCCGGAACTCGACGCTGTTCTGCGCCGCAATGCGGCTGCGTTCGGTGTTGGGGGACGGCTGGGGCATGTGAAGGAGAAAGCACCCATTCCGGTCAAAGACGGGACGCAGCCGGTCTCCATCCCCATGTATTCAGCTTCGCCGGCGAAGAGAGAAGTTATCGATAAGCAGATGGACTTATGGTTCGAAAGAGGTGTCATAGAACCCTCTACAAGCCCCTGGGGGGCGCCTTGCGTCGTCGTTTTCCGTAACGGGAAGCCTCGCCTAGCAGTGGATTACAGGAAACTTAATGCTCAGACAATAGCAGACGAGTTTCCTATCCCGCGTCAATCCGAGATTATACAAGCCCTTTCGGGCTCTCAGGTATTGTCTTCGTTTGACGCGCTGGCGGGTTTCAATCAGGTAGAAATGGACGACGACGCCAAGGAGAAGACGGCGTTCCGCTCACATAGAGGGCTCTGGCAATTTCGACGCATGCCTTTCGGCCTGCGGAATGGGCCTTCGATCTTCCAGAGAATTATGCAAGGGGTATTAGCTCCATACCTTTGGCTTTTCACTCTGGTGTACATAGACGACATCGTCATATTCTCGAAGAATTGGAAAGATCACCTACAACATCTCGACAGAGTTCTGGGCGCTATAGCGGCTGCTGGGATCACGCTGGAGCCCAAGAAATGCTTCGTGGGGTACTCTTCCATCTTACTGCTGGGCCAGAAGGTGTCGAGACTGGGATTGTCGACGCATAAAGAGAAAGTAGCTGCGATTCAGGAACTGCAGCGGCCTTCCTCTGTCCATGAACTTCAGAAGTTCTTAGGCATGGTCAATTACTTCTCTTCCTACATACCCTACTACGCGTTCATCGTGAAGCCGCTCTTCTCGCTTTTGGGTAAAGGGGTTAAATGGGACTGGCGAGCGGAGCATGAGATCGCTTTTCTACAAGCAAAGGATGCTTTATCGGCCGCGCCGATCTTAGGACATCCAATTCAAGGTCGTCCGTATAGACTATATACCGACGCTTCGGACTTCGCGCTGGGCGCGAGCCTGCAGCAGGTCCAGCCCATTCAGGTCAAGGATTTGAAGGGCACAGCGGCCTACGAGAAGCTCAAGGCCGCCTGGGACGCGAAAGCGCCAGTGCCGAGACTATTCACGGCGCTTACCAAAGAGGTGGAGGAGGTAGGGAAGGAAGATGAATGGGGGGCCACGCTGGACGACACGACGGTGCACGTAGAGCGTGTTATCGCCTACTGGAGTAGGAGTTTGAAGTCCGCTGAGCGGAACTATAGCGCGACCGAACGCGAGGCGCTCGGAGCGAAGGAAGCGCTAGTTCGCTTTCAGCCTTTTATAGAGGGGGAACTGATCATCCTGGTCACGGACCACGCGGCTCTTCAATGGGCGCGCGTTTATGAAAACGCGAACCGGCGATTAGCGGCGTGGGGGGCGGTGTTTGCGGCTTACCCGGGGCTTAAAATCGTGCATAGACCAGGGAGGGTACACTCGAACGTTGACCCGTTATCGAGGCTACCGCGTACTCCGCCGCATGAATCGCTCGTCGTGGACGACCCGCATTCAATAGAACAGGATGAAGATAAACAAGAGGAAGCGATGTGGAGGGAGAACAAGGAGGCGTACGCCCCTGCGAAGAAGGCCGCGTTCGCGATATGGTGGTGGGAAGATGCGATAGAAAAATATGCCTTGCCGGTCAAGACGAGACGGCAGAGAGCCCAGGAGGCCGCAGAAGAGTCCTCCCCGTTAGAAACGGGTGAAACCCCGGTCCCGCTGGCAGGACAGGAAGAGCGCGGCCAGACCGCTGCTGCATCCGACGGTTTGCCTTTTCCTCAAGGAGACCACTGGACGTACCCGGCAGGAACTAAACCGGACGGAGGCGAGGATGATTGGAATAAGAAATCCCACCTTCTGATATCAGTATCTCCGGAGATCGTCGAGAGCTTCAAGGAGGGTTATTTAAATGACCCATACTTTAAGACTCGATATGTCGAGGACGTTCCCAGCCCGGATAAGATTCTCACTCCGTCGCACTTCCAGAAGGGCAAGGACGGGCTGCTGTTCTTCATCGACGCTGACTGGAAAACTCGCCTTTGCGTCCCCGCGTCGAAAACTCGATGGGTAATGCGCTGGATGCATGACTCGGCGCATGAGAGCGCGCATGCTGGGCCTCATAAATTCGAGAACAGACTCAGAGAACTTTACTTCTGGCCCTCCTTGCATAAGGACGCGGAGGATTTCGGCACTCGCTGCGACGTCTGTCAGAAAATAAAAACAGACCATCGCAAGAAGATGGGAGGGTTAAGACCGGCTCATATTCCCGCTCGACCATTCGCGACTGTGTCGCTTGATTTAATTACAGGGCTTCCGCCCTCTGGACCAGAGAAATTTACGGCCATCCTAGTGATCGTAGACAAACTCACCCGTTTCGCCCTGATAATTCCTACCCATAATGAACTCTCTCAGGAAGGCTTCGCCAAATTCTTCGTCGACCACGTAGTCAACGTCTACGGGATGCCGGAACGTATTATTGCGGATCGCGACAAGCGCTGGGCCACTGCGTTCTGGCGGTCCGTGGTGACTCAGTACGGCAGCGTCATGGCGCTATCCTCTGCTCATCACCCACAAACGGATGGGCAGACGGAGATACTCAATGCTATGATTGAGCAAATGCTGCGTGCTTATGTCGCGAAGGATCGCTCTTCCTGGGCTCAATGGCTGAAGGAGATTGCATTCGCTTACAACTCGAATGTACATGCTTCTACAGGATATTCGCCCAATTTCCTCCTTCTGGGGTACCATCCGCGAGGCGCGGCTGGACTGCTGCATCCGGAGGGTGACCCAGTAGTTCGTCCCTTCCTGCCGAGTCAGAAGGGTGAAGACTTCGTCGAAGCGCTTGAAAGTCACCGTCAAGCCGCCAGGGACGCCGTAGTTCTTGCGCAAGAACGGCAAGCACGCGCTTACAACAAAAAAAGGCGGCCAGTGGAACCTATCGAGGAAGGGGATTACGTGCTGGTCAACCCCCACTCGCTGGAGCTTGTAGACGTGGAGGGTACCGGGAAGAAGGTCGTGCAGCGCACGATAGGGCCCTTCGAGGTTCTAGAGAAGATCAATCCAGTCGTATACCGATTGCGCCTCCCGGACACCTACCCCATGCATCCCGTGATCAACCTAGAGCACTTACGAAAGTACCACCTTCCCCAGGACGAGTCTGGTCCTCGTACTATTCTCCCTGACACTCGCGACTACTTGGTTCCGACTGAGGAATATGTAGTCGAAGCTATCCTGGGGCATAAGCTGTTGTCACGGAAGAAGGGAAACAACCGAATGTTCAAGGTTAGGTGGCAGGGATTTGGACCTGCGGATGATTCGTGGGTCTCCGAGCTGGATCTCAGAAATGCTCCGGAATTGAAGAGAGAATATTTGTACATACATTACCGACCGTTTAATAGTCGGCCGACTCGGCCGAAAGCTGTACCTACGTGGGAACTGACACTTCGGATTTCTGTATCTTTCTCTTTCGTTCCTCCTCCTCGCAGCGGCTCGACGCGCGTTTCGACGCGATCCTGCCTATTGCTCTACATATCTACTACAACTTCTACCTTTTCCTCTCTCAGCTTGCTTCTTTCTCCATTATAATCCACTCGGACGGTCTCGACGCGCGTTTCGACGCGATCTTGACTGTCCTCCAATTCCAACCAATTCCCTCGACACCTATCGATCCTCTTCACAAAAAATGTCGGCGCTTGACGAATCTAACCCCTTCTTTCCGCTATACGGGCACGACCGACAGAGCTGCGTGGCAGGATACTACCTTCGACCTCAAGTCTACTCGGGGATGAAATTCGAATTGCGGCGCATTGCAATGGTCAAGTCGCGAGTAGTGAAGGAGGGTACCAAGAAATGGGAGCTCTGGTCGCCGAACTCCTACCAGACGCCGTTCCTACCAGGGCTTAGAGCTGGGGGGGCTTTACCATCGCTCTTGCCCGTTCGAGAGGACCGGCGATACGACGGCCATGTGGGACGTCACGACTGCCTCTACTCCCCTCAATACTCAGGAGAAGACATAGCGCACTGGCCCTATATGCGAAGGGTGGAGTCAGTGCGCGTCGATGACTTCGCATATGTGGCCTATGAACCTTTGATGTACGAATGGGAAGTCGATCGTAAGGACCGTCGCCTAGGTCGCTTCCGCCCAGAATTCATAGAGCGCTTGAGCGCGTTACGACGTGATCTTGATGCTCGCATGCTCGCCAGTGGCCCCTTCCGACCCGGTTCGCCGACTTGGGCGCGCCGCCCGCAGTACTCCACCGCTGAACGCATCACCGAGTTATTAGGCAGCTGGGACAACGCTGTAGATTTGGGTTCGGCGGTACAGAGAGGCCTCCGCGAGAAGGAAGGATTCCTGACGATGATGCATGCCAGGAGGTGTATGTCGAAAATTACGATGGAGCAGCTGCGAGGAGTGGCCTTTCCGATGGCGGACGACCGTTTCATAGGCGTCTGGATCAACGGGTTACCGGAAGGTGCCTCCCTATTCCTCATGTACCTCGGCATTCCTTGCTTCATAGTCCACTCCTACGCGTCTGAGGATCTCACGCGTGCGGACGTGCACCCCGACACTCCCATCCGAGGCGACTTCGTCGCGGACTCTGATATTGTCACTGCGTTATTGCAAGGCCCTTACCAATGCTTAGCTCGCCGGGACGCTACCAAGCTCGACGACCTCCACCGTCCACCTACCACAAAGCCACCTACGCTGATCTCGTCGCCGGAAGAAGAAAAATGCTCTTCGTCATTGTATCTCGAACAGATGGGACCTCTTCAAGCCACTTGGAAGCGATCTGATTTCGACCCAAACCCTCAAGCTTTTGATCTTTTAGGATGGCGCGAGGGAAGCGCGGTGCATACTGCGACCCCTCCCGCGCCTTTAATCTTCGTCCCACCGACCTCCTCGATCCCCGCTGCAGCCTCGGGCCCCTCCACCGTCAAGAAGGACCGGTTCGCGCACAAGGAACTGCAAAGACGTTCAATCCATCCGTCACGCGTGGATTGGGTGGTGCCGCCTCCAGTAGCAGATCGGCACGGGGGCAAATGGGCTAAGTACGAGTTCACCGAGCTGGAGAGTGGTCGTCGGGCGTTTCTCTACCGAGGAAAGGACCATCCGGTGGAAGCGAAGAAGGAATACTTCGATCGGAAGAAAGGAAGGAGGATCTTCATGGGCTCCTACCGCATTCCTGACGGAGTGTTAAATGAAGGGGTTTTCGGCGTTCCCGTCCCTCAATTCCCATTCATCGTCATGAATGGAGAGCGAGAGGTTACGGAGTTTCCCTCGTATTGGATGTACTCGGCGAAAGAACCGAAACGTTCGGATGTGGGAAAGATAGCGAGTGACCCAAAGGTCGAGGAACTCCCCTTCCGTGACGGAGGTGGACCATCCGCGAGCGAAGGGAAGGGGAAGGGCAAGGCGAAGGCGTCAGAGCAGGACGAAAAACAGTGGGAGGACGAAGATATGGAAGGCGTCGAAATACCTGAGCCCTCGCCCCAGGACAAAGCCACTAATATCCTGGTCGTGGAAGGGCTCGGAAGGGATCTAGACACCGCGTCCTTCCGCGCGAGAGCTAATGATGCTTTCCACCACTCCCGCGCCAAACCTCTGCTCATGGCGCGTTTGGAGGACCGCCTATGGATTAGTTTCGCAACTGTCACAGAAAGTCGTCAAGCTTTCGGGGCCATCTATAGACTCGCAGAAAACTTGCAAGTCGCGTACGCCGATGACGATATCATGGCGAAAGCGCTGTCTCTGGCTCGGGATACCTGGTCATCTCCGGAGCTGCAGGGAAGCGCGTCGAGCGACGCTGCGTCCCTTGCTTACGCTCCAGGTCCCTCAGCTGGATCTTCCCGACAAACCGCTCCGCCTGTCGACAAGCCTCAGCATAGTGAAGCTTCCTCTTCGGCTATAACGACGCCAACTCCAAGTGGGCCGCCCTCCGCTCCTGACTCTGCGCGCTCGCCATCTCCAAGATCAACTTCTTCTCGTTCTTCATCTAGATATAGTTCTCGTCATCATTCTAGTTACCGCTCTCGTAGATACCATCGTAGCCGCTACTACGCTTACTCTAGTTCTCGTTCTCCAGTACGTTCACGCTCACGGTCTCGCGCCCGCGCTCGCTCTAAGCGCTCTCGACCCCACCGTTCGTCTTCACGCTCCCGCTCCCGCTCCCACTCCCGCTCTCGCCATCGTCGCCGTCATAGCTCGCCATCTCGTTCGCGCCGCCGTCGTCATTCTCGGTCTCGATCTAGTCGCCGCTCGCCCCGTCGCAAATACCGTCGCTCGCGTTCACGGTCCTCATCGCCCTCGACTACCAGCTCCAGCTCTCGAGGGCCCTCACCGCCGCCAGCTTCAGGGAGAGTCAAGGAGGGGGGTGCAATGCAAGCCAAATCTCGTCTGCCACTACAACAACGCTTGCATTCGCCTCCTCCACAGACGCTTCCCGCTGACCCTCCTCTTCCGCCGCCTAGCGGCCCGAGAGCGATGAGAATCCCGTCGCTAGAATCTCGCCTGCGCCCTACCTACCCGCCTCCCTTGTTGCAACGAATGCCAGGACCTCCTCTGGAAACCCGTCTGACCCTTCCGTCGGCTCCGCTCGCCACTCGTTTGACCTTTCCGTCGGCCCCGCTCGCTACCCGCTTATCCTTCCCGTCCGCCTCTCTCGCCACCCGTCTCCAACCCCCTTCCAACTCCTTGCTGTCGAGGATGGGCGAACCCTCATCCTCCAGCCCTACTAAACGGAAAATTGAGAGTGAGGAAGAAGGGGAAATCTCCGAAACGCCCAAGACTGTCGTCTCGGTACCAAAGAAGAAGAAGAAAGCGAAACGAGGGCAGAGGGGAGGGCCTAAAGCGAGGAATGACCGAGAGAAGAAGAAGGCGAAAATTGCGGAAGCACAGGGAAAAGCCGAGGGGAATGCGCAGGAGGATTCTGAGGCAGACGACTCAGACCTACCAGCTGCCCCCGAGGAGGAAGTCGTCGTCATGATTCCAGGAGACGATATAACTATGCATATCTCGGACGAGGAGGTCGAAGCGAAGTGGGCTGCAGACGACGACGAGGACGCGCGAATGGGACCGCAGTGAAGTAAGGACACTAACGTGTAGGGGGGCACTGTGATACGGTGTATATATATTTCTTTACTTACACGGCCGTGGCCTTACTTACTTACTTTGCTACTTTTAATACTCACAACGAATAACCGTCATTGTATATAGATTAGATATCAAATACTTACATAATCTGATCTTTGCTTTACTCTCTACTATGGCGAGCTCAACAACTGCGAACCACAGTATGGTTAGAACCCCCGCTTGCCTGAGCAAGCGTCCAACTGCTCCACGTCCCCGGTGTTGCAGGGGTTTCTCTCGAGGGTTACACGGTCCCTCATCGACTACGAGCGCCGCCAAGGCGCTCTACTACGACTCACAACCTGCAGCGCCTCCCAGGCGCTGCCCACCCTCTTCCTTAGCTCCCAAGAAGCTATCAATAACGACTCGCGTCACACACTCCATGGTAGAGGGCATGTCGAGAACATTCTGAATAAAAAGAACGTCACGGTGAGCGTCGTGAGAATAGAAGTGGGGCGTACACCGATAAGAGGAAGACCAGGAGGGCCTGGAGGCAGGCTTCCTTTGGCTTTTCGAAAGATCGTACGGAGGAGAATGAAAGAGAGAGCGCCAAGCGATAGAGCAATGGTGGTGGACTGCATGGTGGGGAAGAGACGTGGGCGCTGAATTATTTATTCTGATGTCCCTCGGACTCCCACCTTCACTTGTCACCCATTCAGGCAACATTCAGGCACGTGCGTGCAAGTACTTGTCCATTTGTGGTCATTGCAGGGTTGATTGTCCCGCAATCATCCAAAACAGCTTCTTGACTGTCACCGTCGTTACAGCCGTTTTGGAAACAATATACGGGTTTTGATCAACTGGTGCTCACTCGTTTGTGCTTATGGTGGCGGTCACAACTTCATGACAACTTTGAGTCCTAATTTGGCAATCCATACTGTCGATCCAGTTTTGGTTGAGGCACCCTGAGACTGTTTAAATAGCATCTTTAGAGGGTATTCTATAGATCTACTGGAGCAAAAGTTTGAAAACTTGATTTTCAATGTTTCGTCCAGCAATTTCGCGTTTTTGATAGCGGATCAATCGTTCCGGTGGCTGTGAAACGCCATCAATCGCGCCCTCGTCCTCACCATCAACGCCCTCCATGCCCAGGTGAGGCTGCATAAAAAAGGATCCCAGGCTCAGCGTGACTCGAATGGAATGTTTCTGGTTGTGCACTCACTTCCCCAAACCCCCGATCCAACATCGGATGAAGATCCCATGGCATGGGAAGACGAAGACTCCGGATCGAAAAGTGAAGGAGATGGCGACGATTCCGACATCGAGTGGGAGAATTTATCGACCCTTACCGCCACGGAGCAACAGGCCAGTTGCCGAGTTTGCGGTCAAGAGGTATCGTTCCCATCGAGGGCTGCAGAAGAAGGAGGTCGAGGTTGCAGAGGCTGAATGGAAGGCAAAGGCTCAAATAGGTACCAGAAAGTCCCGAGTTTAGTACACACAATTTTTGTTTTTGCGGTCAAGATTTCGCGTTTTCTAACCCTAAGTTAGGAGTACCTCCGATTCGTCTGAAATGAAAATTTTGCTAGTCCTGTGGTTACCACGACCCAGTGAGTGGCGTCCTGCGTTATTATATAAGCATCCTATTTGGGAAGTAGTGGCAACCGCGCCTTGACGCGACTTCGACGCGTTCCCCCACGACTTTGAGCGGGGAAATTGAATTCTTGACCAGGTATAGCCTCCTCGTAGCCTCAACCAACCGATCCTGGTTTCCTTTACAATATTTGAGGTGGAAAACGTAGAATTCCCTGATTTGGGCACATTTCCGGTGAGTACTGGTTTGAATACGAAACGAATGTGGATTGGGTTAAGAAAGGAGTCTTTAGTAGACCTTTTGGTTCTTACATAGTTTCTGACGATTTCAGGGCTCTCAGTCGCGTCGAATTGGTGAAGGTGAGCGCGTTGTTTGGTCGTGCATCGCCATCAATCAGTGATACAGCAAGTCACCGGTTATCAGGGCGCGGTAACCAACAGACTATAACTTGCGAGGAACGAGCTACAAGTTGTAGCGTCTGTCTTAGAGAGACTAAAATTTTGCCTATAAACCATACCCTATTTCCTGCTAAATCTCAAATCCTGGCCAATTTTGACCAAAATTCTAGTCTCTCGTAGACAGACGCTCTAGTATCTTGTGTCTCGTACCAGATATAGAGTCTGTTACTTACCGCGGGGGTCCGACCGGAGTGCGTTCTTATTACATAATCTGTCAGAAGTTTCACCACGTGCTGCATACGTGTTGGCTGGCTCAGGCCTGCTGCCTGCTGCAGTTGAGCTGCAGAGCGACGTATCTCCTCTCGGGTACTCTTGCCGAGTAGTTATATGCACTGTCAACCCGAATCCACATCCAACAGTTAATTAAAACATGCTGTTTACAGTACCTAGATCTAAAAAAAAAAGTTATATATGAGGTACTCCAGTCAATCACAAAAGTATGGCAAAAGTACTCTCTTAGGCTCGAATTCAACTCGAATGATATGACTATGGCCCGAACTTTGCCGTGCATGGCCGTACAAGGCCGTACGCCAACCATCCACGTCCTCCACAGTCCTCCACCTTGCTTCCACCTCAACGTGGCAGATGCACGTGGCCCAATTTTTGACAGATTATGTAATAAGGGTGCACTCCGGTCGGACCCCCGCGGTAACTACTAGACTAGATTCGTGTGCATCGAAGTGATCAGGGGACCAGCCGTGCACTTTGAATTACCTGATTCGGCGGCGTAACGAGCGAGTTACAGTGGCCGCCATTAAAACTGCACCAAGCGGTTCTGGGGCATTCAGTGTGTCTTTTGACGCAAACAAAGTTCTGGACATGGAATACGGGTGAAATGACTTTTTTAGGCAACTTACCCCATGACCATATATAGTAATTCGAGTGTAATGAATTTTTGAAGGGATTTATAAACAGGGCACTTTTCAGTGCTACACCCCACCGAGAAACGGTCTTCATAGGTCGAAAGTACTCGCAAATACGACCTCAGTCATATGTTACTTTACCTAGTGCCTAGTGTAGTGAAATGAGGGGGTAAAAGTAGATGCATTCAACGAAGAATTACAGCTCGTATTTATACCCTTCCGGAAATATAATAAATTACCGTAAACACGTCGCGTCGACGTGCATTTCTCTTCTTCATTCGCCCACGACCAAAACCACGTAGTCCAGCTACGTGTTGACTTCCTCGTCTACGTGTCTCCACGTATTCGAGTCGTGGTCTTGACGGGCTGCCTCCCGTCCATCCACTCATTCCGACACCTAGATTCCTACAGTTTTGGACCCGCAATGGCTGCTTGAAGATGGTCATTTTGGTCAATTTTTGAATAAATCTGGCATTTTTAGGCCAAAATGGCCATGTTACAGCAACTATTACGGGCTCAAATCGGCAGCAAACTAAGTAAAGTCAGATAACATGGATCCGCCGAGGCGAGAACTGCTCGCGAAGCTTCGGATACGTGATCCGAAAGTGTGTCAGCATGACTTGGTCAAGCAGGCAATTCCAAACTCAATCATTCCGGCGTCATTTGCTTAGAATTTGGTATCAGCAGATGCCCTTCAACTGGGAGAGTTTGTGGGTCAATTTTCCTTCGCCTCAGGCCAGAAATGAATGAGTTTGAGTGGGTTTTCTAATCTTTGAACACCTGTCAGCCACCATCCGTACGCGTTGTCCTTGTTTGCAGCCTAGCTCAGCCCCCAGCCGGTCACGTGAAGGGTAGATTTGCTCGCTTCGCTCGCAATAACTGAGATCGTCTTTAGGAGTGCTTTCATCCAATCATGCTTATTTTCCCGTAGGGTTCACCGCTGAAAAGTGCGGTGTAAAAAAACACATGAAAAAATTCACTGTGGCTCGATTACCATATATGGTAATTGGGTCGTTCGCTCAAAAATTTTCATTTCACTCAGATTTCATGTCCTGCACTTTGTTTGAGCCCAGGGACCACGTCAATGACTCGAAACACCTTGTTGCATTGTTTTCTGCAGCCACTGTATGGCTTTAACATGTGAGCCAAACACAGCAGAAAAAGCGACCGTAAACTTGGGTCAAGTGCATGTCACGCCATATTATTTGCAATACTATCCCTCTACATCCTTTGGTCCCCCAAGGAAAAGGTCTAGTTTGATGGCAATTTCCTTTTATGGTAGGGACATTTGATCTTGCCGCAACTGTAGCACCTTTTGACCTCAAATAACATGTAGTGTGGGTTTTACGGTCAAAGGGAATTCTTTCTGTCGATTTGTTTGGCTGACGATTTTGATCCGCCATCAAGCCGGCCAGAATCCCCAATCCGCGATTTTTCAACTTGCCCAAATAATCTTTATTGGCCCCGCCAGTTTGCTCAGACCAAGGCCCGGGATGCACTAAGTATCTCTCCAAGTTAAAATCATGCAAAAATATACAGGCAGAAATGTGTCACATCGACCGCAAATTGGCCATTTTCGGCCATTTTGACCGGAATTTGCCGAAATTTGATGAAAATGACACTTTTGTTCAGCCTATAGCGGCTCAACGGCTACAAATTTTTACATGGTTTGACCGAGAAAGTTACTCCATTTTGTTCCACCTCTCACTGAGGCACGACAACTTTAGTAGCATAGGCGCTCGCCAACGCCTATTGATCTGGCTGAACGGCCGTTGCCAAGTCGTTGCCATATAGCACATAGCATCTGATCAAGCATCAGTTAATCATCACGATGTAATGACTGCCGTAGGCCAAAAAAATACACAGCCGAGGAGCCTAGCTCCGGCAATTCAGCAAAAGAACCCCACCCCGACGGGTTAGAGGTTACATAGTCCTCCGCGCGAACGTGGCTTTAGTGTGCCGACCTGAGCGGCCCCGGTTCGGGGGACCCCCCGAGCGCAGCGAGGGAGGGGAGGGGACGGGAATAGTCGGTCCCCTTCGCGCAAACCAAATAAGGTGTGCCGCTGCTTCCGAATGCCGCAGAGCCGGCAGCAACACTCAGAAATCATTCACATCAAATTTCGGCATATTATTGGAATAGGCGTTGATCACATCAATAGCTATTGGCCGAACGACTATCGAACGAGCGCTACTATTCTTGTATCTACTCCTCTCTCACTCTATATTCACAGATTGCCTCAGAAAACATCCCCAGCCAAGTTGAAAATATGGCTAAACCGTCTCCCGGCTTGTTTGATTTCGGATCAGCCAATATTGATGTACCAATTAATTGTACCCAAAAATCGACTTTTGCCTCTCCTTCATTCTCACAAGTCATTTGATGATGAATATACCCCTTGGCAGCGAGATATTGACCAAAAACCGAACAGACATTTTTTTTGTCCACTTAGTGTACCTGAAAAATTGCAGTCACTTACCCGACCTCACTTTCGGGGTCCGGGAGTAACAAAGGGCGTAGGTTTTTGCGTCAAAGATTTGTTCGTACTCGTAATATCAATGGTCACATTTGATCCTACAGTACCCCGCACCAGGTGTATGAAGTTCGACAAGTGCCAGATAGGTAAGTATCATCTATAGAAGGCCCATTCACATCATCCTAACACAATCATCAGATCGAAATCAAAATACCTCTGCCCGGATATCTTCCGACTGATTCAAACTCGCGCTCTCAAAACCCATGGATGGCAGAGGAGCTGGGTAGCAGTGTATCTGTTAGTTTCACTCTTGCAAAGCAGATATGTGACGAGGTCTTTGGCTGGCAAGTATCAATGTCGCCATCCCTTCTGCCACCAGGTTCCTTGACATACCGGATTCCGTGATGTCATCCCACCATGTGCTTGACAAATCACACCCTCGTTTGTAGTCTGTATTTTGCCACGGGGGTGATGCACAGAGGTGGGCATAATGCCGTAATGTACGGATTGGGACATAGTTCCCACCCGCCATTTGCCACATAGAACCACTGTGCCGCGGTGTTTTGCTTGACTTTACACAGAAGTCCCTCAGAATAGCATAGCTGAGTATGTTTGCAAAGTGTGAATAAGTTATTTGAATCATAGGAACGAGAAATTGGTGATACAGCGGGTGGCCGGCGGCCAACCCGCCCAAATCTGATCTCCTTCAATTCTAAACCTTTTTCTTCCATTCAAGTTGGGAGTATTGTCAGATCTGAGTTTAAGAACACTCCAGAAAATAAAGTAACCAAAAGCGCGTCGTAAGATACGCGACGACGCGATTGATTCAAATTGATTCAAATCATTACGGCATTATCCTCACATCCAATCACGGATGTCAGCAACTTGACAGACTACATACACCGCAGGTACGAGGACCATTGTATGTAGCGTCTGTTTACAAGAGACTACCTCGTTTGATGCTCGCTTCGAGAGACGCGCGATCATCGCCCTGAAATGGCTGGCAACCTGATAACATAATGTAGAGGACGCATCCAAGTGCCCACATATCTGCTGCTCGGCCGTAGAACTTACCCACCAGCTTTTCTGGTGCAGAGTAGGTCTCCGTTCCCTGGAACTTGGTTGTTTTCCTATGCCAGAGGACACAACTTGCTCCAAAGTCGGCGATTTTAACAATTCCCACTCCTCCTCCTCCAATCCCCGGAAGAAATAGTCCCTCTGAAGGATTGCGTGTGTAAGATGCAGACTGATCATCGCAATTGTCGTAATATGGAATCCTACGGAACAGCAGGTTTTCAGTCTTTATATCTCTGTGCATGATGCCCAAGGTGTCGTGAAGGTACATGACGCCACCTGCAACTTGCAGCATTATATGGCGACAAAGCTCTTCACTGAAGAAACCCAAGCGGACAACTTGAAAAAACAATTCCCCGCCATCCATGACTTGAATGTTTTCAGATTCTGCACTCTGCACAGCAATGAACGCACATTCCAGTACCAAGCAGAACTCTCTAAAACTCTCTATGCTGGCGATCTGTTCTATTACAGACGGATGCCGCAATCGGTTCATAACTTCGATCTCTGTGCAATGTTGAAATTGCCACTCTATTTTATATGCGACTGAATTTTCTTTCCTTTGAGAACAGCCTGTCGCTTCATATCTACTCAGGACATTGACGTGTTCTGGCATACTAACACTCACATTGCTTCCCGAAAAATCCTTGGTCTTGCGTATTCGTTTGACTATGAATCTTTCATGAGCGCCATTCTTGAAAGATAATTGGGAAGGATGATAAGTACCTGCGACTTGTTCCCCAGCATACTCGGCGATGTGTACGGTTGAGAAGGCCCCACTGGCTACAGGTCTCAGCCAGGACGGCCAGGCGGTAGGTGGGAGCTAAACTAACCTGCTAAAGGCAAAGCGCCGACCGTAGCTCAGCGGTCGAAGAGCGCATGACGGAGATCTGTGGGCAAGGGAGGCATGACCTTTCCCCCCCCCACGGACCAGCTAGATGCGTCGAGTATTTACTCTACAAACGACGGAGCACGGACCAAGGTCCTGTCAGGGGAACCCCCCGCTTCCCCGACCCGCTCCGCTATTCCTTGCATCACTCCAGCCTTCTTGGGAACACTACTCCCTCCAGACTTCCCCCTTCGTCACATCTTCCTCCTTCCGACCCCCCGTTCCCTGTGCATGGCCTATTGCCGTGGAGGCCCATCCCACATGCTGTCCTTACGTACAGTATGCCTCTGTTCCCCTCCTCGACAGACTCCTGTCGACCCTGCGCTCCTACAGCTAGTGCTCAGCGCAACCCGGTTCCCGACTGGTCTTCCGGTCAGACTTCTAGCCCTCCGAGAGCTCTGGTACCCCGAGCTCCGGCCCTCCGGACTCTGGCTCCGGTTTCCCACGCTCCGGACCACAGGGTATCTCCGGGCCTTCGTCGGTCTACGATCTCTGGACCAGTATTGTGATCCTCCCTCTTCTGGGCATATCCCTGGCTCCCTGCTACTGTTGGATCATCTGATCATTGATATCACATCATATATGCTGTGCTACTACATAGTTCCCACACCCCGTGAGAAGTCACGCGTCACGCGCCCTTTTACTGTGACGCCTGGGCATGGAGACTCCTTACTCTGTTCTCTAAGGATTCTCCCTCTGCCCAGGTGAGTAGACACTCTTCCTCTTGTTGTAGCTAGCCCTCTAAGGATTCTCCCTCTGCCCAGTGCTTGTTGGACTCTTGAGTACCTCGGGCCTCAGGCCCTGGCAGCTGTTGCCCTTACAATGAGCTACAATCTGACAGATAGGATGAGAAATATTGTCCTGTTTGATTAGCTGTGACTGGCTAGGTAGGGCAAGTAATATTTGCTACATCAACAAGCAGAGCCAGTGAATTGGGCACTGAAATTATTATTACCAGTGTGACAATTGTGTCAGCTGAACAGTAGCCCCCAGATTGAATAATATTCTCTTTATCGGGAGCTGGAACCAGCTATGTAAGGGAGATATTATTATTATGGCCAGTTGTGTGGTAGCTGTGTCGTGGGGCACAGGTACAACAATATCTGTTATCTCCACCAGCTCATCCCTAGTCAGACAGACAACAAATATTCTTCTTGGCAATGAGCTCCTGCTAAAGATTTGGCCGCAATAATAATATGGTGCTCTACAGGGTCCATCAGCTGACTCCAAGGGACTAGGGCTAATATTATTATTCACTTGGACAGCTGATACCATCTGTCAAGGCAAAATGTTTTCTGTGTCACGAACCAATCACGAACAGCTCAAGCCAGTCATGCATGTGAACAAGTATTATTGTGTTCAACCTCACTAATGAGCTGAGTGCTAACAACCCAAGTGACTTAATATTATACTGGGTATAATAGGCTGTGAGCTGTAAGCTACTCAGCTGGCTGAAAAATACTATTGTATTACACCAGCTCGATCAGCTAGATGCTAAGATTCCAAGGAAATAATATTCTAACAGCTTGACCGGGCAGTCAGCTGTCACCTGAACAGCAGGGAAAGATTTTTTTTTTGGCTAGTCTAAGGTGAGCAGTCCTTTGTTGTGTAGGCATAATAATATTATATACCACCGGAGCCTAGCATCCGGAGGCATTATTCTTTTGGAAATCAACCTCTCTTACTGCTCCAATACAGGGTCAGCTGGTACCTAAATATCAGGCACCATAATATTATAACTCCCCCGGAGAAAAAATAATGTCACCCTAGACACTAGGCCTCAGCTGCGAATCCGGCGGATTTCGGGGGACCCTATGCCATTAATCATTTGTAGGGGACCTGCTATCTAGGTCATTATGGACTGCAGGCACTGACCCTGTTCGCTGATGACACGTCTACCTCGACGCCGAGGATGACTTCGGTGATCTTCTTGAGATCCTGGATGAATGGTGCATTGCGGCCGGCGCAAAATTCAACATCAGCAAAACGGAGATGATCCCAATAGGTGCAATAGACCACAGAGACCGTGTCCTCGCAAATCGATTTGTGAACGGGGTGAACGGAACACCAATCCCGGAACACATCAAAATCGCTAGAGACGGAGAACCGATACGCACCCTAGGGGCGTGGGTCGGAAACAAAGTTGAGCAAATTGGCACTTGGGCTCGTACGCTCGAGAAAATTGATGCTGCCCTTGAAAGATGGGAAATGGGACACCCAACGATGGAGGGCGGCCGCCTCATCATCTTGATGGTAGTTGGCGGGATGACCCAGTACCTTGCGACTGTCCAAGGGATGCCTAAAGAAGTGGAAAAGAAACTAGAGAAAAGAATTAGACAGTTCCTATGGGGCAACAAAAACAACGTCGCGGTAAATAAAGAAACCGTTTATGCACCAGCAGACAGAGGGGGAAAAAACCTCCTGGACATCATAGCACGGAACGAAGCCATTGCAATCACTCGGCTAAAAACGTACCTGAATTTCAGACCCGAACACCCCCTGTGGTGTTTCGTAGCAGATGAAATTCTAGCCCATAAAGTCCCTGGAAGCGACGAGAACGTGAAAGAAGGACTGAGAATGAATGCATACCTCCAGTCGTGGTTCTCCAAGGTATCAGCAGCTGAGATTGGAAGATACCTTGCGGACACGACCCACGAAACAAAGCCCTCCGCATCCCGAAGCACCTAAAACCGTCTAATAATGTCGGTGAACTAGTCGCCATCAAGGAGGCAGTTGAGAGTTGCCCACTAGACTCCCCATTAACAATATACAGTGACTCAAAAATCTCCATTGACGCCTTGACCCGTTACCTATCAACAAACGAGGATGAAGGCTTCATGAATATTGAGAACGGTGCCCTGATTAGAACCATTGTAACCAAACTACGCAAGCGGAAAGCCAAAACAACACTCACCTGGGCCAAAGGCCATGCAGAAAACGAGGGCAACGAGGCCGCAGACAAACTTGCAAACGAAGGTTGCGCCAAAACGGTTGAAGACGAGATAAAACTCCAACCGGATACCAGATTCCTGCTACCAGGAGCTAAACTCCAAGCTATAACACAGTCAAAAGCGTACAAATTCATCCAGAAATTTAAAAGAAACAAACCCACCTACAGGAAACTTCTGGACCGGAGACAGACCAAAAAGAACATGCGGTATGCACAAGAGGCGACCGCAGACCCATCCGATGATTTGCCTGCCGAGGGTATCATCTGGAAATCTACAAAGAATAAGGATCTATCCAGAAGTTCGAGGTACTTCTTCTAGATGGTGATCCATGGCGGCTATAAAGTTGGGGGGCACTGGAAGGACATCCCCGGCCACGAGGAGAAGGAAATCTGTAACAAATGTGATGTAACAGAATCGATGGAACACATTCTGACGAAATGCGACGCACCTGGACAGCAGAAGGTATGGAACCTTGCCAGTGAGCTATGGAAGCACAAAACCGGTGCAGACCTACCGCCGCCGACACTCGGACAGATAATGGCATGCGCAGCTATCAAGCGCCAGGACGCGGGTACGACGCGCCTCTTCCGCATTCTCGTCTCCGAGTCTGCACATCTGATATGGAGGCTCAGAAATGAACGCGTCATAAATGCAAAAGATCCCGCCTCAAATCGAGAGATCACAAACCGTTGGTGTAAGACAATCAACAATCGCCTCGGCATAGACTGCGCCATGACGAACGCTATCAAATACGGCAAGAAAGCAATTGATAAAAGACTTGTGCTAAGCACCTGGAAGAATGTACTTAAAAATGAGGATACACTCCCGAAAGACTGGACATGGGAGACCGGGGTATTAGTGGGTGTCGGCTAATTTGACGATGATGGAGGTAGACGGGCTAAAACCTGTAGATCTCTTGAGTTAAATAAGCCGCAGCCCCACACAACGTGCAGCGATACGTTCGGGCACAAGTGTGAGTGCGCATTTCCTCGGGTGGCTGACTCCTGGCTGGGTCTTAATTCCATGGCCACTAACTAAATGTCGGAAAAATTGAAAAAGCCTGGTAAGGCCTTGGAGCACCTAACGGCCTTATAAGGCCTAATAAGGTTCGAGGGGTGACCTTATAAGGCGTGATAAGGTCTGGTTAGGTCTTCCCAGGCTGACTTCCCGGAGGTTACAAAACTGAGTTGGGGTTGTTAGAGACATGGTAGGTGTGGTTTTATTGCATCTTTTTCGGCGGAAAATTCAGAGTTGTATTGTTTTTGATAATTTGTGCTGTGATTGTATGCCAAGATGGCTGATTTGAATTTCAAAAAGTATGTAAGGGAGCATATATTCATGTGTAGTAAATCACCAGTCAATGTACGAGCAATATCTTGAGTTGTTGTGTTATGGGGAAATTGTACAGGTATCCGAGAGCTACGCTATATCTATATAAGAACCAAAGACTTCGTGTCTGGGTGGAACAAGACAAGACAAACGAAAGGGACATTCGTATTGGCTGACCGCTAACAAAATGCCGTGAACCGGCCCACTGGTGCGTCATTTTGTCGAGATGTTGAGTTCGTGCCCGCATGCTCCACCCGTCTCTCTGCACGATGTCGATTCACTCGATGCTCAACCATGCCCGCCACAACGAGCCGTCTTCGCTCACTGCTGCCCAAGACGCCCTCTATGACTCAGCCGGAGCCCTTTTTGCTTAGCAGAACAATGGAGCGCGAGGGGAATCTCGGCGAGCTGAGTGCAGTCAGTGGTGCACCTGTGGAGATCAGAGCGAATCCTGTTTCAAGGAAGAGTCGGAATCAGGTCAGCAATTCAACAAAATGTCGTGCCGGACCCGTTCCTTTTCCTTAGTCCGAGTCTGAACGGCGTTCGGCGGGCCAAAAGAGACGAAGGAAGAGAGAAGCAAAGAAAAAAGAGAACGATGGTCGTTTGGACGCGAGACTTGCGATCTGAGGACTTCACACTGATCTGAGGGGCACAGTCAGGCATTGTAAGGCCTGTAAACTTGCCACGATCATTGGCTCAACGAGCACGCCGGCAACGAGAGCTCGCTGGCGATATTGAGGATCTATTGGACATCGAGGGATATAAAGGTTGTCATAGGTCTCGAGCGCAAACGCTACGGCGGAAAGTTGAACAAGGGGAACAAAGGTTAAAGTTATCTCCTGAATGTGGTACGCGTCCACCCAATCGGAGCTGTATTGTCTAGCTTACTGTTTTGTTCGTCACAGATCCAACTCAGTCCTTAGATAAAGCTCTCGACCACGAATACGATGTCAATCAGCCTCGCCGCAATGACCGATATCGGGAAAGTTACCGAAGTAGGATGCTTCGGTATGAGGATGAGGTTCGGCGAGGTGTTTATGCTGAGGAACAACGACGGGAGATGATGCTTGGTACTATGTGGTTGCTGAATGGATATCAGAATGGTAGCGTCAGGTGAAACAAAAACTGTAAGTACCTCGAGTATCAATTCCATCAACTCCAATTTATTCCAGTGCTCGTCCTCCGATTTGTGGGCGAATGTTCGGGCATCCCGGGTCTTCAGAGCGAAAAATGTGTAGAGGTGCTGAGATGAAGCAATGAATGACACAAGGTTTGTTCGCAAAATGATCTGAACTCACCTGGCGTAGGTATCGCAGCCGTCGGAGCAGGTAAAACACCGAGTCCCATCGTGTTTTCACATCCGGTAAAACAGTAACATCCACAAGCGTCACTGGGGTGAAATCTGATTCACTCACACTCCAGTCTGCATTACGATTGCCTGTCGTGATGATCTCTTGCAGCATGTCGCGGCGCTGACCCGACTTTCGGACGAAAGCGACAGTTTTGCGAGCACGACGGATCGGGCCAGCCTTCTTCTTCCTACGTGTGACGCGTGTTGCTGGGGGTGGAGCGTCGGAATCGGAATCTGTCTCTGTTGCGGTGCTGGTTTCGGAATCAGAATAAAGAGGATCATTGTCGCTCTTCTCCATAACCTTGATCACAGCTTGAGAACATAAATTGATAACATGAGCAAAGCACCGAATGTAATTCTGCTTCTCATCAAACAAAAACCCCGCCTCAAGTAGCAGCTTGCTGAGGCAGGCCAACATTGATCCATTATTGGATGCATTTTCAAGCGTAAAGTGCCCAACCTTTGAATTTATTCAGCACAGGCAAGAGAAATTAAGAGACAAAACCCATGCATGCGTACTTTATCGAGTATTCCAGCGCTCCTGAGAATGTTGAACACAATCCGTGCGAGACGATGCCCACTGTGTGCACCGCAAACACGTCTAAATGCCAACAATGCTTGCCGCAACACAACTTGATTGTCTTCCTTTCTGTGTCCTAGCCAGTGCGCGGTGATCGCAAGATACGAGTGCAAACCCTTCGAACTCCAGATATCAGCAGTAAAGCTAATTTTTCCGAGAGACGCCTAGATCTTCATAATCAGTAATCTATAACTTCAGAATAGAGTAACGAGACGACCTGCAGAGCAATCTTGAGTTCTTCATAGTATAGAGTCCAGGCATCGATGATCCGATTCCGAAGTTTGGTGCGGTGCGGAATATCTTCGTCGGCCAACGACTCCCGTAGGAGGAGCAATAACTCTCGAAAGTCTTCGTTTTCTATCAGATTGATAGACTACAGTCAACTCAGACAGCGACCGTGGATCAAAGAAAGAGAGGAAAAACATACAAGATCAGCCGAGACAACAACCCTGACCAAATGATCGATGAAAGCTTCGGGAGAGAAAGGAATCCGTTCTGCTGCTTTGGCTCGTTTCTCCTCCAGTTGTTTTTGACGTTCGAGTGGGAGTTTGTTGGGTAGGTTGTACTTAGCGATGATTTGGAGATACTGCGGCATATGGTCTTGAAGTTCAAGATGCTTGCGGTTGTGACACAAACAAAGGGCTTTCCACGAGTGAATTTCCACGCTGTCACGACTTGGTGAATTTCGACTCGCACTCGTGACTCGACACTGTGAGATCTGAGACATCATTGCCCTCAAATTGCCCTGCTGCGCCCTGCAAGTCAGTCTTACACCACCATAGTCCTACTTGCTAATAAGCTGGATCTCTTCTTGGCTTTCTCGGCATGGACTCCAAGTGGACTCTGCAAAATGTTACAGTTACTTAGAAGTCAAAATCACACCGTCTTTCACCTCTGCAACGGCAAGAAATTGAACTACCTTTTCACAGTGGCGCTTTGAATTAGTATAATGTCTGCGAAGTTTACGCTGTAGTATGATAGATAAAGTTTTTTCGGCTGGCATGTCGGGCTTTGAAAGTTTACTTACCGTATTACCCTTTGCAACTTTGACTCTGAGTCGTTGAACTGTTGTTCAACGTACTTTGTGGCACCCAATTTTAGAAAAACTGTGATCCCAGTTGAGCATTGAACAACGGTTGAATTTCGATAATTCCAACTCAGGTCTGCCTGAGAAACAAAATCACTGTAATTCGAGATCAAGTTTTGAGTCGATGCTCGGCGCCGGCCGTTGCGGGTGTATCTAACGAGAATTTCGAGTGATACCTTCACCGATACTGGCATTGTGTTGCAGACATCGTAAACACAGCAGCTTGAAGCTCATCGTCAAGAGAATAGAGCAGGGTGCTTGAGTTGAATACGATGCCAAGCTGTGTTGAATATCAAATCATGTGTCAAAATTGCTCGATTTCGCACGCAACAGGATCCAATCAGCTAATCATCCCTAAATTCTAATCTTTACCCAAACAAGCGCTTAGACCCTCAGCATGCCATTCCTGAGAATTAGCGTGTTCCTGATGTGAACCTTGCAGTGGCCAACCGCAATCATTGTTGACTTAATGTTGACTGAGAATTTTACATAATGCTCATTCTGCAGTCCGACTTATTTATTTTCCCACAAATCCGAGCCAGATAGGTACGTTTATTGCTCAAGCATCAGAAAATGGCAGGTTTCTTTGATGCCATGCACACACTGTCGACGCTCGAGGTGGACGTAATAAAACGTGACCGCGTTGTTGACAAGCTGGCACGTGATGTGAATATCAACCGTGTCACATCATTCGTCGTCAAGGCAGCCAAAAGGCAGCTTGACTCTGTTCCACCACGCGCACTCTCCCCTACCCTCCCTCATTTCCACTTACCGCCAGCGACAACGATGGACAGCTGCCTTCAACTGCCTCTGTGCTTTCCCTACGCGGCCTCGGATCGGTACCGCCTTACAGCGTGAGGAGTCAGTGGAATAAGTACGTCGACTCACTTTTCTCTATTTCTCCCACCCATCGGCATTCTCGCAGCCCCCGTCGCTGTCATCGCCTGCCCTACGCCCCTTGCATGGTGTTTGCCTCCGGGTTCGAACACCTTCCGCCTTCTCCCTCACCGACACTCTTAAGAATATCATCACGCAACTGCCTGCTCAATCCGCTATCTAGCAACCCGACACCTTTCCGCCTCCCGACCCACTCCCGCTCCCTCCCATTATCATTGTGCGCCATCCCTCTTCTTTCTGATCCGACGCTGGCGTACCCAATTCCTCCTCGAGATGCCGACTTTATTCCCACTCGTCAACACCTACACTGACAGTTATCTCAATCCCTGCACACCAGCGATGCATCGCTTCCATCTGGCTACTCATACGGGGCAACGAGGTGTGTTTATTTACCTATCTCCATTTGCTTCCACTCACACATCCTCTCCCGCCTCTCGACACCGACTTCCGCGAAGACATCGCGCTCTGCGCTTGACACACGGACGTCATCCTGACGCCTTCGAAGCACTCCCTCGCGCATCTACCTACATAACTGACAACAGCGGAAACAAGGCTGTTTCCATCTGCGCGGGGAATCCGTTCAGCCGCCTCAACGTCGAGCTGCTACTCGTACTCTGTACGCATCGTCTCGGAATGGTAAGCACCGTCTGTTCACGTGATGTCTTTTGCCGACAATTTTGAATTGTAGTTGTGTGGGTAAGGGAGTGCAGCGCTTGAGATTCACTGCGTCAACAATGTTGTGATTGTGAGTCTCATTCAAATTGTCCTTCCGTTCTTCTTCCCTTCACGTTTGCATCGAGGTTGCTGTTTTGTTAAACGGACCATTTGTTCTCCTAATCTGTCGGATGAACACTGCTTAAACCGTTTTGTTAATTTGTAACATAAACAGTGATTATCTACAGATAGTCAATAAATTTGATTCTTCCCCCGTCTTGATTTCAGTGTTCTGTTAAACATTGATTAACGACCTCTGATTAATCCGACTTGCGCAGTGCCAATGCAAGCGGGGCCGCAGGTTCATGCACAGGCCCAGGTAGGTGTTCAGCAGAGCATTGCTTAAACGTGATTTGCGGCCTATACCGCAATTGATTAATCAAACTTCATATAGATTCATAACCACGCGACCGGGCTCGGTCTCCAGTGCATTACCGGGCGATACCGCCAAAAACGGCAATTTCACACGGTTATCTGGCCTCTCGAGTTGAATTCCACAGCGCGCCGCAGGCGCCGAAAAAATCGGGAAAATTGACAGTAGCCCTGAATTAAAACGTAGGTTGTGTATGCCGGTGCCCGGCCTACAGGAGGGGGAGCTTGCGTGGATTCTCTTGTGGATTCTTGATTTTTTTACGTATACGATAAGTAATGTAGAGGTTGAAGTTAGGTGGACTGTTAGACTTATATAGCGATGCTAACTTATCTTATATGTAAGAGCCTGATGGGATGAACAATCCGAATTGTATTGCTGTTGTTCTTCCTTCCAGGTTTGTCGTGACGAACACCGTCACACCCGGTGATGTGTGCCACTCGGTTAGACGTGTTCTCAGCCCTGGCTTTACGAGTGAGTCTGAAAAATACACAAATCAGGAGAGTGAGCCATACAAGAACCATGAAGAGGCTGCCAGACTTGACGCACTACTGACAGACGCGGAACAACGCGCCTGAAGCGGGCTTAAAATGCGCACCAAATCAGAGTTCGGGTCACAAGTATACAGTCGTCACTGTCATTACCCATAGCCCTCGGCAAAGTATGGGTTATCACAGTTCAAAGGAGATCAGAGGCAGTGTTAGGTCACGTTTTCCGTGAGATATTACTATATATGGGGCGCGGGAACACTTACCTCATCCATGATCGTGCACATGAACAGTGGTAAAATGGCCCATCAACTCGGATTTGGCGTAAATATGCGTGATTTCGGTGCACCTTACAATTTTGCAGAAATCATCTCAAACCATGCCGGTTGAAGGGCCCGATATAGAAATTTTATGGGTTATGACCTTCACAGAAGGTATGGATTATAGGGTATGAGAGAGTTATGGGTTATGGCCTCCATTTCACGGCAAACCAACTTGGTGGGGCCAAAAAAAGTATGGGTTACAGCTGAGTATGGGTTATCAGAGGTATGGGTTAGGACAGTGACGAGTCGGACGACTGTACTCACATTTGTGACAAAGTTCCCGGCGCGAGTTTCAAATCCACCATTCATGGACATCAAAGACAGGTATACGTAGAGTCTTCCAAATCGCATCATTGTTTGCTGCTATATAACCAGCAATACAACTGTTATTTGCAAAACACCTCCGCTCAAGACCTCCTTGTGGTTCTTCTTTCGCGGCGCTACGAATTCCTTTAACTTTTAATGAAGTCCTACCTACTTTGAACTTTCACGAGGCCTGCTACCCTGGCACAAAAAACCACCACTTTTGGTGCGCTTTCCATCGGGAAATCAGCCGGGAACGCTATCCATTGCCCTTCCCCGTTAACGACTGTATCTTCTTCTTTCTCAATCCCTTTTGGGCTTCAGGCAAGAACTAAGATTGCACCTATCACAAACAACGCACACTCAGTTTGTTAAAATAAAAATTGTGGTGACCAAACCAGATTCCAAAAGCCATCCAATAAGCGAAAACGTCATAGCAATGGCTTTCAGTTGGGCGCCAAGCCTCTCATGAAACAGGACTACCAGAAATCTGATTCCCACACAGAGGCTTATAGCAAAATGGACGCAAAGTAGGTTTCGAAAAGCATTGAACGACTCTCGCTTCAATGCGTTCATGCTTTTCATAATGAACATCGTTCTATGTGCAAGCCATCAGAACCGAGCGATGCTAATTATTATTGACTCACCCAATCGTTGATATTCCGATAAGAAGCAGGCATACTGCTATTTCCAGACTAAGGGCCACTTGGGTGGCAAAGGTGCCGAACTTAGCAACTACGGGAGTCACTTGTAGCGTAGTTAGTCCAGTAGAAAGTTTACTCTTACAAGAGGTTACGCTGAGAATGATCGCACACACGGATATAATTGTGCTCCAGAGGAAACAGAAGGCAAATGCAAGAAACAAGCACATCTTGGCTATAATATCACAGGAGTCAAACTGCCATCGCATAGATATAGCTCCGTCGGTTCCACACGCCGATATTGGCATCTGAAGTCAATCTGAATCAGGTCCCCGGACCCGAGTCCTTAGAGTAAAGCTGACCTCAAAGTGGGAAGATTCTCGGTGCGAAATTTAGAGTATCAGCGACGAGTGTCGATCCGCGCAAGAGTAAATTATAATTTGGAGGCCTCCAGACCGCAGAATCCAACACTTTTATTGGGGACAACGAGGCCGAACGAAACCCAAGGCGGGTCAAAAAATACTGTTAGAACGAGAAAAACACGCGAAAGATGGGCGAGAGATCCGAAGCAAATCTGTTAGGTTATGGGCCACCGAGCGCTAGCTCTCTGAAGACGTACCTATTGGAAGACTCACCTGCTCGCTCATCAGAGCTCGAAGCTGCTCGAAGCATCACAAGCACAGACTTGTATCAATCAATCAATCACGCGACCTGTTGCCGAAATTCCCTCGGACTCTGGTTATCTCACCTCGGACTTCTCACACAATGTCAACTGCGGCAAACTCGGCTTCTTCTGAGCTTCCCGGAGCAGAAGACTGGCCAATTTTTCATGTTAATGCTACAGTGGAACTGCGCCTACAGGGAGTCTACACTCTGCTTGAATTCGTTATCCTCGCTGCAAATGCAGCTGATGCCACTGTTGCTGCTGCTGCTGTTACTCCTCTGCCTGCCACAGCTCCTGTTGCTGGCGTAGCTTTCAAGGATACCCCTGGTGAAAGTAATAGCCGTGCTTTAGGTGTCATTCAGAAGGTTCTTTCAGCAGAACTGCGCACAGAGTATGTCAACGAATCTAATGCTGGACTTCTCTGGGCTAAACTGCGCCAGCGCTTTGAAGCAGAAAATCGTGCCGATTCCGCAATGGGTGGTCTAGCAGAACTTTTTAGCACCAAGCTCGTTATTGAAGGCGAACCAGAGTTTATGGATCGCAACAAAATTCTTTCTCATGTAGCTGCTATCAAGACCTGTTTTGATAGGCTTGCACGCCTGGAATTTCCATTTCCCCCAGAGCTTCAGCCTCTCATTCTGCTCAGCACTCTACCAGATGATAGCTACTGCACAGGCATTAAAGGGAACATTGTGTCCTCTCTTGGTACAGGCATAACTTGGGATAAAGCTCGTGCTCGCCTGATCACTCTTGGTAAACTGCCAAAGAGTGAGGACAGCGACGACACTGCTCTAGCTGCTAAATCCACAAACCCTGGCAAAGGAAAACCATCTGCCAAGGGCGATAAACATTGCCTTATACATGGACAAAACAAATCCCATAACTGCTATCAGTTGAAGAATCTAGCGCAGGGATCAAAGGACTCCAAGAAGAATGACAAGCAGAAGTCTGAGAAAGCGAGACCTAGAAAGCGCCGTGACAAGGCAAATGCCTCTGCTACTACAGAGTCTGAATCTGATTCCAATGACTCTGAACATGGACATTTAGCTGTACCTGTTGTTTCCCAGAAATCTTATGCTGCTATGTAGGTCATAGTCCGGGGAAATTTAGAGAACCGAAGTGTTAAATTTAAGCACTTCCCAATGAGGCAAGCGCCGGCTTGAACCGTGTGAACGCAACCCTTCAAGTTGAACCGCTTTCCAGTAACACTTTCGAACTGTGTGATTCAACGTCGGCCATGTACTTTTTGAAAATATTACTTAAGAAGGCCCTAATTGGTCCAGCACAACTCTGCTTGCATCAATATGGGCCCCACCCGTACCCTCCGGTCTCAAACGAAAGCATCTTCGACCCTGGCCACAAAGTCTGCGAAATCTGGGGCTACAAAATCGGCAACTAAAGCGTCTGTAAAAAAGACTGGACCAAAGAAAACCCGCCAGTCTAAAGCTGCACCTGCGGAGTCGGCGGCGGCGGCTGCGCGGCCCTCATCCACCTCCCTTCTCAAACACAGTCAGCAGACAACGAACGGCTATGCAAACTACGTCAAAAGCGGGAAGAAATGGCTTGAAGAGTGGACTTCCGAGGGCCGTTTGGACGACGAAATTCGGCAGATGCATTCGATGTTATAGGAGAACATACCCCGTTGGCATTGCGTGCTCTCAATGCATATAAATGCGAGCACTTGGAGCGAAGCTTCGCCTCTGCAGAAGGAATTCGCTCTGCTTTCAAGGATTATTTCGAGCGGTAAGTCACTTGCATCATTGAGATTGTCAATGATTTTCGTCGACTTTGCACAGGGTATGCGGATGTCAGGGTGATTTTTGGAAGTATAACTCGCATACTCAGAAATGGGAGGGGAATCCCGTTTTTCAAAGCGGCTTCAAGACGTACTACGAGTCGCTCAAGAACCGTCATAGCCGGACGGGCACTGCGACTCAAGCTCTGCCCATGCTTCCCGCTGATCTGAAGGTCATTATGGCTTACCTAGACAGCGATGAAGGTGCCAAAGCGTTCACTGTTACACAGCGCTTGTATTTTAAGGCATTTGCCTCTACAGCATTTACACTTTGGACCCGGTGAGTACATTTCGATGCTGCGTAAGTTCAGGATTTGATTTGCATACAAGTAACGATGAACTGGTTAACCTTTAGTTCAAAGATGTAAAGATGGACTTACGCTCGAAGACCGGGATTCCATACCACGAATTCTCCCTCATTTTCCGTAAAACTAATAAAGACCCGACCAAAGGCACGTGGAATCGACTTTCTTTTAACTTGGGCTCTAATCACCTCGCAGTTCAAAATTCTTTAGTTGCGCAGGGGCTGCCTCGGCTCCTTCGTCTTCGGGCGGAGTCACGGTGCAGCGAGCTCCATTTCGGAGTTCACGCCCAATATATATGGTCCAATTCAATAAAGTGCATCCAGAAATCGACTGCTACACTCACGTTAAGGCATGGAAAGTCCACATGGAAGGTTTATTAAGGCGCTCCCTGACTGGAAATGACTTTGTTTTTCCGGCATTGGCTTCTACCGGCCAAGTCAAATTCGGCGAACCTACCAGCCGTTCTGCCTTCGAGACCTTGCTGAACGATGTGGTGGAGAAATCGGACGCGCTTCACGGCCGTAACGGGCTCGCAGCATTGCCAGGTATCGATGATGAATACAACTAATCCGGCATGCTTTCGTTCCAATAGACTACATTACAGCGTTGCTCCGAATATAATTTTGCTTTCATACGGTGTAAGGATTAAAGTTGACAGAGTGTTCGGGACCTTTGGGTTATCAGAACTCAGTATCGGTAGACTTTTAGCGCAATAACACATTTGGCGGCACTATAGACATATGTACAAAAAGCATTCAATAACTCTACCAAGCAGCAAATATGCAGCAATCCGACGATTGACGCGAAAGATTGAGACAGAAACAAGGCACATGACCATGTTGAACTCTCCTTGCGTTTCATCTCCGGAACTAGAGCGAAAATTGAAAATTCCTCCTACCATTCACTGTGAGAAGTATTTGTCATGAAATTCAAGATCATCGTCTTGAAATTCAAGATTCCTGACGTTTCGTTAGAATACGCGTCATGAATTTCAAGACTGGTTTCATGATGCTCCAAAACTACTAAGAGTTACAAGGTGTGGTACCGCACTCATATTCAACTGTGGACCACATTCCAGGATAATGCATATGATTCTCTTTCAAAAAGTGACATAAAAATCTTGAACCTGCATTCACGACGAAACATCATGAATTTCGGCCTCGAAAAACCAGCAAATTTTTGTTCAAGTCCTGTGGCCGAGCTGCCGAGTCGATGACGTCACTTACAGCATTGCTCCACATCCGCAGCACACATATGCTGCGGCCGCTCACGACGCTTCTTGTCTCCCCCCACCATGACCTCCCTCCAAGTCGCCATCGTAGAGCGCCGCCGCCGCCGCCGTCATTCTCGTCAACACACTCTGCTGTAACACGGACCCTCACGACCACCACGCCTCCTTCCCTACGTCACCGCCGGTCCGCCCTCTAGGCTCAATCCACACCGTCGTATCGAGCTAGATCTCTCTGCAGTGCGCAAGACTCTCAATGGAGTAAGGGGTGGCGAAGGATGACCCGGGATGAAGTGGTTGGGCAGGCTATCATGGTAAGTGATACTGCGAGAGTGTATTGCAGCTCATTAACGCGCTCTTTCCCGTAGTTTAGCTCTTTGACGACGACAGAGCATTCAGTGATCTGTCTAACCCGGTGAGTTGCTTCCCTTCTCTACCTCTTTTTCATTCTCCGTAGTGTGTTTCCGAGCCACGCAAGCTGTTACAGTACGGCTGATCGTGACGGTGGCGAGATTTTGAAGGTCAGAGTATCATTATAGTACTGCAACTGTATTGTCCAGTACTTGAAATATATCCTGTTTCATACCTCTTCCGTGCAGTTTCATAAGAAGTAAAGCATCGGGATAGCTGGCTAGCGCTTCGGTGGTACTTCCGGACGAATCATTGCGAAGATCATGACAAAATGTCAGGAAAAAACGTTAGGAACGGGCCCACAGTCGTTAGGAATTTCAGGACCCCGGATCGTAACGTTTCGTCATGAAATCCGACGAAAGATCATGAAATTCAACACAAATGACGACGAAATACCTAACACAAGGTCCTGAACAACATCATGAATTTCAAAACCTTCCCTTGGCACAGTGATTACAAATAAAATCCGAAATCAAGTCTAGTGGCAAAAAGTCCGATGGGCGTCATCTATCTACTTATTGAGATGTGTTTTGGGCGAAAATGCGACAGCCATTTGGCGGGACTTCTAAATTGGGATGGGAATGATGGATGTCACCGGGTGACGGGGCATTGCCCATACCCAGTGTCCTTCTAAATATTCTGATGATGAGTTGGCCCAATTCTTTCTGGATGCTTAGCTTCACCCTATCTCAATAGTCTATCTGACTTTAAGTTTCCCTGAATCAGTAGTTGCCCTGCAAACTACAAAGAAACGAGAAGCTCCTTCCTAATTGGGCACCCGGTTTAAAAGCAGGTCTTTCTCAAAAATCTGATGATGGATTCTGCTGAAAGTCAGAGAGCAGCGGTATTGAGCACATCAAAGGCTGTATACTAACTCCAGGCTTCCCTGAAATAATGCTTTGCATGTTAACGCACAAATGATTCACTTTGTAACTATTGATTTGCGGCATGCCTTGAGCAAGCATAAATTTCCTTGCTGGGGTACTTCCGCAACTTACAGCCCAGTGAACATTGACTATTGGTACCAAAACAGTCTGTCTACACTATACACTGGGTCTAAGGCTCCAACCATTTCCGTTTGCAAACGTTTGTAAACGGTAATATCCGTTTTCGTTTCCATTTAATTTGCTCGAAGTCGTAAACAGTTTGGAAACTGTTTGTAAACGGTTCAAACGGTTGAGCTGGATAAACTGCCTTTCAGTACACAGAATTTTGCAAATGGTAGTAAAATTCACTGGTGGTTCCACCACAAAGGTTTGACACAGTTCCATAGACCAGTCTCTGCTCCCTGATCATGATGATAGCTCGTTACTTGCAGATTGGGATGCTCAACCTTTGTCCAAATGAGGAAACTGGACGACTTCTGGGCGCGGATTTGGGGTCTCATATTGGGTCAGGTCTCATATAAGGATAACTAGGGGTTGCTGGGCTGATAAACGCAAGAAGCAGGGAAACAAAACATGCCGACTCACCTCTAGGTACGCCCAATTTGACACCCTGGAAATTCATCCGTTTATAACAGTTTTAAACAGTTATAAACTGTTTCCTAACCGTTTCCGTTTGATTTGCCAAAGTTCGCAAACGGAAACTAAATGGTTGGAGCCTTAACTGGGTCCCTAATATGAGGATGGCAAATCGGGGGTGGATTTTGTGTGTAAGGTGACCTAGTACAGCCACTCGGACATCCCCAAGATACGGCTGATGACTTGATCATCAGGCCGGACATATGTGACTGTACAGTGGTGGCAAATAGAAATTGCCGTGGCTTTTTGGTAAAAGTCTCGATGTATACTTCACCGAATGACCTCAAATAAGATGTAGAGATGGGTATGTGATACTTCTGTACCTCTTAGAACACTCAGCAATATATCATGCACTGAGAATGCATCAATAATGGATGGCCTCCGATTTTTGCCATATCCGGAAAAACACAATGTACCCTCAGCAAAAAAGTGTCATAATAGGATAAAAGTACTTGAAAAACAATGCTAACTTTGATTGACTGGAATTGATCGTCATTTGAGCTCACAACGGCCGCTCGAAGTAGGTCATTTTAGCTATTTTCTCTGCATTTTCAGCTATTTTGCGTGAAAATAGCCAACTCTGAGCGGTTGTTGTGAGCTCAAATGAGGGTCAATTCCATTCGACAAAAGTGAAAACTAGGAGGGTTCTCAAGTACTTTCATCCTATTATGACACTTCTTTGCTGAGGATACATTGAGTCTTTCCAGATATGGCAATAATCAGAAACTCTGTTATTGATGCATTGTCAGGGCACAATATATAGCTGAGTGTTCTAAGCAGTACAGTAGTATCATATATTTATCACTACATTTTATCCTTGGCGACGTTTACGACCATGACGGATGGCGGAGCTATCAGGGTGGAGGTTTGGACGGCAGTGATGGTGGTGGTTGGGATGGAGTGAGGAAAGTCGAAGGCTTGTCGGAGTATCTTGTCGCTCCACCAGTGAAGAGGAAAATATATCTTATGGTGAAGAGAAACATGGAAGATGTCGGGGATCGGGGTCTCACCAGTTGCGACAGCGGAAACGATGCGCGGGTTGGCCATGAGCTGCGTCCCGAATATAGGACGGGCTGCCTTGGCTTTCTCTGCCTCTCTGACGACACGGTCAGCCTCACGCTTAGCCTTCTCATCCATATCAGCCCGAGCCGCCTTCATGCGCTCGGTAGCGATGAATATAGTCATATACACGGGAAGAGGTCCCGTAGAATCAACAACATCCTTCGATGCGACGAGGAGAGACTTTTCTTCGTCGGTGTAAGTGAAATGAGAAAGGAGGGGGGCGCCAACATCAAGAGCGCCAACACCGGCAGTCGAGGCAGCGGCGTCTTGATAAGCGCGAGTCAGGGCAAGGCTAGTCTCATTAGTGCGTTCGATGACAAGATTTCGAGCGTTCTTAGGCGCGAGATTCATCCCAACTGGCGCAGGAACTTCTGGTGGTGTCGTCATTTAGGCGGCGAAGTCAAAAGTGGCTGGAAGAGGAAGTGGAAGGCCGCAAAGAGATGTGGTGGTCATACTGAACACAGAGAAGATATGAAAAGCTGAGCTGAGGGCGAGGAAGACGCGTAGAAAAGCCTTGAGAGCAGACGCGTCGATGAGCGGAGGTGATCAGGAGATCAGTGGCTATGTCGGCAGGCCCGGCACGATCCGCCGTGCTCTTGTCTAGCTTGCCGTACACTCAGCCAGGCTCGCAAGCTCGCCTTTGGCTGAGCTCCCAGTCTTGTTTACGAGACTACGTGTCAACAAGGGTGTCGCGTGAGCTCGATTGCGAGGCTTTGGGAGCGGGAGGCGCGATAGCTTGGCCTACAGAATGGTGGGCATAAGTATGATGCGTGACGGGAGGGATGCGGCGAGAGCTGGACGGCAGAGCCACGGGAGCGGCGCTTGGCCGACAGAATGGTGGGCATAGGTTTGATGCGTGACGGGAGGGGTGTCGCGTGAGCTCGATTGCGAGGCATTGGGAGCGGGAGGCGCGAGCGCTCGGACTACGGAAGCAGGGGCATACATTTGATGCGTGACGCGAGGGGTGCGGCGAGAGATGGACGGCAGAGCCACAAGAGCGGGACGAGCGCTCCCTTCGCCTACCGAGGAACGAAGTGTTGGTGCGCAAAACATCATCAGCAGTAGAGCGGTGACCGTCTGTCTATGTATGAAGCAAGCTGTCGATAGACAGACCGGTCGATCGGAGTTTAATATTCCCAATACAAGGGGGGACTTCCATAAAAGGCTATTGGTAAGCAACTTTTGATAGTTAATGGCGGAGGGATAGCCTTTTTTCAGAATGGCAGTGAGTATGGCGGAGCCAAAGGTGCCGTGCATCCCAATTACAGCGCTACATAAACACGCATCGTTGGACATGATTGTTAGCGTTTTGCTGGAATTCCAAATGTAACTCGACGTCCTGTCTTTTAATTTGTCTCAAGCATAGTTCAAAGGCGGCATCTGCTCATAATAGTCAACTGATGCTGCTTATCATTATACATATTTATCGAAGATCACTCACCGACATGTGAGCCAGTCTTTGCACTAGTTTCAATCCACTGAGCTCCCACCGACTTCGCCCATCCTTCGA
The DNA here is from genome assembly GCA_037176885.1 of Favolaschia claudopus. Taxonomy (NCBI): domain Eukaryota; kingdom Fungi; phylum Basidiomycota; class Agaricomycetes; order Agaricales; family Mycenaceae; genus Favolaschia; species Favolaschia claudopus. The sequence continues at coordinate 1,984,323 of JAWWNJ010000020.1, read as the reverse complement.
GATCCACCCTCTCAATTTGACGACTAGGGGGTTGGAGTGTACTGCAAAGGGAAAACATAAGAGCCGCACTTTGATTCAAGGTCTGCTTTGCAGCCAACGATCACCACTGCAATACTAGCGTGACCGGTATACTCCATGATTTTCTTGTAAAGAACTTGAACCAAGTCGAAAGACTGTCGATGACACATGGAATAGACCTATAGCTATCATGAGCAAGTTAAACATCCAACCATATAGCGGAACGTGCTAAGATGTAACCGTGAGTCCCCGTCACATGGTGTTCTTTGAAGAGCGAAAATTGGTCCTGCGAGATAGTAGGTTCTGCGATACGTTCCAATGCAACGGAGTGAATAACCTGGCCTTCAGTGTCTATAATAGAGCAGTTGTACTGTATATCGTCAAAGTTCACGACCCTCCTTAACTTCGTCTCGAGGCTTGGGTAATATCTCTCGTTGAAAGACCCATTGCAGTACTTTGCGATAAGGGAGGATTTTCCTGTCTGCTGTCAGTAGCTCCGGGACAAGATCAGAGGAAGAACAACCAGCTGCCGGGGCACCAAGGACAACAATCTGCCGCCGATCCATGCACAGAGATGAGGAGGAGGAGGAGGAGGAGGAGGAGGAAGAATTATAGAAAGCGATCGTTTGTCTTGACTGAGTTGCCTTGAAGATGTGATCGGCGCAAGATGACAAGAAAGGGTGACAGGGCACCGGCGCCACCAGGTGTACGGCAGCTGGGGCCGCATTCCGCAAAAAAGGGGTTGAAAGGCATGAGCTCCATGAGGTTTGGGAAGGAACGTCCGGGTGCAAACCCGTTATAGCTTCCAAAATTCTCAAAAAGAGGATACTTTGTAATCGAACCTAATATTTATGTCATACTAGACAATGACAGTCCAGATGATGAAAGGATTGGAACCTGCAAATGGATTCAGGGTGATCGAGTAGAGGAAGAGGAGGAGGCAGAATCAATTGCGATCGGAAACGATTAGAGGGAGGGAGCTCCTCCTACTCGCCGCATTGTAATTGCAAGGGCGACGGCGTGGTGGGTCCATCCGGACACTCCCAAAAAACCCGTCTTACCAGGGCTAGAAATTTGTCTTGGAGAGATTAAGTTTCCGCACCAGTTTCCACCCCTCGGAAACCGTTCGTGAAAACAATTGTTTCTGCAACGGTTTCCAGTGGTCGGAAACCTTGGCGGAAAACAAAAGAACCCGTGACGAATTCCGCGGCCCGGAGATAAAATATTTCGGCAACAGTTTCCCGAAGGTGCCGGAAACTAATTCTTTCCGGCCGCCGGAGCCGGGTTTCCGAGGGTTGGAAACATTTGTTCTCCATCATCCGGGGAAACTGATCCGGAAACACTTAATTCCCGAGGACCGGAGAGTGCCGAGGATTCTTTTTGTTCTGCAAGCGGCCGGAACTGTTCCGGAAACAATTGTTTTCACGAACAGTTTCCGGGGAGTGGAAACTGTTGCAGGAAGTTTTTGTCTCCAAGACGAGTTCCTGCCCTCAACACCGATTTTTTCGGAGTGTCCGCGTGGGGGTCTAGAGTAGGTCTCGGGCCGAAAGACCCATGATAGAGACAGAGGAGGGAGGGCGGCCACGCAGGAAGGCACCGATATGTTTGAATTGGGGACGAAAGCTCTCGCCCCACTCGTTCACCAGATGAACCTCGTCTATGCAACCGTAGACCACATTCGCTCGAAACGTATCAGATGCCACGATTTGGCGCCACGACATGTTGAGAAGATGTTCCGGATCGACGCAAACGATGCTGTAGGTCTTGCATTCTTCTATTATCTGTACGAGATTGAGTTTGTTTTTGCGTGCATCCGTAACGGTCTCATGGCAGTATGTATGTGAAGGCAGGAACGGGCCAACCTCACCCTCTCATTCCCAACACCACCGCTTCCTCCTGGCATCGTCTTGACACCATTCACGCCACCCGCTGCCACACAATCTGTCCCACTGACGGCTGCCGAGAAAAAACGACTTAAGAAGAAGGAACGTGAAGTTGTGTCGGCTGCGCTGGGGGCGTTTGGAGAGAAGGTCCGGTTGACCGAATAGTTGCGGGCGGTCAATCATTATCGCCCGAAGTCTTCTTACTTTCCCTCACATATCACGACGCTCATTCTCGACAAATTCCTTGCCATAGATTCCCTACAAACCCTCTCCGATATCGTTAAGCCTTGGACATTCGCACCAACACATACTTTCCATCTTTTCGACGTTATTCTGGACGCTCAATCAACCATTCGTTCCGACCGCGAGACAGCTCGAGTCAAGAAGAACTCAAAACAACGAACCGGCCGAAAATCGAAGCCACGTGTTCGCCGAAAGTCAAAGAAGATGTTGGTGGATACTTCGGACTCGGAGATTGAAGTGGAGGAGGAACAGGAGGAGGAGGAGGAGGAATCTAGTGATGAAGAAGAGCCTCGACAACGATCTTCACCGATTCCACCCCCTGCAAAGCGTGCCAGACGCTCGAAGCCCGCGGTTCTGGAGGAGGTCACGAGCAAAACTCGTCGAGCGGGTCCGACCCTTCCGAAGGAAACCGAAGTTGCCAAAATTTCTGCAGCTTACCGGGCTCCGTATCGAACGACGGCGACGCGGAGACGAAGAGGAAGAGGCGATTGAAATTTGTATTCCATTCCATTTACTTTGACCGACTCTTTTGTTATTCTTATTATTGAATGACGTTGTACAGTTGTAATTCTCTTCCTACTCCCCGTCAGAATCTACATCGTTAGGAGCTTCCGGCCTGTCCTCCTCTACTTCGGAAGTCTGATCATCTTCGTCGATACCGGCCTTTGCCAACACTTGCTCAAACTCTCTTTCCTCGTACCAATCACCATTCATTTGACCGGTTTCTGTGTCGATTGTTACGGTCAAATCAGATCCGCTCGTAAGTTGCTCATCACTGTAATCCTGTTCGTTCACTTCCAAAACAGCCTCTGCGGCAGCGCGTGAAGCAGTAGACCTGCTTGAATGGAATGATCTAGAGCTTCTTCCAGGATGCCCAGATTCGCCCAAGGACGCAGAAGCGGACGAAGATGTCGAAGAGGATGATTCAGATGAACCAGTCGAAGATGCTGAATGATGTGAGGTGAAGGATGCGGCAGACTGTGGTCGTTGAGTATCAGGGCTTGATGAATCCTGTGATTCTGTGGGGACGAAGGAGTTTGTGGGGGGAGGGGTTGAATCGACGTCCATATTTGAGGTGCTTGATCTTCGTGCTCTCTCTGTCGCTGATACACTGACTCGGAAAAAGTATGGGATCACGGCATCTGTGAGAAAGATGCTCGTGTTGCGCAAGATCGTGGTGATAGGCTGGTAACTTTTGTGACTCAGTATGGAGTACACTATGTGTAGTATGTGCATGTAACATTGTAAGATATCGGGAAGCTGCGTCCAAAAATGAGAGCTGTGCAATGAATTTATTGGTGATGGGTGATCCAATTATATATCTGCTTTTTGCCGCTTTAGGAAATACAAGTCAGAAAATGAGTTTGAGAGGGAAAACGGACAAGAAAAGCTCACAGAACATTAATAGTGAGTCGGGCCTCCCTTTTCCTTCAACACTTTGCGCACGCTGTTGGGCATACTGCCGTATAACTTGTCAGTATATGTCTGATCTATTTTCTCCCACTCCTCCTTCAAAGTGATCCTGGTTCTTCGGCAGAGAGTCCCGAGCGCGTACCATAAGCTCCAAATGATCCCAAAGATTCTCTATGATGCTCATATCGAGCGAGTACGGGCACCAGGGAAGAACATCAAAGCCCTCGAGATTAAGCCACCCCTGCGCGTGCTTGGATTTATGCTTTGAGTCGCCGTCTTGCTGGAAATAAATGGTCGAGCGGTCCAGATTATGCTGGTCCGGAATGTCGAAAAGGGATTCCGAGAGGATGTCAGTGTAAACGAAGCCATCCATGATCCCTTCGATCCGATGAAGTTGACCGACACCGTGTCGGGTGAGACAGCCCCAGACCATAACACTCCCGCCGCCGAGTTGGACCTTCTTCTTATATCTGGGATCATACGCCTTCTCTAATTCCCTTCAGCACCACTACCAGCCACCCGAACCAATGATGTTATATTTTGACTCATCTGAAAATATAACGGCCCGCCAATTCTCTGCAGTCCGGTAACAATGAAGTTCCCCCCACTCTTTTCGCTTTCTCCGGTGCTCTTGCTTCAACAGAGACTCGGATTGGCCTACATAGGCCCCTAATCCACGCTCTCGTAGCGCAGACCGGACCGTATCAACGTGCAAATGCGGGAAATATTTCCGCTGCAGGTCTGATGCATTCTTGGCTTTGCCAGAAGAGAGCGATTGGAGGGCTCTACGGATGTTTCGCTCGCTCATTTGGCGTGGGATACTCGGCCTAGGTGCTTTCTCATTGAAGCCGTGCGTTGGACCATAGCGGGCATCGATTTGGGGGACCGTAGAGGGCGCAACATTCTCTTTTTAGGCTACATCTCTATTTGAGATGCCTGCCTTCTTAAGGGCGTCTATGGCGGCCTTATTTACGGCAGTGGTGTTGAACATGATGTGAAGAATGAGTTACAAGAGGTCGGGGGTGACTCGAGCGCGTCGTTGTGGTGATTCAGAGTGAAAAGTCTTATGCGGAAAAAGTATTGGGTCACGTGTACGCGATAATCACGCTCTCGGCAACCCCGCCATTCCAAGGGTGATGGCAAATCGCCAGACCGATTAAAGTTGATGGCCACGGCCAGTAAAAACCCTCGGCAATCTGATGCTATTTCCGGCGAAATAAATAGCGTGCATTGATGTACTTGTTAGGATGGAACCCGAGAGCAGCAGCCATCGACACCGCCTCTGCAGGTGTTGCAGTGGCAGTAGCGGCAGCCCAAATGACACCGCATGTTTCAGCAGGGAGATGTAACCGTTTTGAAAGATTCCGTCGTGCCCAACTAAGTGTGCTTCATCAATGGACAGCCAGCGCACGGAATTGATAAACGAGGGGCACCGAAGAAGAGCCTTCATATCCGCTTCATTGAGCATAGCAGGCGTCATGACAGCAATGCGAACATCTTCCCCGGCTTCGAGTTCTTTGAATAGATCGCTGTTCTACGAGAACTTTGGAAAAATCGGTCATTTCGAGGGCTTTAATTCGCCGGAAATAGCCTCAGATTGCCGAGGGTTTTACTGGCCAGACGTCTGGCGACCGATTTGCCATCACCCTTGGAATGGCGGGGTTGCCATGTCTTCCACATTAGAGAAGCTTAAGCGAGCAGAACCTCATAATGCCGCCGAGATGCTGACAGAATTTCAGATGAATCGAACATGCCGAGTTCACCGCATCCTCAAAACAGTGATGCCGTGTCTGATCAGCGCACCTGGCGGATCACAAACAGATTCAATCAATGCCGGTTGATTGGGGGTTTCTGGGGTACAATATCAGTACTGGCAGGTCAGAGTGCAGCAGAGCAATCTGAAGGTGCGTTTCTTCCCTCCGAAGTTGTATCCTACCAAAGTTGCAAGAACTCAAAGTTGTCCCATCAACAATTCGAGTTGCGCACCTGCCAAAGTTGCAGCACGGCGAAGTTGTCCAAATTTTAGCAAAAACCCGGGAGTAAGTTGAAAATACTTTTTGCACGCTATATCGCCCATACACCAGCACTACGAAGCTGTGCCTTGAGTTGTGCAAGTGGCGGCTGAGTGTCAGTCGACATGATAGCGAGTTTGGCGGCTTCGAAAGACGGGTGAAGGTTAATGAGGAGCATATCTGCAATTTCGATGTCACTTGGGGTAGCACCCAGGCTAGTGAGACGAGATGCAGCTTTTTCGATGTTGGTGATGTATGTATCCATTGGCTTGGAAGGATCGTGTTTGGTGGTGTGAAAAACCTCTCGAGCTTCAACTCGAGTGGCCATGTTGGAAACGTTAAATAGGGCAGAGACTTTCCACCAGAGATCGCCAGCAGTGCTACAGGTGTTGTAGAGGTACTGGTACTCCGGCGCAAGACGCATATAAAGCAGCCAAAGTACCTCGGCGTCGTTATCGGTATTGCCAACAGCAGCCTCAGTGCGAGCATTGCCAGTAGCATCATGGGTTGGCTCGATGACCCAAGGACAGTGGACGCCCTTGACGAACGCCTTGAATGTGCGCTCAGCACTGATCCAGGTATCAGCAGTGATCAGCGGCATAGCCTCAACGGCTCGAGTAGCTCCAGCAGGAAGACCCATGGTTGGATATAGTTGAGAGAGGTTGGAAGGATAGGGAAGTGCCGTTATGAGTAGAAGAGGTTGTTAAAGAGCAAAGCGCTCCAGGAGTGAAGAGGAAGAGGAGATGGCAATCTGATAAGGCAGCGACTCTCGGCGCTAGGGCGCGGGGCCCATAACCTATCAGGATATATACCGAGGCGGCTGAAAGCCGGGAGAGCTCACAGAGGACGACGAGCTGGAGGACGGGTGCGGGGACGCAGACGACGAGGGACGTGGGGGTCAAAGACAAGATAATTCGATATCGATCTACGCGCGACAGGATGTGAGAAGTATCATACTACTACCGGGACTCTCGGACCGACGCGAATATACAGGTTCTGACATATGCTGCTATCGAGCCGTTCTGCTCGTCTGCTAGTCTGGCTGGTCTCTCTCATGCTCAAAGCAACCTCTGTGGTCTTTGCCTTTTCACCTCCACGATCCCAAGCGGCAGCCTAATGACATCCTTGAGTAATCTCTGTCTCTCCAGCGCAAACCACTGAGGCATGAAGCTTCTTTCCATGACCGATCTATGCCGTGGCTCTTAGACCGGTGACCGATCTCTCGTGTGAAGACAATCGTTCACAGAGAGACCGGTCGATCTGAGTTTGAATTCCCTTGAGGCAAAATAAAAATGGCGTCATTTGTCCCGTGCAAGTCACGTTTGATGCCCCATCAGCTGCCAAACAAGACCATCGGACGCGCTCGCGCTCTTCGTCTTCTTCTTCCTCTCTGTATTCTACGCGTCGTATACCTCTTCGCTGTCTAGAACATGTCTCTTAACAAGCAGCTATCATCCATCTCGCAATTCCCTGGTTCCTTCTCTCAATCTCGCCCACAAATCACTCCAGCTCCGCCGCCGAATGTAACTACTGCTCCTCCACCACCAGCTAAGCCCTGGCATCGACGTAAAGCCCCTCCGCCCCCGGTACTGGAGTCAACTGCCGCTCCGAATTCTCTTTTTCCGTCTTCATACGACACCTTTTTCACCAATTTCCGAAAGACTGCCTCGCTGCCGCTTTCACAAATCTCCAGGCCGTTGCCTTCCTTTCCAGAGCTACTGAGCCAAACGAAAGAGAAATTTCAATCCCCCGAATTTGTTTTCGATCCTAGCGCCAGCATCACTCCCCTGCGCAAAACACAATCCCAGTCAGATCTTGCTCGGACTACACTCAGTACACCAAATCTCCTGGTCTCGTCGCCAGATGTTCTTCCCACATCCAGCAGCTCCATTCCACGCCAAACAGATACTTCTTTCGATTATGATGCTGCACTCAATGTTCTCGACGACATGGAGGCTACAGCGCAGTACAGCCCTACTCTAAAGCCAGATCCCGAGCGTGCAGAGCTAAAACTTCACGGCTCCCGAGCTGAACGAATTCAAGATGTGAAAAAAATGCTACGCACTGCTCGGCTGTCTCCAGTCGATCTGTTACTCGAGGTCCTCGAAGGCGACTTACATCCTTATCATGCGACAATGTTTTACGCGAATTCCGGTGCAATTATGACGAAATTGTTAGATACTATGGTGTCTGATGAGCGAGGGGGGCGTGTCTTCAGGCAGTGGGTCGAGCGCAGGGCGGTGGAAATAACGTGTGAGGTTGTTGAAGTGCAGATGGATGCGATGGTAAAGACCTTGACTTCAGCGCCGAGCCTCGCTAAGCTTCCGCCTGACGTGTTTCGTGGCTGGACTCTGGAGAAGACTGTTGAAATCCCTGCGCGTTCTCTCGCACCCGATGTCGTCCGGATTCTCTCTACCGCGCTGAATACGGAAAAGGCTTTAGCTAAGAATACTAAAAAAGAAAATGATACAGTTCGTCCGCTATTTTGTTCTTGTTGAGCCACAGATTTCCTAACCATCTGCATAGGCTCTTTTCTCAATCATAGGGCAGCTTGCGTCGAGGCGCTCCCAAAAATGTACAGATTTCGCCGGCCCAATGACGCTCTATTGGTGGAAGAGTGGATGTTCGGAAGAAGTTCTTGAGGTCCTCCAGAACGTCGGTTTATCAAAATGTTTCGACTCATGCTTGGATATGGTGACGACTGTTGCCGACTACTGCTTAGATGACGCTCGCAACGAGGCGCAAGATCCCGCAAGCTTCATGGGTAATTGGGACAACATCAACATGCTCAACTCAGAATCCTATGAGCAGCGTAGCGATGGCCCGGCCAAAGTTCGTTCTGGATCTTGTGGCGTTATCTATCGACTCTGTAGTCCTAACCCCAACGCCATGGCACTCGAACCTTTGCTCAAACGCGCGAAATCCGCTCCTGATCTCGAGTTCCACCGCGATATCTGCCCGACTCTGTCGCAAAAATCGAAACGGGGTTATATCAGGTTATAACCGGTTATAAGTCTATAATCTGGGCGATGGGGTATAAAGCTAAGATAGCATTATAAGGACCTACAGCCTTATAGCATTATAGACAGTTATAACGGTGAGGGCGAGAATTCTTTTTCTCTCGCCGCCGGCGGATCCCGACACTCATGCTCCCGCCATACTGCTACGGCGGCGGGCGTGAAGAGACGATTGCATGGGACAGGATTTGAACTCCCGCTCGTCTCATGCACAGTGATAGCACATAGCATTACCGCTCCACCAAGGAGCCATTGGAGAAAAGGTTAGTCTGCGCCATATATGCCGTTACTATACATGATGTCATTTTATTTGCCTTGAGGCTCCGCGCACGGCTCAAAATCAAATCTTTTGTTCGTAATCTGTACGATGAGGTTGCATAGGGAGGTAGGTAGCCTAGATTGCAGAATGGATCCAGAGCCATTAGAATGCGCCTGAGGTATAAGCTGTTATAGCTGGGTTATAAACTGACTATAACCTTGCTATAACCGGTTATATCGGCTGTAAGTGATTATAATCTCTTATCTCTAACTTTCGATTTTTGCGACATCTTGACCAAAGCCTCCACTGCTATCGAAATTTCCGCCCTATATCGTTCGCGTTCTACTACGGTATAACAGTTCCGGGAAGGCATTCAAGGGATACGATACCCATCCGGCTTTGCAACCGATGCCGACCACTTCCCAAAGGACACGTAACCAAACAATTTCCTGTTCGCATCTCCACGATTGAAGAAAATTCGATCGCGGGAAATCTAGCAGTGCACGAGGACATTTTTGTCACCCAGCTTGGCCTTACACACGCAGAGCTCAGCAAGAAGGCGATCTTGGCTATCAATGACCAGGCTACGCAGTCTTTCAACCGTGGCTGCAAAGCGATTCGTGCCCTGGATTTGAGTCCCTTCCTCCGAGCGCAGGTTTTCCAACTCGGAATTGGACTCTTTCACCTCTGTCTCAACCTTGTCTGGGCTCTTCTGCATGCTCACCGCGGTCACGAAACAATCGAAGGCAGTCTCAGCTATTCCTTTGTTCTCTTGGAAAAGACTCGGCTCGGTGGAAAACACCCCGACTACCATACATTGATGGCCGCTCTCATGCAGATTCTCGATGGTCTGCTCCTGGATGCATGGCGAATTGAATGTGGCCGTGCTACGCTATCAGAATTTGCGCAAACAAAACCATCTCCAGAACAACTTCTTGTTATCGCAGATAACATTCTCTGCAACCATGCGACTCCAGAACGAAATCCATCATCATCTCCAGTAGACAATTTGCGAGAGAACACTCGACGACTCGTGCACGACGTTGCAGAGGTAACTCGTGCCATTTCAGATTGCGACTTTGGCCGTGTCGAGGACCTCCTTGGCAATTTGGCTATGATCTTTCGCGGCGCTGGCTCAAAAAATTATTGCACCGAGATTCTCCACTTCATTCACAACTTGAAGTACGTGTGGAAGGGTGATGGGTTCGAGTGAGTTCAGTTTCTCCTATGGTTGAATTGTGGTTCATTTCACGTTTCAGTAACCTTGTCCGCGACAACATGATTTTCAACATGGGCTCGGGAAAAGGGCAAGGCGTCGATATGAATCTTGAGCATAACATTGGCAAGATCAAGGTATTTACGGGATTTCCTTTCTTTCTTTTTGCGAAACATGCTAACTTACCTCGTCATCTGAAAGCAATTATTTGCCGCCAAAGGGAATTATGCGGATTGGAGCCGCCTCGCGAACATTTCTGCGGCTATCGATGTTCTCAGCTCGATGAAGATTAATATTGGACGCTCCCTAGGTGCATGTTACAAGGGAACCAGTCATAAAGATGTCGACACGAGCTCACTTGTTTGGAGGGTCGCTCGCAAAGCAAAAGATCTCGAACTCAGCACCACGCAGCCTAATCGCTCGGTTACTGCCACCCCCGATCTCTTACTCGTCGGAGAAGCTGCCATTAAGTCTTCAACACTTGCAAAGTTTAACAAGAAACGTCGTGAACTATTGAAGGGAATCATCGACTCCGAGACAGGCGAAGACGAAGAAGATAGAGATGAACTTCCGGAGATGGACATCGGAGTTAGTTTAGACGACTAGAATTTACATAGCTAGGTAATTGAACACTGCGTCTCAAGCCTTTCTCCGTTTAGCTCGTGGGCCTTCTTCTTCGTCATCACCGTTGACCGGTGTATATCCCGAAACAAGTTTAAACAATACATCCGCCCACAATCCCGCCCATTCTTCGGTTTGTTTCAGGAGTGTTGTGATAGATTCGGCTGAGTTGATCGAGTCCGGGGCCGCCATGGCTAATTTTTTGATATGGGGAGCGTCCAAGATAAATGTCGGTGGTCGGACTGCACGGAGGTGGAAGTTACGGTGTACATCAAATCTCCATCGACCCAGCAATTCTTCGAGTAGCGGACGGTCCCGAGTCGGGCGGTATACATTGCGGCGACGTTTAGCTGCGGTCGGTACTACTGGTTGCTCTTCATAGATTGAGCCGAGAAATAATTTCTGCAACTCGAAGGTGCTTCCGACGTGAGCCTTTGAGTCACAGCACCAGCGACCCGTATAATAGAGCGCTACCAATGCGGGTAAGTATTTTCAGATAAGGGACGTTAACTCACCTTCAGCAGAGTCGTCCCCATAGTAAGCAGCCTTCAGAACTCGTTCGCACTCGTCGGAGACAGCAAAATGAATTGAAGCTCGACCGGTGCGCTCCTGCTTTGTCGGGTTCTTCTTTGTGAGAGAAATATCTTGAAGCGGGCGATCAGGGTCATTCGAGTCAATGATCAATGTACTGGAGTCGATTTCGGCCACCCAAGGTTCGATCATACTCACGCAAAATGCCTCATCGTCTGTACTTCGCCCACCGCGTCCTTCCCATTGTGTCTTGGTTGTTACTTCCTCCGCGATCCCATAAGTGATTACGCCGGGATATCAACGTCCTCGTGAAGAAAACAGTCAATGTTGTATTGAAAGAAGAGGTGAGAAGTGTAAATTACCTCCCCCGCACCTGCAGTTGCACACAAAATTAATGTGCGTCCTTCCGGATCCGCGAAATCGGAGTAAACTTGGTCAAGGTATTGTCTTGACATCTCGGCATGGTAGCGACGACAGATTCCGAAGGCCATCAGGCAAGCGCGAATCGATATACTGTGCAGCCGCCGAAGTTTCAATTTTGACGCCGAAAAAGATAAGAAGAGTTGGCAAGCGCATTGGTGGATGAAAAGCAGCGGGAACAATCATATCGAGATTGCGCAGATCATGTCGTCCGTTGACCAAGATGTGACGAGCGTAGACAAGGTTGGGGCGATTTGTTGAGACTCGAATAACAGTAGGATTTGGACGAAGAGCCAGAGAGGAGTTTATATGATTGAATATGTGGGAGGGAACAGTCGCAGAAAGCAGAGTCAGAGAGGTGTCTTTGTTCAGACGGGTTCGCAGCTGGGAAAGATTGCCGTAGGCAGGCCTGAAAGCTTTTCGGTTATTTCGGCTAGAGCCGGCAGTGAAGAGATTATGACACTCGTCAACAACGAGTCTTGCGATGCGGGACACAAATTTGGATTTATGCAAGAGACGAGCGAGCTTGGGGAGATGACCGTGCTGCATAGAGAACTGTTCCGGAGTTGCGATGAGATGCGAGATGTGTCCGTCCGAAATTGCCTGTAGGAAGATCCAGGGGAAGATTTGGGGCCGAAAGAAGCTAAAATAAACACGAACCGACCAAAGGTCTTTATCATCCGGCGTATCTTCATTTATTGCGACAGTCCTGATACAGAATTTATTCAGGAAGTCAGAGACCTAGAAATATAGCTCAGCAAAGACATCTGAATGAATATATTGACCGGAGGCTTCCCACCTGCATTGCTTGAAGGCGCTTCAAGGGTGTAATCGTAACCGTGATTTTGTCCGGGCATAGCAAGAGTGGAATAGCAATGCACAGGGTCTTGCCCCACCCCGTTCGGGCAATTACAAATGTCTCCTTCCCATTCATTGCTGAGATTCCGGCGTCCAGTTGTAGCTCTTTTGGAGTGAACCGTCCGCGAGTGACCGTGAAAACAAGAAAGCAAGCACGAAGAGCCATGATGTGATCCGTTGTTGAGAGCTCGGAAAGATAGGACGCATTGATATCGGAAGAACTATACGGGAATAATAAATGATTTCTTTCTCGTCCAGCAAGCGGATCATAGCAAGAATTCCCGGCATAGCACTCGAGGGCACAGTCTCGAGAGCTCGGCGGTAATTTCGGCCTCTGATGAATCCAGGAGTATCAATAACATAACACTGTGGGATAGAGAAGGCATTCTGAGAGCTCATGAGGTATACGACGCGTAGAATACAGAGAGGAAGAGGAAGACGAAGAGCGCGAGCGCGTCCGATGGTCTTGTTTGGCAGCTGATGGGGCATCAAACGTGACTTGCACGGGACAAATGACGCCATTTTTATTTTGATGGCTCCTCAAGGGAATTCAAACTCAGATCGACCGGTCTCTCTGTGAACGACGAGAGATCGGTCACCGGTCTACGTGGCTCTCGCATCTCGCAAACGAGATTCAGAGCCTGAATTTACCTCCTTTTTCCGACCACCTTGAGTCTTCCGGCATCACGACAGATCCTGCCGCATCGTTTCCCTATTTTTCGTTCGCATGTTTCTTGGGAGTACCAAACCTTTACTGGAGCATCTGATTCATGCGGATATTCGTCTATCATGATCCTCTTCATCTGAGTCTATTCTTTTGGGACGGCGGTCCTTAATCGTATCTCTCCCATGAACCACATCAATTACAATGAACGACTAAGTACCGAGGACCCTCCTGGATCACGGGAGGGTTTCGGGGACGTGGTACAGCCCTCTCGTCAGTGCCTGCCGGCTGCGAGTCCAGAGAGCGAAATCAGCAGGAGTCGAGGCGAATTGGGGCCTAGCCCCTACTATCCTTCACGCGGCCCCTTCTGTAGCAGTTCGTCTGCTCTGGCTGTTACAGCGACGGGCGTTTCAACACGTCAGCTGCTGGCGGAGTTTTTGGGCAGCAGTTCGAACCCCCCACCCCCCGGCGAGCAAACACTTTTGACACTCGCCGGCTTCCCCACCACCGATTTTCTGGCATTGGTGATCGTTGATCCGACTCTGTCACTGCCAGTCCACTTCCATCACAGTTTCACTTCCCACCATCATCCGAGTCTCGGATCGCAGCAGGCAATCACCCGGCGGCCAGCACATTCCAGTATCACAGTATTTGCGGTCATACTCAAACCTGCTCGGACTTCGCCCGGGCCGCGGTTTATCCCAGTGGAGGTTGCCTGGGAGTTTCAATGGGGGCCACCAAAAAGAACCGACACATCACTGCACTGTGCCGAAAAAGGGAATTCTATCAGTCTGGGTTCGGATCGGGTGATGGGGAACAAGGGATGTTTGCTGTGGTGGTGTCGGCCGGCAGGAAGCCAGATTACGCATCCATCAAGATGGAATGATTTACAGGACCTGGGAATCTTACCCACTACTTCATTGTGGCATTGCCACAGGACTGGGTTGCAATCACTCAGTCATTGTGTTAGAGTCTGCTTACATCACGAGACAGAATTATGGAATATGCGTTAGTAAATAGTTGACAGTTTGTATCTCTATCATATGCCGTAGGCACACCGGAGAATAAACGGGATAAAAAAAAAAAAAAACAGCGACGGGCGAAGAGCAGAGCCCTCGTCCCTCTTCGGTTGCGACCGTGATTTTAGATGATGATTCGCCGTGGTTGCCTCCGGTACCTGCGACGGATCAGAACTTATAAGTTAGGATTTCAGTCCAACAACACTTCAGATGTTTTGCGGGTAAATGGAGAGGGACTATCAAGCTCCCGCAATACTGACACCAATCCGACTCGAAGTCTAAATACTGACACGCATTTCGCTAATATAGACGCGAATGAACTACAACGAGATCAAACTCACGCGCATTTAAATCAACAAATCTTTACAGACAACGATCCAATCATCGAGCCAGATCAAACTCAAGCGCATTTTATTTAAATCGACAAATTTTTACGGACAACGATCCAACTTTCGAGCCAGAAAACTGGGAGGAAATAAACCGAAATATACGAGGAGCAAACAAACCCCCAAAGCCGCCTCCATTGGAGCCATTGAATGGCTACCGATTTCCGCATTAGGAAAGTTTGATGGGCTACACTTGCATGTCGAAGGAGGATATACAAAGTACAAAGAGGCGGGCCCAGATGTGGATTGATGTAAGGCAGATGACGCGGCACCACGCAGTGGGCCTCCGCGGCGAGCGGTTGCACCACGCAGTGAGCCTTACAGCCGTTTTGGAAACAATATGGGTTTCGATTGAGTGGTGCTCGTTCGTTTGTGCTTACGTTTGTTGACGATTCTGTCATCAGCAAAGCCGGGAGCACCACTTTGTGGGGCGTTGCCGTACCACATCAAGTGCCGCTGGTCTCTTGTTTTCGCCCTTTCTCGCAAGTCATGGCCCTGTCGAGCTCTGGGCAAGTAGCAGCTGAGTCTTGATCCTCAGTTCTGTTAACCCCCTGTTTTTTCCTGGTGTTCTTTGGGTGGCGGAAGCGAAAATCAGATTCGGCTGAAGTGGAGCTGGTGACGGGAAGCAAAACAAAGGTAAGCACAAACGAATGAGCACCACTTGATCAAAACCCGTATTGTTTCCAAAACGGCTGTAGCGGCGAGCGAAGCACCACGCAGTGGGCCCCGCGGCGAGCGGAAGCCCCGCGCAGCGATCGGGGTCTGGGGTGGAAAAAAACCCCAGAACCCATCCCTCTTTCGTATTCAAATTTAATTCTCCGTTAGAAAAATCTAAAATACAGACAAACCAGCACCCGCAAAGCGCGTGGCACCAGGAAAAGGGAGGGGTGGTCGCCTACAGCGCACGAAAAACGTCACACTTTTCTGGGCGGGTTCGGCCTCCGCCAAAAACGCACCAATAAAGCGGGAAACTGGTAACCTAAACCAAACGAGCCGCCATATGCCGTAGCCGCTCCACAGCGCATGCCGTGAGAGCCACCGGTAGCCACCCAGTGGCTCTGCGCAAAGTCTCTATTGATGGTGGCTACCTTGATCCGTAGGCTCAAAAAACCATTGCACTCGAGGAGCCACCGAAAGCCACCGGTGGCTCCCGCAATATTCAAAAGGTACATCAGCGACTCGAGGTTTCGGAAATCATCCAACTTCCCTCCACACGAGCATTGGAAAAACATTGACTTCATCCGCTTCGCTCAGTTCTTGAATGAACTGGTGCATGGACAGTCGCGCACCCTTACCAACTCCAATAAGCGGCTGTACTGCAAACTTCCCCAGCAATTGGAGGCGCACCACAAGAAGACAATCTCGTGGAATTCTGAGCGCTCTACCCTCGCCGCCGGTCACAATTTCACCGCCCGCCAACCGTTGCTTGCGATCCTGAACTATGCTGACAATTACGCGGAGGCTCTTCCCGCAATTCCGCTGCCCGAGGCTGAAGGAGATGGGGAGCTTGACGAGTCCATTGATCGTTTGTTTTTCCTCCTGACTATTCTCGTGAATCTGCACGCTTATCTGGTCGTTGGCTCAAAAATTTTCATTCTATTCATATTTCATGTCCTGGATTTTGTTTGAGCCCAGAGACCACGTCAATGACTCGAAACACCTTGTTGCATTGTTTTCTGCGGCCACTGTATCTTCGGCACAACCAGAAGAAGCTTCGCGCATCTCTGTATAGCGGTCTCGAGGACGCCATCTCCAATCGGGATGATGACGTTGACTTGAACGAGCTTGGGACGCGCTTCGTGCTCCCTTCTTCATACATAGGTGGTCCGCGCCACATGCAACAGCGCTATCAAGATGCTATGGCTATTGCGCGATATTATCGCAAGGTAGACATGTTCGCAATACTTTACTTTCCAAGGTGGATCTTTTCATCACCGTCACTGCCAACCCGCAATGGAAACGAGTGACACGAGTGCCTCACCGAGGGCAAGTCGCCAGTGAACCCTTTCCAACAGAGGAGTCAAATACTCCTTCAAATCCGCATTTCCGAGCCTGACGCGTACTCTGAGCTTCCGCGCCGTTCTCATACTCCGAGCCTCTCTTTTCATTCTACGCCTCTACGACTTACTGGGGACATTTACCTTCATTTTCCATACACCTTTGCCCTGTATCCGCCGGAATTCCGACCCAAATTTCTGTCTACCACATCTCGGCGACACAGGCTCCGCCCATGAGCTCTCCTGACAAACACGAACCCATATGGGTCGAGTTACACGTCGTTCTGTCGCTCAGCGTGCCGGCCGTCAACGTGAACTCGCCTTCAAAATTGAGGATTGGTTGGATATCAAAGAATACGACAGTCAACAGTCGCGAGCGTAGAAGCTGAGACGGAAAGTAGAACAGGGTGAACGGAGGTTGAAAGCATTCCCGGATTGTGGTATGTTGTAATTGTATCGTGATATAGTTACCCGTGCTACGCTATGTTGTGATCTGGCGTGACTGACAATCAAGGAAGAGAAATTAGACACTTGAATTGATTATACCCCAGCGAGGAGGCCTTCGACCGAAACACTCTTTCCCCTTCCCTGGAATGGGTTTGTACTTCTCCCACCTCGGGGGAATACACAGTGAACCGAGAAGGTATTGTCTGCAGAAAGGTACGGCTCGGCTTTGATATCAAAAGTCGAGTTTGGTTTGTCAATGTTGCTGGGAACACCGCAGACGTGAACGGTAGCGTGGGTGCGGATGTTGAGGGTGTCCGGGGAGCCGAGAGAAATGATCTAAAGTAACAACATATCAGGGCAAAAAATACAAAAGCGAGGTAGATAATACATACGGAGACAATATAGAGTTTGTGCGAGCGACCCAGGTCGCTTTTCGATCGCTCAGATCTCTGCAAGAACCATTGCATGGAACAAAGAGTACAGGTAGCGGGTACACAAATATCCATGTCATAATGATTAAAAATAGCTAAATAACGAGCCTGAAGCGACGACGCCATAGACATTTTAGATAGCGAGAATCCGAATGAGGGAGGACTACGTCGTAGGTGAAGCTGCCGTCGTACCCATAGATAACATCATTGACTTGCTGGTAAGTTTAACGCAAGGCCTTCAAATAACAGGATTAATTCAAGCCGCAAGCAGAGAAGGATCACAACGCACCTGGTAGTACTGGCGGTCGGAATGGAGCACGTCCATATGGGTTCGCAAATGCTCCCGCTGCATATTTAGTTGATCTGACACGCTGCTTTCAGCTGTGCGCTGGCGTCTGTGAAAAAAAAAAGACATTAGGTCTCGACAGCGTAGGCATCAGCGAAAAGAGGGGGCGCACCAGCACCGTTACACCATTCCCGCGCACCGCAGCCCTTCACACCCTCCACGCCCCGCCGGCTATAGATTCGCTTGACTGCATGGGTGGTCGAGATGGGTGTCGTCATCGTTCCCTTTTCACAGCGCCAGGACTTCGAAAACATCTAGCTATGAGTGCGGGAGGCATTGAAAAAGCAGCTACACATACATGAGCTCGGATGGGACGTCCGAGCGGCCGTTGAATTCATGAAGGACAGGTGCAGAGTGGAGGCCCTATAAAACTAGCGTCAGGGGGAAAGAATCAAAGCTTGGCCAATACTATACGCACCATTTGCCATCCCAAGCTTTCCATAAAGAATATCTACCGCTACATGAGCCTGTAATCCTCGAAAAACCTCCGTGCAGTTTCATAAGGAGTAAAGCATCGGGATAGCTGGCTAGCGCTTCGGTGGTACTTCCGGACGAATCATTGCGAAGATCATGACAAAATGTCAGGAAAAAACGTTAGGAACGGGCCCACAGTCGTTAGGAATTTCAGGACCCCGGATCGTAACGTTTCGTCATGAAATCCGACGAAAGATCATGAAATTCAACACAAATGACGACGAAATACCTAACACAAGGTCCTGAACAACATCATGAATTTCAAAACCTTCCCTTGGCACAGTGCACAGTGAGCGTTGTAGCAAGCATTTGAAATTGAACCTGTCGAAAGCTGAGGTGAGTCGGACCTCAGGTGACGGACTAACTTCTGCTTTAGGCAACGGATCACTTCCTAATTCGGGGTGGTGGTCGGTCTGGTTCACGGGGTCCGGGGGGTAGTCATTGTCTTCGGCTAGGTTTTCACTCACCCCTTGTATGTCAGTGACCGGGGGCCTATTGATTCTATCAACCTCATGTCAAGATTATTGTCATCAATCAATCATCCATGGAAGACCAATAAGCGATCATGGCCGATCAAACACCGACTTGACAAACGACATCGGTCATCACCGGCACCGATCAACTTTTCCCTTGTGGATTATGTAAGATAGGACCTAGATCCCCCTCAAAGACACAAGAAAGTTACTGCCACATCCCTGTAGGCACATGTACAGAGCACGTAAATTCACTAGAATAATATCCCGTGAATAGGTAGTACAAATAGTGGCTAATCCACCCAGAGGCTGTCATCCGGTCCCGAGAAAAATTAGCCACCAATAGCCACCAGTGGCTACCGCAAAGTCTCTACTATGTCATTGAGGAAACAAATCATGAGGGCCGTGAGACATCCTGAATGACACCCAAGAAAATCCCGGGCACTGTTTTAAAGCTTGAATAGTGTGGGGCTGATGGACAGAGGGCACAGGTAAGCACAGACAAGATAGAAATCCATGGTGGAGGGTGTTGTTCTGTTCTCCGTGGTGTCAGCTCCCTAAAACGGTCTGAAATGTCAGTGGTGGTGTTACGAATCACTGTTCGAGATAATTCGGGTCCCTGGTTGAGCACGGAATGCAGCTAATCACTCAAATAGATCATCCTGGCCTCGAACACCTGCCTCCAAGATGTGTGTGCAAGTAATTTTGTCTTGAAACAGCGCGAACAAGCATTCTCGGACATTTCCGGAGGTTTCCGGAATCTTCCTTTCTTTATTTCTTTTTGCGTTCCTCATGGGGAAAAACACCCAGTGGAATGGTCGCTAAACCGTAATCTATACTCTGAAATAGAATATTAGTCCTTTTACTCGGTGTTACAAAAGTGACCGACAATGTGCCATTTTAGGCCGAATCGTGTAGTATTTCGTTGAGTCAAGCACATAGGAATGTTCATTGGAATGATTGGTACCCATTTGTATGGCAGCTTGTGAGGAACGACGACGCGAATCTCTCGCACCAGTCGGTTCAATCTGACAGCTAACATTTTGCCTTATTTAGAAGAAACCATTTGGCTCTCGCTTTGTTGGCACAGGAAACACAGTTTTAAGTATTCTATATTGTATTTTATACACCATTCTACTGTCTGACCAAATTTGGTCCAACCATGTCATTGGGGCTTTTTTGAGCGTCTGAATTCCACCACTCAGATTTGATTCAGTTTCAAGCTGGGTATCAGCTCGTTTTGCTACAAAAAGATGGAACTAATGTGAAAATTCCAGCAGCTCTCTTGCTCTCTGTGTCAATCAAGTAACCAGGAGCTATTCAGCGACATATATTATCATTATCTACCCTCCTCATTAACCGAAGTGATTTGTTCGAAAGTTGTGACGATCACTGGCAGGTAGAGGGTGGGGGATCCATTGATAGCCTCACGCAGCATTGGGCCTCTGGCGCGAGATACTGAATGATGAATCAAGGAGGCAGTGTGAATACTTTTACTCCAGCTGATAGTATATATGCACTCGCCATTTCCGCCTGCACAGGATCAACAACAAGGACAAATTGGAGGTGAAATATGCGCGACCTGTTTTCACACTATTTTGAGGCCGTTTTCGCAAAGTATTTTGTATGACTGGATGGTATAGTGTCGGCTTTATCAAATGCAAGTTGGAAATCCGGTGATATTGTGGATATCTTTCGAGTTTTTGTGTGGTTTGTGCCAGCTGCACGCAAAATAGTATGACGTTCAGTTTGTTGACAAGCCTCAGGAGCCTCAGACAAGGAATGTCACGGATCCTTTTATGTATGCTGTAGAGAATTGTCAGGGGTATATTTGAAGCGCGACACTTCAAAAAAAATATCACGCGGCCGTGAAGGAGTGACCAAATTATCGGTTACTTTTTGTAACACCGAGTACAACACTGTGCACCCAAAGGGTCTTTGAAATTCATGATGTTGTTCCTCACCTTTTAGCAGGAAAATTATGATATCTTATGTTGAAACTCATGATGTCTTGTTATGATTTCATGACAAAACGTTAGGATTCAGGGCCATGAAATTTCTAACAACTTTGACCCAACTTTGACCGATCCGAATGTTTTTTGATGACGTTTGGTCAGGGACTTCCGGGGGAATAATTGTCTTTGTCCCTTTGCTCGGAGGTGACAGATGGTACCTTTAACACCCAATGGAACTACTTCTATCTATAAAAAGGTATTTAATCAGCAAACGGAAGAGGTGTACTCGTCCAGGACAGAGGTTGGTGTATTTTTCAATTTTTCCGCCTACCTCTTGTTGCCTTCTTGTGGCTTCCCTGAAACAATTGTACGGTTCAGACTTACAATAAAGTCTAGCGCTTGCAGCACCCTCCGCATTTTAATCGCCTACTCTGACTGCCCCTAATGATTTTTCGATGAGAGCCTATGCAGTTTTTCCGGTTATGTATATAGAATAGCTTTCTCGTCCTTGCAGATAACACACAGACGAGCCACGCGCTGGAAGAACTTCGCAGCACCATTATTAGTGTAAGCCCGGGAAGTGCACAGCTTGTCGCCCCAAACCCCGGTTTTTTTTTTTTGCGAATTTCTGGGGACCCCGTGATTTTCTATCAAAAAGCACGTTACTTTCTGTCAAAAGTCACTTAACGCCACCTTGTGTTTTCATGTACAAGCTTAAGCACCCCGCCTTCGGCAGGGCCGGCTCGCTGTGCACTCGCCGGCGCGCGGCGCCGGGGACCGCGTGTGAGTTTCAACATCTCGACAGCCGGTTGCAGGATGTCGACAAAACCCCGTGACTTTCTGTCAAAAGTCACGCGACTGATGGCCTGGCCCTCTTTTCAAGTACAAGCTTAAGCACCCCGCCTTCGGCAGGGCCGGCTCGCTGCGCTCGCGTCCCTACCTACGGCTGGTGCACAGCTTGTCGGGGCTCCGCCCCAAACCCCGCGGGTTTTTTCTTGCTGGATTGCGTGCCCTCGGCGCTGCACTCGCGGTGCGCGGCGCCGTCGGGAAGGTTCGTGGGAACCGGAAGCAACATCTCGACAGCCGGCAGCGACATCTCGACATGGTCCCGTGGTTTCGTGTCAAAGTCACGTTACTTTTCACGTGAGCTGATCCTTGTGTTTTCATGTATAGGATAGGGCAACCCCGCCATTCCAAGGGTGATGGCAAATCGGTCGCCAGACCGATTAAAGCCGATGGCCCCGGCCAGTAAAACCCTCGGCAATCTGAGGCTATTTCCGGCGAATTAAAGCCCTCGAAATGACCGATTTTTCCCGAAGGACGAGCTGTGGGACCCGTGCCTTCGCCACTCAAGACCCTTCAAATGTTTGACCTGCACTCACTTGCTGCTTTCAAGGCCGACGGCGCCGCACTGCCGCTCGCTGCACTCGCCGGCGCGCGTCGCCGCGGGGATTCTCAGGCTTTGACAGAAAGTCACGGGGTAAAATTCCCTTTCCTGGAGCTGAGGCTGTGCTCTTCTTCTTTTCATGTATAGGATCGCCTTCACAAGGCGTTCACCAACGACAGCCACTACGCAATCCAACAGCAGTTCAATGCACACTCCCCTGTTCACCCATCTGCCCGTGCTGTTGCGAAATATCGCAATGGAGACATCCGTCTCACCCTCACGGGAGTCGACGAGGTAGAGGTCCTTCGGGACAATCTCGACGGCTGGCTGCCGGCATTCTCTAGTCTGCTTCAGGCTCGCTCTCCATCCTTTGCTGTTGTCATGCATCGTGTGCCTACTGACTTTGAAGTTGGTAATGGCACGGTGGATGCAGACAATGACTCATGGGAGAACGACATTTTGGAGCTAGCACTTGCGAATGAAATTGACCATCAGAATCTGGTCCGAGTTCACTGGATCGGACGCCGTTCCAGCGAGCAGGTTCGTAGGACCAAGAAATTCTCATCACTCGTTCTTCACTTCAACGACTTGGATGTGGCGAACTATTTCATTACGAATAAGCTCGCCCTCCATGGTCACCTTCATCGCACCGAGAAATACTGCCCGCAGCCCCTCCAATGCTTCAACTGCTACCGGTTTGGACACATTGCTGCGCAGTGTAAACGCTCTGCTGTTTGCGGCACCTGCGCCTCCGACCACCCCACTTCCAACTGCCACTGCCCCCATAAGACTCCCTGCCGTACCAGCTCCACTGGATGCTCCCATATCGTGCTCAAATGCGCCCTCCGGGGATGCGGCGGGCAGCACCGATCCACTGATCCTGCATGTCCCGTCCGTCAGTCGATTCTTCGTCGCATCGCAGCCGAGCACCATGCATCGGGGTCGTTCTTCCGTGCGGATTAACTCTCCCAATGCCAATCCCTGCTCCCTCCTCTTGCCTTCCCACCCTCATGTATATTCAATTTTCCTGCTCGCCCTCACCCCCGGGATTACTCTCACTAAACCCACGAAAACCACTCCCACCTAGATACAATCAATAGTAGAAATCTCATGTTTAGAGTAGCATCATACGCCGTAAACGGCGTGCAGTTACTATAAAAATGGAACTTTATTATTATTTATTATATTATTATATGCCTTGTCCCCGAATTCAGGGGTGGGGGTGTGGGGGAGGGGCAGAGCAATGGGCAGCAGCAAGCTCAGCAGCAGCAGCAGCCGCACTTCACGGACGAAAGTCGGACGGTGCAAGAGGGCCGTTTGGGGATGCGCAGGATGCGGCGCATGAATCGGTGACGCCGTCGACGCAGGTTCCGACGAGCTCGTTCTCGCCATTTTGGCCTGATCCTCATCAGCATGGTCAGCAACAGCAACACCAGCAACAACAGGCGCAACAGCAGCAGCAACAACGACAGCCGATTGGCGGGCTGTATGCTGCGGCGGAGTTGCTTGGGAGGAGGCGCGACAGGTATGCTGGGATGATGCCTTATGGTGGTGCGCAGCGTGGTAGCTTGGGAGTTCCGACAGGCGGTATGAACGAAAATCGAAAACGAAAACGCGGCTAGCTGATATTGATCAGGCGGCCTTCCAGCCCATCAAGTCCATCAATTGCGAGGATTCAGAAACGAAAATGACCGGTTTCAACACGGCAAAGAAGCCGAAAGGACTGGATTGATGTCACAGTCACAATGTACGTGGTCTATCGTGCTTGCCGAACGTGTCCGAGTGGCTGTACCAGGTCACGCACAGGGCGTGCTTTAGCACTCTAAATTATCAATTGATTTAAGAGTGAAGATCACTCAGTGCAAGACTCAGTGCGCTCTGCACTTCAGAATCATAAAATAGAAATTTTTTACGACACCCATTCGTGGCAAACATGATATAGACGAACACTAAAGGCAAACAGGAAACAAGAATGGACTACATAAAGCAAACAAATATTATTATTTTATATTTTGGTTAATTTGTGTTGGCTGCCGGCAGTAGCTAAGTTGCACGAGCATATCAATTTGCGGGGAAAAACGGCAATTTCGGGTACTTTTGGTAGCTGCGACTCAGGCCTGCGAGTAAAGCGGAGCATCGGAACCAACATACAGCCGTTTTGGAAACAATATACGGGTTTTGATTGAGTGGTGCTCAACGTTTCGATCGAGCAAGCATGTACGCGACCGTGACCCTTGGCGTGATGACATCATAGAGCCGACCTTGACTTGTTCCGTGCGGACTGTTTCATTTTCGTTTCTGAACCTGCGTGACCTAAAACGCAAGGCGTGAAACCAGAAACAACCTGGGAGTTACGCGGGACACCTCAAAAACTTTGAAACGGCTGCAAGAAACAGCTTCAAAATAGTGGCCAGAAACGACAGTTCCCGAGGTAAATATTGATTTCGAGCTTACAATGACTGCCAGGACCTTCTTATCTGGGTAAAAATTAACTTGAAATTAGGATTCAAAGGGAATTTTGTCAGTACTCACGACCGTCCCACTGTCAAGTACAGGCCAGAAATTCAGTCAAGAGCATTTGCTTTGGAATCCAGAAGAAAATTCGAACAGCAAAAATAAATTCAGCAGCAACATTGGATTTTTTGTCATTTCTGTGTCACACACCTTTCAGTGAAACCAGCCCTGCGTTTCGCGTGACGGTTGAAACGAAACGGAGTCTGCGTGACGCGTTACGTTTCACCCATACACAAGGCTACAGTATCATCGACCCAATTGGCCTTGGTGTCAAGCGTGACGGCACAGCGAAGGAGTGCTGGGATTCTGTCGTGGCTGCATGTGCGAAGAAGAGCGACGCTGCCTTGTCGCTTGCCGAAAGCGAATTCCTGGCCATCAAGTTCACCGGCGCTTCGCGTGATAGTCTTGACGAGCTCCTGAGCAACATTCGCAACAAAGCCAATCGTGTTAGGATGATGGGAGGGACTGTGGAAGATAAAGCGATGAAGAACGTACTTATTCGCTCCCTTCCTGATGATCCGCGTTGGCTTGGTCTTCAAGGCGCCCTTTATTCAGCGGGTGACCTTGACGAGGCTTTCGCGCTAATCAAGACTGTCGCGATCAATACCGGGATGCCTGAGCACGATACCGTTGTCACCACATCCACCGCACTCAATACCTCCGCCCCCAAGCGTCGCTGCACCAACCCTGGGTGCAGGGCCGTCAATAAGACCAGCCATGCGATCGAAAATTGCTATTGGCCTGGAGGAGGAAAGGAGGGACAGTTCCCGCCGAACTTCGGGAAGAACCGACACCAGGCGAGGCAGGCAGGTGCAGAGGAAGCACTGTCCATCGCGTCTTGATGGCCACGGCGCGTCGGGTGACGGTGGAGGAGGTGGAAGATGAGGACTTGCTGTCGCGTGTTGTGTTCCCCGACCCCGCGCCACAGGCTGTGGAAGACTGTACTGCCAATATCTTCGAGCGTACCCTTGACAGCAACATCACATCTAATGCATTCGTCAGCCAGACCTTCGAAAACTTCGCACCGAATGCAACCGTCACCTTCCTGGACTCCGGCGCCAGCGATCACTTCTTCCGCGACCGCACCGACTTCCGAAGCTACGAGGCCGTCGCTGTCCGTACTGGCAAGTCTGCGTTGGTATCAGATGGCGACTTTGCTATTGTCGGAAAGGGTACCGTCACAAAGGTCTTTCGTGTTGACGGAAAGGAAGTGCACATTACCTTCCTTAATGCCCTCCATGCTCCATCGCTGTCGGCGAATCTTATATCTGTCAGTCAGTTTGACAAGGCAGGATATTTCACCACCTTCGGAGTTGGTGAAGCAACAACGCGTGAGGGTGGCGGTGGTGGGGTACTGCTACGAGGTCGCGGATCAGGCGGGATCTATGTTCTCGAGACACCGAATACGCACGCAAAGATATCGACTGCACAACCTACATCACTTAAAGTCTGGCATCGTCGTATGGCGCACGCGAGCCCAGCCACAATTGAGGAGATGGAGAGGAAGGGTCTTGTGTCGGGCTTGCGGATTACAGATCATTCCATGGATGGTAAATGCCTCAACTGTCGTGCGGGACGTCAACACTCCCGCCCATACGATAACGAATCTGATACGTACCACCTCTCTTCCGCGTCGCGTTTGATCTCTTCGGTCCATCGCGGGTTCCCTCTCCCGGTGGAAATATCTACATGATGGCAATCATCGACAGCGGAACCTCACATAAACATACGGCGTACCTCCCCGACAAAAGTGACGACTCCACAATCCCTGCTTTTGAGGAATATCGTGTCATGGCCGAACGGCAGACTGGATGTAAAATCAAACGGGTTCGCACTCATAATGCATTTAACTCTGCACGATGGACAGAGTACTTCAGAACTCACGGTATTATGCACAAACCTACGACACCGTACTCTTCCGCTGAAAACGGATTGGCTGAGAGGACCATCCGCACCATCACCGAGGACATTCGTACGCTGCTCGACGAGTCGAGGCTTCCCGAGCGCTACTGGGCAGCGGCTGGAGCTTGTGCAACCTACGCGCGCAATCGGATGCCGTCTCGTCGCCATCCAGGGAAGATTCCTCAGGAGTCGTTTGACGGTCAAGCTGTCGATGTTTCGCACATGCGAGTTTTCGGGGCGAAATGCAGCGCTAAGGTCAACATTGTCAATGGCCACAGAGTAGACGGTGGGAGTAAATTTGAAAGTCGTACCATTCCTGCCACGTTTATTGGGTACGGCACTGGCGCCGGCAATTACTACCCAAAAGCTTCTGTGTTCTAGTGGTTGAAGAATCTGTCTTCTCAAGTTTCATGTTTTCCTCAACGTCATAAGTTCGAGTCTCAACCCGCGAACTCTTTTTTTTCCCCTTGTATTTCTGAGAACTTAGACCCATAGCATTGCACCACGCAGTGGGCCCCCGCGGCGAGCGGAAAGCACCACGCAGTGGGCCTCCGCGGCGAGCGGAAAGCCCCGCGCAGCGGTCGGGGTCTGGGGTGGAAAACCCCAGCCGTCCGGGCCGGCGCCCGCAACCCAAACCCAATGATCAAATAATAAAAACAAGAAAAATATCATTCACAAATGATACAAAGGAGGTAAGAAAACCGGAATTTTGAAGCTGCTCCAGCGAAACTCACAGGAAAATTGCCGTTTTCACCGAGCGGCAGGTCCACGAAGTGGGGCGCCGCAAATTTCGGTGAAAAACGGCAATTTGACTGTGCGTTGAGTCGGAGCAGCGGAAAAATGGAGGCGAAAAAAGGCAGCGAAGGAAAAGAACTTTGGCGGAGCATGTCACGTTGTGTCACAGATGCGTGACAGTTCGCGGCGTGGGTTTGGTCTTCCCTTCCACTATGTCACACATAATTTTCAAACGATTCGTGACTTCGGGCTCGATACTGATGTCGGTGGGGGAAATTACGAAATTAAAGAAAAAAGAAACTAAAATATTGCACGTGAAAAAGGGAGAGTTTGACGTGGCTTGGCAAGAGCTTCTATGGCTTGTTCTGCCAACTTCCCGCTTCCGATGCCGCCACTTTCGATACTGGGCGGCTCGATGAATTGAGAAGGTGTAGTTGAGTACAGGAGAGAAATATATTTTAGAGCACATAGGCCGGTCAAAATATAGCTTACAAGTGTTCATAAATATTTTTGCGTCCCCCTCTGCAATGTCTGCCTCAAAACAATTAAAGGTCAGTATCCTTCGATACTGAGCGGAGTTTCAATCCCAGTCAAAAGTCGGTCGGATGGATTGGTATGGTATGAGATAGAATGTCGGGATCAACAACCGAGTGTAATTATTTGAGATCATTCAATAAGGTCGGTCAAATCATCTCGTCTCATAACAGTTAACTCACACCAGTACACACCATTCATCGTGCTCGCCGCGACGCCGTCAACCGATTCCGTCATTGTGTCATTACTTGAATAAAAATCGTACGATGGTTGACATGTTTTCTCAGACTCTTCCACCTACCACCACCTTCCCTCCCAGAGTGCGCCCATGCCACGACCCAGGTCGCTTTTCAACCGCTCAGATCTCCGCAACAACAGATACCAGGTATGAGCTCCAAGTATCGCCCTGGGGCATTCCTAGGTCGCTGGGACCTCACACCTGAGGCTGCTCGTTGTGGAGATCTGAGCGGTCCCAAAGCGACCCGGGTCGCTTTGCACAAACCCGCTAATATGATATTGTTAGATACAGATACGATAGGGCTCCAGAATCTGTGATATGATATTGGTATAATACGATATGGCAAAAATCGTATTAGAGCATTTTGGCAAACGGTGAAAATCAAATTTCAGTTCGAAAAACTAAGCGAGTTTGGTGAAAAACTACAGTGGGCTGCCCACTGTTTTGCGGCTCCACAACCAAAATTTGGATACGCGTTAGCTGAAGAAAAAAACGATTTTTCACCGTTTGCCAAAGTGCTCTATTATTATCGTAATATGGACAGCACTAGTTCTCTGGGTGGCGGAAGCAAAACTCAGATTCGGCTGAAGTGGAGCTGGTGACGGGAAGCAAAACAACAAACGAATCAAATGAGCACCACTCGATCAAAACCCGTATATTGTTTCCAAAACGGCTGTATGTTGGTTCCGATGCTCCGCTTTTGTACTCTGTCCTCCAGGTCACCGATTTCGACAGATTACGCCGTAAACGGACGGTTACGGGACGGTTACGCTCGTTTGGGACCCGTCCCGTCTTGGGAAGTTTTCAGCTCAATTACGGCCGTAAAATTTACGGCGTAAGCGTAAAACGGACGGTTTGATGCCCTAGCAGCAAGACGATCGGGAACTTCTCCATTCCGAGGGTGATGGCAAAACGATCCAGATTCCCACGGTCGGTCATTGTTTGCCCTTCCCCAAGGGGATATCCCTCGGCCGGGAAAACACGTTTTCGGCACCCAGAAAAGCCTCGGAATGACCGATTTTTCAAGTCTGGTTTCTACGACAGACCGAGTCCGGCAAATATTTTCGGCAAGTATATGATTGTTTTTATATTCAAACCTTACTATCTAATCCTGATACTCAGAAATGCTCATTGTGTTGTTGAATTAAGAAATTTCATCGAAAATGTGCTGCTGCGAGGAACTAGTGGAATAACCTTTTTTGGTAACTCTGAATCGGTGTGACGTGGCAATTCAAACTCAGATCGACCAGCCTGTGTATCGACAAGCTTGCTTCCATACACAGGCTGGATTCGAGCCTAAGAGTGAGGTGAGGAGTAACGGCAGCAGCAGCAATAGGAGGATAACAGATTCAAGCAGAGTGTAGACTCCCTGTAGGCGCAGTTCGACTGTAGCATTACATAACATGAAGTCTTCTGCTCAGCGGTATGAACGAAAATCGAAAACGAAAACGCGGCTAGCTGATATTGATCAGGCGGCCTTCCAGGCCATCAAGTCCATCAATTGCGAGGATTCAGAAACGAAAATGACCGGTTTCAACACGGCAAAGAAGCCGAAAGGACTGGATTGATGTCACAGTCACAATGTACGTGGTCTATCGTGCTTGCTGAACGTGTCCGAGTGGCTGTACCAGGTCACGCACACGGCGTGCTTTAGCACTCTAAATTATCAATTGATCTAAGAGTGAAGATCACTCAGTGCAAGACTCAGTGCGCTCTGCACTTCAGAATCATAAAATAGAAATTTTTTACGACACCCATTCGTGGCAAACATGATATAGACGAACACTAAAGGCAAACAGGAAGGACTACATAAAGTAAACAAATATTATTATTTTATATTTTGGTTAATTTGTGTTGGCTGCCGGCAGTAGCTAAGTTGCACGAGCATATCAATTTGCGGGGAAAAACGGCAATTTCGGGTACTTTTGGTAGCTGCGAGTACAAAAGCGGAGCATCGGAACCAACATACAGCCGTTTTGGAAACAATATACGGGTTTTGAGTGGTGCTCGTGCTTACGTTTCGATCGAGCAAGCATGTACGTGACCGTGACCCTTGGCGTGATGACATCATAGAGCCGACCTTGACTTGTTCCGTGCCGACTGTTTCATTTTCGTTTCTGAACCTGCTGCCGACGGGCACCGCCGGCCATCTATACGCTATTCTATATATAGTCGTTTTCGTTTTCCTTTCTAGACTCGCTGCTCAGAAGAAGCCGAGTTTGCCGCAGTTGACATTGTGTGAGAAGTCCGAGGTGAGATAACCAGAGTCCGAGGCCTAGGTACCACTGGTGGCTATTGGTGGCTAATTTTTCTCGGGACCGGATGACAGCCTCTGGGTGGATTAGCCACTATTTGTACTACCTATTCACGGGATGCTAGGGTGGCTAACTCGAGCGGGAGGCTCAAAAAACTATTGCACACGAAGAGCCACAAATAGCCACCGGTGGCTTCCGCAAAGTCTCTAATAGCGCGTGGTAGCGGCCCGCATAGTTTTGATAGCCGTGATATCTCTGACAGCTGTCAATGGAGGATCTGGTAGCGGTCCATAGCAGCGATATCTGCACACTATGGAAGCTACTAAACCTACTCGCAATACTGGGACGGCTGGCTGAATCCCTGAGCTCTGGGTTAATTACAGTAAATAAATTATAATATTCAAATAGATTTGCAAAAACATCCACTATCTACTGTCCATCCTCCTCACCATTCGCGTTGCTTGATTCTTCCTGCTCGCCGTCTTCACCTTCATCCTCGCTATCGGTCAGACCGCTCCTTCCCGCCAAGGCTGCACGCAACGCCATCTCCTGATCCGCATCGATCTGGGACGTCTTGTCCACTGCGACCGAAGAGACGATCAGACCGTTGCTATAAATCAAAATCAGAACACGAAAGTCTTAGATTCCCATCCACTCACGATGCGCGCTTGAAGAATTTAGTACGTATGTTCTTGACGACTTCGGGTTCCATAGCGTTCCACTGCTCTATCGATGCAAGGTGTTTCGGATACATCTCCGCGATGGAGGTTTCGTCGAAGCCGGTTTGGACATAGACACCTGTCTTCCACTCGTTCGCACAGTGTTCAAGCTACGACAACCATGAGTAAGATTTTTGAGAATAATAGAAACACGTACCGCACAAAACTCAAGCGCCAATAACTCATTGGGGTAGGGATTGAATTGAGATTTGTAGACGATACCGATTGACCGCTTGTTCTTGAAGATAGATTGCTTCCGCATCGCGGAAAAGATCTTGTTTTCTGCGAAGTTGAGCAAGGGAGAGTCGGGGTCCTTAGAGAAACAATGATAATTAACCGATTGAATCAAGTAATGGCGACGTACTTTGTAATGAAATGCTGACTTCTCGACGAGCTTCGCGGCAAGCTTTTGGTTGAACTTGATTGCAGAGCTCGACGTCGTCCCCGTTTTGAAACCGTAGTTGTTGGCGAATAAACCGCGGGCAGCGCTGATAACCATACCACGGGCATGCGACCCGCGGGATGTGAGCTATGAGGAATGAATAGAAGAAGCTAAGAAATATTGAAGCATGACTCACAATTTTGGCGATGCGCTCAGTGAGCCTATAGCGCTGTCCCGCTATGCGCCCCGCCGTCCTGTAGGTTTCCTTGGCCCAGCTGGTCTGTTGGACGACGTCGGGGTTGTAGTTCTTGATAAGTATCTTCAATTCGTATTCGTGAGCGGCACGGTTGATGATAGCGGCGACGTTGGCCTCGTAATCACTAGCTTTCGGCTTGCCGCCTGAGGTGTACAGTGGTGGCAAATAGAAATTGCCGTGGCTTTTTGGCCAAAATCTTGCTGTATACTTCACCGAATGACATGAAATAAAATGTAGAAATAAATATATGATACCTCTGTACTGCTTAGAGCACTCAGTTATATATTACGCCCTGACAATGCATCAATAACAGGACAGTTTCTTATTATTGCCATATCTGGAAAGACTCAATGTATCCTCAGCAAAAAAGTGTCACAATAGGATGAAAGTACTTGAAAAACAGTCCTAGTTTCCACTTTTGCTGAATGGAATTGACCCTCATTTGAGCTCACAACAACCGCTCAGAGTTGGCTATTTTCACACAAAATAGCTGAAAATGCAGAGAAAATAGCTAAAATGACCTACTTCGAGCGGCTGTTGTGAGCTCAAATGACGATCAATTCCAGTCAGTCAAAGTGAGAACTAGCATTGTTTTTCAAGTACTTTTATCCTATTATGACACTTTTTTGCTGAGGGTACATTGTGTTTTTCCGGATATGGCAAAAAACGGAAACCATCCATTATTGATGCATTGTCAGTGCATGATATATTGCTGAGTGTTCCAAGAGGTACAGAAGTATCACATACCCATCTCTACATCTTATTTGAGGTCATTCGGTGATGTATACATCGAGATTTTTACCAAAAAGCCACGGCAATTTCTATTTGCCACCACTGTAATTGTCAGCGAATTTTGGTTCGGCGCGGTGACCCTTGACAGGCTCGACGGGTCCGGGAGGCGGTGAGGCGGACCGCACTGAACCGATAGCGGGTGAGCTGGTACCTGTGACCGGAGGGGCAGACTGGCGACGATGAAGGGAAGGAGGAGGTACTTGATTTCCTTTTTGGGAATTGTCGAAGAGGTCGTCCTCGTCGTCGGGCTCCATGCCATTGTGGTGAAGGAGAGAGTGGGGGGAGGGGGGCGGCGACGAGTTGTCGTTATGCGGCTGCTCGGGAGCAGTGAGGAAGGTGCGGTTGCTGACTTTAGGAGGGAGCGCAGTTCCGGGTGCAGCCTTGCGTCGAATAGTAGTCGCGGGACGCTGAGGGCTCCTCAAGGGCAACGGCCCAAGAGGTTTGATCTAGAAACAGGCGTGTTACGACTTTGCAATACCAATAGAAGGAACCATACCGAAGATTGAAAGGCGCCTTCATCTTCGGACTGCTCTTCACTTTCAGGCCCGTCAGCGGCGGCGACAGCTAGCGCAATGATAACCCCCGGTAAGCGAAGGTGTGAGACAGCAAGAAGACATACCTTTATGCTGCCCGCTGTTCCTCAGCGCCTTCTCCGCTTTCTTGAGCTGTCGCCTGAGACTTGCGACTTCCGAGACTTGATTCTCCTTGTCTGTGGAGCATAAATGAGAAGCGGGAACCGAGGTAGACGGCTTGAAAGACTTACTAATCTCCGCCTGCTTTTGCGAAGGATTGCGGGTGGCGGATGTGCATGTCCGAGTAGGGAGGACATCCCCTGGATTCACATCGTCAGCAGAGCGACGTGCCTTCTTGGCGGGGGGGCTTTGAGGTGGGAGAAGGGGAGTCAGAGTCGTCAGAGTCGGAGAGAACACGACGAGTCTCAGCCATGATGATGGGAGAAGGAGAGAAAGTGAGGAGCTATCAACAAACAAGGTTTGCTGATCACGTTTCGTCGGCGCGCGTGCACGGACCAACCGCTGAAACGTGACTCGGCCCATCAAAATCCTCTCCGTCTCTCCACCATGTCTAGCTCGTCGTGCCCGTACTGCGGCTCCGTCCCTCCGACATCGCAAGGGCTGCGCTCGCATATATCGCAGTCGGAAGCATGTCGTCGAGCTCATTTCAATCAATATACAGTGCCAAGCATCACATCACGGTTCCTTTTTTGGCAGGGGACGGCATCCAAAGTTAAACTCGATACTACATTATGCCGTCATCACCATTCAACTTAAAAACAGTGTAGAACGTCTCTATGGATGTGTAGCAACTCATCTTGTGCTTTGCAAGGCAATTGAACAAGTTTTTGACCTCCGAAAAAGTGAAACAAACCCTAATGATGGTTGATGCCATCATCAAATTCCCATATCGGTTAGGGTTAAGATCACGTGTTTCTCGGACTTTGCCGTGCCAGCATTGGGCGGATCACCCAGGTAAGTCAGAACAGACTCCGCTACACTGGGCTACCACTTTTTCGGGGTTTCTGCATGACAACTGAACACATTTGGGCTCAATCCATCCAAAATTAGAGCCAAAATGACGATTTTATTTTTTTTCAGACCCGAAAAAAGTGAAACACCGTGGGAAAAAGTGAGTTCTCGACGCCAAACGCATTCTTTTGGTCGGTTTCCTTCCTCAGAAAATCACAAATAAATTACAAAAATTTTCTTCCGCCCGAAAAAGCAGTGTTGGAGAAGTGGCGCTTGGCACTGTATGGCGGAAGAGTCCTCCGATTCCGAGCCGAGCTCACCAGGCTCAGACGATTCGGATTTTCCAGGCATGCCCGTTGACTCTGAGCTAGGGGGATTTAGCCCTGAACCTGCCGAGTATGAAGACGACGCAGATCAAGATCCGCCGGAAGATTTTGCTGTACCGCCGGCTCCCGAGTCTTCTGCTGCAGTGCCGCCAACAAATTCTCGCAAGCATCCACGACCGACGGTGGAGGAAGTGGAAGACGAAGAGGACGAGTTTATCCAGCCGTTCCATCCGGAGTACGAAGCAGGCGCGATATTCCGCGATGAACAGCCGTTTGAGACAGAATATGAGAGTCTTCGTCGACAACAAGAAAAAGAAAATTTGCCTCCGTGGGCACCGTTTGAGACACGAGAGGAATGGGAGCTTGCACAGTGGCTGATGACGTCTGGGATAAGCCAGGGGAAGATGGATGAATTATTGAAGTTGAAGGCGGTACGTGTAAGACGAATATTCGAGCCGGAGATTTTTCTAAATAACTCAAAGGTCCGCGAAAAGATCAATCCCTCGTACCACAATAGCCGCAGCTTTTACCAGCGTATTGATGCGTTGCCCCGTGGCCCCGGTTGGAAATGTGAATCGTTCAGCTTGACGGGCGATGAGGTAGATGGGAAGGGGCAGGCAAAGACGGAGGTCGTAGAGCTGTGGTATCGAGATCCCGTGGAATGCATCAAAGAGTTGCTGGGAAATCCGCTGTTCAAGGATCAGGGATACGAACCGTCTCGTCTTTTCAAGAAATTTGTTGACGAGAAGTTGGAGAATCGGAAGTTTAGTGAGATGTGGACGGCAGATTTCTGGTGGGAAATTCAGGTAAATTTTGTCAAATCACTCCGAGTCGCAAGTAACTCACCCAATAATTTAGAAACTACTTCCTAAGGGCGCAACACTCATCCCTATCATTCTCGCATCCGACAAAACACAATTAACGCGATTCAGTGGGGACAAGCAGGCCTGGCCGGTATACATCACCATCGGAAACATTGACAAGAAAACACGACGCTCACCTTCCCATGGCGCCACCATACTTCTCGGCTACATCCCTGTCCCCAAGCTTGAGATTTTCATCAAGAAACGGCGGTCAGCGATAGCCTACCAGCTCTACCACGACTGTATGCGCAAGATTCTCGCCACAGTGGTGACGGCGGGAAACAAGGGAGAATTGATGGCGTGTGCGGATCGGTGTAGAAGACTCGGCTTCCCTATTCTCGCGGCATTCATCGCAGACTACCCGGAACAGTGCCTCGTGTGTGGCTGCAAAGAGAACACCTGTCCAGTGTGTCAATGCGCCCAACGCCCGCGGAGATCCTGGCTCGGCGCCGTGGCGCGATCCCGACGAAACTCTCGAAATTCTGCGTGCCCAAGCGAACGGGGAATGCCCTATCGAGTTCGTTGAGCAACAACTGCGGGCTATCCAGCCATTTTGGGCCGACTTGCCTCACGCAAACATTTTCCGTTCAATGACCCCCGACCTTCTTCACGAGTCTCATAACGGCGCTTTCGGGGACCATGCCGTTAAATGGACCACACAAGCGATGGCAGGTGGTGAGGCCGAGATTGACCAGCGCTTCCGCGCAATGACGCCGCATCCTTCTCTGCGGCATTTTAAAAAAGGGATCTCTGGAGTGAGTCAGTGGACGGGAAGGGAACGCAAAGAGATGGAGAAGGTTTACCTTGGCATCCTCGCGGACGCAACCGACCCAGAAGTCCTGCTCGCTGCGCGTGCGATATTGGACTTTATTTATTATGCGCATTTTGAGACGCATTGCGACGAGTCGCTGGCTGAACTTGACGCTGCCTGGGTTTCTTTCCACGCTCACAAGCATGCTTTCATCAGGCTCGGGCTTCGCGACCACTTCAACATCAGCAAAATACACAAACTGAAGCATTATGTCGACAGCATTCGTTCCCGTGGCACGGCGGATGGAACCAATAGCGAGGGAATGGAGCGGTTGCATATTGATCTCGCGAAACTCGGTTATCGAGCGAGCAACAAGAAAGATTATACTCAGCAGATGACGGTTTGGCTCCAACGGCAAGAAGCGGTCCGAAAGTTCAAGAATTATATTCGTTGGGTTGACTCCGAGTCAGATTCCGCTGCCCGTTCTAGCGACTCGGAAGAATCCGACACCTCATCGGACTCTGATGCTGCCATACCTCCTCCTCCTCGTCGTCCGCCATCTTCGTCTCCAGCTTTTTCTCTCCCCAAAAAACCTCAGTAACCATATGAAGTTTGATTAATCAATCCCGGTATAGGCCGCAAAACAGGTTTAAGCAGTGTTTGTTTAATCAGCTTACACATAGAATTCACACACCACTACTGTCGTAGCCACAGAGGCAAGAGTAAGACTGCCAGGTGGAGTTGAGGGAGGAGAACAGATCCCGGGGGTACATAGGTCTCCCCAATATGTGAAGTCAAGGCAAGTCGAGACTCGATGCGGCACCTAGACACTTATCACAAGGTGGTGTGCGTGGAGCGGGCTTGAGAGCGAGGGACATTAGAGACGGAAAGGTAACAAATGGTCTTGAGGTCGACTGAGCCTACGAGGCGCGTCTTCGGAATCGAAAAAAATGGAGATGGAAAACAGTGAACGCACCCGCGCCAATCCCTTACGACGTTCATCTCCGCATCTACAATATTTCAACATACACCGTTCCTGCCCGCCCATGAACCGCCGCTGCAGCGGCATCTGGAGAAAGTAAAAGGAACAGAAAAATCAGTCATCTTCGTCCGCATTGACGGGGGAGCTTGAAAACACACCAGAATTCAAACTGCCAACGAGACGCGCTTCAACGCACAGTCCACGGAAAGTGACCTCAAGTTGGGTACTTGTAGGCCTATCGCGACTCGCAAGAGCCAGTCAGCTGAGGCAACTTAAGAGTACAAGAAGAGAAGTACGGAGCAACCCCACGGGCCGCCGTAACGATGTGAACACAACCAAGCATTTGAAATGAGAATGTTGAAGGCGTGATTGGATAGTCGAATTGGTGCTAGGCGAGTCCGTCTGGTCGAGCAATGCGCACCAAAGGAGGAGGATGGGAAGAAACGGTGTGATGTTGTGACACAAACAAAGGGCTTTCCACGAGCACGTGAATTTCCACGCTGTCACGACTTGGTGAATCTCGACTCGCACTCGACACTGTGAGATCTGAGACATCATTGCCCTCAAATTGCCCTGCCGCGCCCTGCAAGTCAGTCTTACACCACCATAGTCCTACTTGCTAATAAGCTGGATCTCTTCTTGGCTTTCTCGGCATGGACTCCAAGTGGACTCTGCAAAATGTTACAGTTACTTAGAAGTCAAAATCACACCGTCTTTCACCTCTGCAACGGCAAGAAATTGAACTACCTTTTCACAGTGGCGCTTTGAATTAGTATAATGTCTCCGAAGTTTACGCTGTAGTATGATAGATAAAGTTTTATCGGCTGGCATCTCGGGCTTTGAAAGTTTACTTACCGTATTACCCTTTGCAACTTTGACTCCGAGTCGTTGAACTGTTGTTCAACAGAAAAACTGTGATCCCAGTTGAGCATTGAACAACGGTTGAATTTCGATAATTCCAACTCAGGTCTGCACTGTGCAGAGGGAAGGTTTTGAAATTCATGATGTTGTTCAGGACCTTGTGTTAGGTATTTCGTCGTCATTTGTGTTAAATTTCATGATCTTTTGTCGGATTTCATGACGAAACGTTATGATCCGGGGTCCTGAAATTCCTAACGACTGTGGGCCCGTTCCTAACGTTTTTTCATGACATTTTGTCATGATCTTAGCAATGATTCGTCCGGAAGTACAACCAAGGTAGCCAGCTATCCCGACGCCTTACTCCTTATCAAACTCCATGGAA
Source organism: Favolaschia claudopus (assembly GCA_037176885.1). NCBI lineage: Eukaryota > Fungi > Basidiomycota > Agaricomycetes > Agaricales > Mycenaceae > Favolaschia > Favolaschia claudopus. The sequence continues at coordinate 1,946,277 of JAWWNJ010000020.1, read as the reverse complement.
GAGGTATAAAACAGGATATATTTCAAGTACTGGACGATACAGTTGCAGTACTACTAGTATAATACTCTGACCTTCAAAATCTCGCCACCATCACGATCAGCCGTACTTGATCAGCTTGCGTGGCTCGGAAACACATGTGACACTACGGAGAATGAAAAAGAGGTACAGTCGTCACTGTCCTAACCCATACCTCTGATAACCCATACTCTGCTGTAACCCATACTTTTTTGGCCCCACCAAGTTGGTTTGCAGTGAAATGGAGGCCATAACCCATAACTCTCTCATACCCCATAATCCATACCGTCTGCGAAGGTCATATCCCATGAAATCTCTATATCGGGCCCTTCAAGAAGTTCAACCGGCATGGTTTGGGATGATTTTACCTTGATTTTATTTGCAAAGTTGTAAGATGCACCGAAATCACCCATATTTACGCCAAATCCGAGTTGATGGGCCATTTTACCACTGTTCATGCACCTATCATGGATGAGGTAAGTGTTCCCGCGCCCCATATATAGTAATATCTCACGGAAAACGTGACCTAACACTGCCTCTGATCCCCTTTGAAAGCCATACACTGTGATAACCCATACCCTGAGGTGTATCCCGAGGGCTATGGGTTATGACAGTGACGACTGTATGTAGATAGAGAAGGGAAGTAACTCACCGCGTTAGACAGATCACTGAATGCTCTGTCGTCATCGAAGAGCCAAGTTACCACGACAGGGAAAGAGCGCATTAATGAGCTGCAATGCACTCTCGCAGTATCACTCACGATAATACCCTGCCCTGCCACTTCATCCCGGCTCATCCTTCGCTACCCCTTAATCCTTTGAGAGTGTTGCGCACTGCAGAAAGATCTAGTTCGGTTACGGCGGTGTGGATTGATCCTAGAGGGCGGTGACGTAGGGAAAGAAGCGTGGTCCGTTACAGCAGAGTGTGTTGGCGAGAGTGGCGGCGGCGGCGGCGCTCTACGATGGTGACTTGGAGGGAGGTCATGGTGGGGGGAGACAAGAGGCGTCGTGAGCGGCCGCAGCATATGTGTGCTACGGATGTGGAGCAATGCTGTAAGTGACGTCATTGACTCGGCAGCTCGGCCGCAGGACTTGAACATGGTTTTTCGAGGCCGAAATTCGTGATGTTTCGTCGTGAATGCAGGTTCAAGATTTTTATGTCACTTTTTGAAAGAGAATTATATGCATTAACCTGTAATGTGGTCCCACAGTTGAATATGAGTGCGGTATCACACCTTGTAACTTTTAGAAGTTTTGGAGCATCATGAAACCAGTCTTGAAATTCATGACGTGTATTCTAACGAAACGTCAGGAATCTTGAATTTCAAGACGATGATCTTGAATTTCATGACAAATACTTCTCACAGTGGCTGCCTGAGAAACAAAATCACCGTAACTCGAGATCAAGTTTTGAGTCGATGCTCGGCTCCGGCCGTTGCGGTGTATCTAACGAGAATTTCGAGTGCCAATACCTTCACCGATACTGGCATTGTGTTGCAGACAGTGGAAACACAGCAGCTTGAAGCTCATCGGCAAGAGGATAGAGCAGGGTGCTTGAGTTGAATACGATGCCAAGCTGTGTTGAATATCAAATCACGCGTCAAAATTGCTCGATTTCGCACGCAACAGGAGCCAATGAGCTAATCATCCCTAAATTCTAATCTTTACCCAAACAAGCGCTTAGACCCTCAGCATGCCATTCCTGAGAATTAGCGTGTTCCTGATGTGAACCTTGCAGTGGCCAACCGCAATCATTGTTGACTTAATGTTGACTGAGAATTTTACATAATGCTCATTCTGCAGTCCGACTTATTTATTTTCCCACAAATCCGAGCCAGATAGGTACATTTATTGCTCAAGCATTAGAAAATGGCAGGTTTCTTTGATGCCATGCACACACTGTCGACGCTCGAGGTGGACGTAATAAAACGTGACCGCGTTGTTGACAAGCGGGCACGTGATGTGAATATCAACCGTGTCACATCATTCGTCGTCAAGGCAGCCAAAAGGCAGCTTGACTCTGTTCCACCCCGCGCACTCTCCCTACCCTCCCTCATCTCCACTTACCGCCAGCGACAACGACGGACAGCTGCCTTCAACTGCCTCTGTGCTTTCCCTACGCGGCCTCGGATCGGTACCGCCTTACAGCGTGAGGAGTCAGTGAGATTCATCGAGGGAATAAGTACGTCAACTCACTTTTCTCTATTTCTCCCACCCATCGGCATTCTCGCAGCCCCCGTCGCTGTCATCGCCTGCCCTATCAGCCGCCTCAACGTCGAGCTGCTACTCGTACTCTGTACGCATCGTCTCGGAATGGTAAGCACCGTCTCTTCACGTGATGTCTTTTGCCGACAATTTCGAATTGTAGTTGCAGCGCTTGAGATTCACTGCGTCAACAATGTTGTGATTGTGAGTCTCATTCAAATTGTCCTTTCGTTCTTCTTCCCTTCACGTTTGCATCGAGGTTGCTGTTTTGTTAAACGGACCATTTGTTCTCCTAATCTGACGGATGAACACTGCTTAAACCGTTTTGTTAATTTGTAACATAAACAGTGATTATCTACAGATAGTCAATAAATTTGATTCTTCCCCCGTCTTGATTTCAGTGTTCTGTTAAACATTGATTAACGACCTCTGATTAATCCGACTTGCGCAGTGCCAATGCAAGCGGGGCCGCAGGTTCAGTTAACGTTCATGCACAGGCCCAGGTAGGTGTTTACATAGCAGAGCATTGCTTAAACGTAATTTGCGGCCTATACCGCAATTGATTAATCAAACTTCATATAGATTCATAAAACCTTCCTTCCCCGCTGCGTCTGCTGGAACCATCGCTCGGGACTTTTGTGCACCGCGATTTGTGGACAAAGTGGCCGATTTCCTTTTCGATTCACACCGGATGCAGGCGCGAATTGACGAATCAACGAAATTTGCAGTTTACAAGCGTGTAAAATTAGGGCTTCCTTTTCTTGCGGAAGTCGCATCCGAGGATCTGCGCGACACTGTTCGCGCTTTGAAAGCTGTCCCACCCAAGAGCAGCTCCAAGGGTTATAAACCTGGGAAGCCAGGGACGTTCGACACAGTCCTCGTTCGCACCAGACCGCGAGCTGAGGGTGCGCCGCCGACAGATGGTATGTTTGAAACAAAATTTTGATCGCGTGCTCAAATAACTTACGTCGAATTTCAGGTCTATCAGTCGCTCGGGTCCGTGTCATCTTCAAAATTCCAACTCACATCATTCCCGAATCCCCTTCTTGCGCTTACGTCGACTGGTTCAGACCTCTGCAATCACCGCCCACCGATGGTATTGGGATGCATAAACTTTCCCTTTCTTCGCGGAATCACCAGCAGAATTCGGAAGTGATTCCGCTGAGTCAAATTCTTCGTTCTTGCCATTTGATTCCGCGATTCGGCAAATCTGCTAATCGCTCATGGACTTCAGATTCAGTCTTGGACGAGGCAAAGGAATTTTATCTCAACCCTTACCTCCGTCACCACGATTTCCACCTCTTTCGATATCAAGTTGCAGTTCATTTAGCCCGAAAGAAGGAAGAGGAGAGGCGTGTTCGGATGCGGGCGTATGGTCGGGCAGGTAGATAGTGGTGTCGGTGATGTAAATGAATTTGAACGATTGGTGGTCAAAATCCATTTGCGTCATCGGATTCACAGAAGCAAGCGGCGATCAACTGTCAACACAACTCTGTAATAGAATTTCTCAGGAATCAAAAAACCTCTTCTTGCCTATATCAGCTCCCAGAGTATTGCTCTGCTCACCTATCTCTGGGGTCTACAGGGTTATAAGCCTTTGCTATATTGTCTACCGAGTGCTACCATATCTAACCGAGGAGCTATCAGTGATATTGATGGTATCGTAATCACCGGCATCTATGGATCAGATCCGTGTTTCCTGACGTAAGATAGAGAGCGTGGGATCCCCGCACCCTTATGTCAGCATCACACTGTGACATTGTCACGCTCGACGTCGAGGGCTTATAGCACGATGCTAAGGTCCAGATTGGGAATTTTGCCCAATACAAGTCTTAGATAGAGGTTCAATGAAGGGTTCCTATTGGGCAGAGTTGCCAAAATGTCCCTTGGTCTCTTGCTATATGACCCACAAAAAAAATCAGACCACTTTTTTTCTGAGTGTTTCTATGTGGTTTTCTCACCAAATGAGACACTTTTCAAAAACTTCGGAGGAAAATTTGGCCAGCACAGCCACATGATAGTCATCTCGGCATGCTTCGCCAGCTCGCTTAAGGGTGGGACCTGTCAAACCTTTGCGGCGCAATGAGTGACAGAAACTCCTTGCAGTGTGGAAGGGCTAGAATGTCTTCTAAAGTCTGTAGGTCAGCCCTTCCGCAGGCCGGAAAGAGCACGAAATTTTTTGTGCGACTGGGGATTTGGCCGTGGGAACGATTAATAAGCGTTACATAACATGCTTAAGTAAGGTGCGGGGATCCCACGCTCTCTATCTTAGTGGCGAGGAAGGTGGATTTGGCGACGGCGAAGTGGTGCACAATATCACCGCAAAATGTCAAACGTGACACCCTCGATTCCTCTATGCCTGACCTTAGCCCGCGAGCGGAGGCAAGAGGAGGTCGGACAGAAAATTGATGATATCATGCTCAGAAAACTGGCGAGAGGGGTGGGGAGATGTACCACGTGACCGGACCGATGTCCGATCCCGTTACTTACTATCGTTTGTACGAGCTATGGGACCCGTGCCTTCGCCACTCAGGACCCTTTAACCGTTTTGATCTGCACTCACTTGCTGCTTTCAAAGCCGCACTGCCGCTCGCTGCACTCGCCGGCGCGCGTCGCCGTGGGGGAGGGCGTGGGTAAATTCACGTGCTGCGCACGTGGTTTCCTGTCAAAGGCTGTGCCGTGCTCTAGGATTCTCCGCTCTCCCCAATGCAATCTTTTTGAGACTCGACGTGCAATGCAATCGTTTAGAGTATAACGGCTACATGAGGCTACTTCTTCTTCTTCCTCGTTCCCGCTGCTGCCGTCCCATCCTTCCTCTTTCTCTTCTTCCCAACGACATTCGAACGGTCTACGCCTTCACCTGGTGCAGCAACCTCCGTGAAAACCGCCGGTATTGACACCTTCGGTATCCCCAGCGCCAACTCCTCCGCCTCGTCAACTTTCATGCTTTCCCAAACCTCGTGTGGTAGTGGAGTTCCACCGGGATTGAGGGGCGACGCGTATTCCGGGTGAGCAGCGGAGAGGTGTTCCGGCATATTGTAGCGCCATTGCGCGCGCTGGCAGGTACCAGGTGGAGGTTGGTCGGGATGACACAACTTGCAAACAATCGGAACATTGCGACAAGGTGTAGACTTGGAACCGTGCTCGGCTGATTTGTAGGTGATGTTCACGCTCTTTTCGCATTCAGTTAGAACGTGAGTGGTCGGCCCTTTTGTCAGTAGCGACACTTCGCACGCCGACTTGCCTGACGAAGCGCACAGACCACAAGGCAAGCTCAGTCCGACCTGAAAAGACGTCATTAGAATATACCGAAATTTCACATCTACTGCGCGTACCGGCGTACGAAGCGATTCAGCAACTCCGCGTATGGAACGAAGGACATGCGTTGAAATGTGCGTGCGCCATTCGTTTGGTCCCTTCGGACGTTGACCACAGAGAAGGCATACACGCTGAACTTTGCTGTCGTGTTGCTGCATGAGCTGCTGAGTGCCATCTTGACAGACAAGCGCACGATTTCCTGACAGAAGAAGAATGAGACTGACTATGAATGTAAAGAGGTAAATGAATACACAAACCGTTGTCAAACGAGTATGGGAAATCAGCGGACTTCTTGACACTCGCAAGTGAAGTAAGCGCAATCTTTTCCTTCACAACAACATCCCAAAGCATCTCGCAGACGGCGCCCATGGGACCGTCATCCAACTCCCAAGACCGACCCTCTGAATTAATCTCATAGGCACGATCTCCCAGACGCGGTACAACATCAACGGGACGATGATTCACGAGCTCGGTCAGCGCCCCTAGAACTGAGACAATCACCACCTTCTCCGTTGTTTGCTTGATCCCAGCGATGGCGGAATCGACCTTTAAAAACCGGCCGTTCCAAATCCAAGACCAGGGAGACTTGTCTTCGCTTATGGGGTCTGGACGGTGGGAATTGAGAGCGAATGCCGATTGGGCTGCACCAGAGCACTGTCGGACTCAGGAAGAATGTCGTCCAGCGTAGGAACCATTGTCAAGCTCAGAACTTGACCACTGAGCTTGACTTTGGCCTGAGGATTTCGGATGGTCGGTGCTAAGATGCTGCCGCGAGAGACGCCGTCTTCATGGATAGCAGTCGATCGAACAAGAGCAAGAGAGAGAGTCTGGTTCGTCCGAGGGAGGGTACAGAAAGGGTCACCAAGGATGAATGTGTTGGCGCCGAGAAGAGCTTCGGGGTTGACGTCGTCGCGCTTCTTGCCATTGACTTTGGTATGACCGCGCACCCGTCTCAAGCGCTCGGTTGACTTGGGCTCGGAGTCTGCATTGATAACGACGCGGCAGATGCGCTGCTTGTGGACCCATTTCCCTTGCACGCTGAGGTAGTCGTTGGGATCAATTCCGCGTCCGGACGGAAGGACAAGCTCGGGAACCTCCTCAAGACTCTCCTCAAAAGTGATTCCTGAGCTTTGATCCTCGATGTCGTCGTCATCTTCGTCGGGAGAAGCAGTCTTAGCCTGAGAAGGGTTGGTGGAAGAGTCGGTCAAAGGGACCAGGACAAGAAGATGAGGAGGGGTCAAGAGGTAACACATTGGAAGGAGTTGAAGTGTATGTAGGACTCTGGGGGAAAGTGCAGCTTTGAAAGAATTTGTTCTGCGACCTTGCGTCCTTCTTCCCATACCGACGGGATGTGACAGTCACCCGCAATCGCATGGCCAGCCCACGATACCATGTTCAGGTGATCAACACCCTCGGAACGTGTCATGCTAATACGTCGCTGGCCTTGATCGAGGTCCGGTTGGCGCAAGTATACGGCTTGAAGATCGCACGCGCGCCCTAGCGTTCGATAGCCTGTGCATAACTCATTGCCGAGTTGTGACCACCAAGCATGCGCAGTTTCCCGAACAGTCGTTCCAGTGGGTCGTCGCCAACCTGAAACAGGTAGAAAGGTAGCCGAGGGTCCAATTTTTGTTGTTTAGCTAAGCAGAAGAACGCGTTCTTAATCATGGATTGGGAATCGCCGTATAGTTGGTTCGACATGAAGGTAAGTCTATTCATACAGAACAGGGTAAAGGTGAGGTGCGTATGGTCGAGAGATGTGTCATTTGCTCTGAAAGCGACATATCGGGGGTTATAAACGGAGCGAGGATAGACTTGAGGACGAGAGCGAGAAGGCGGATAGAATCAAGGTCCGCCGCAGTATCGGCATCCACCTGGCCGAAGTCGAATGCAAGGAAGTCGATAATGGCTTCCATCAACTCGACTGCACGAGGTACGTCTTGAGGATCGTCTGGAAACAAAACTTTACGCACAGAGTCTTCGGACTGTTCGGGTAGACGGGCCAGGAACCGGGTAAGCACGGCGGGATTGATGATGCGTCCATTGGACAGAGCCATCCCAGCCGCAGAGCGGATGAGAGTACAAACACCTGCAAAAATTGAAACATTCAAGCGCTGAATGGAGCAGGATCGGATGTACATACGCTTAAAGATATGCTTGTAATCGAAGTCGAGGGTGATGCTGTGAATACCGGTAAAGATGTTGAGGCCGGCCATGCCAGCAAGAGTGCCGTAGAGCGGAGAGGTCGGGCCTAGCTTATATCGCACAAATTGGTCATACCCGGCTTTGCGACGAGAAGGTTCGCCATCCGTTGACCACGACCAAGGCATTCCAACCTTCGCAGCCGCATGCTCAACCCAAGCTTCCGTCACAGTCTCGTATATCATGCTGGACTCGGCGGGACCGACCGACTTGCATGTAGGAAGCGCCATAATTGGGTATGTGCCGGATTCGCCGAAGCAAGAAACGGAGACGACGGTCATCTCCTTGCCCAGATGAACATCGCCTGATTTGATATTCTCCGCAATCTTCAGAGCATCATTGTAACTCTTGAGCTGTAGATTCACCTTCGGTGAGTGTCGCCAGCACAGGCCGCCAACACTGTTGTTATGGCGAAAATGACAAGCACGCTCTTCAAGCGCAACCTCGTCGATGAGGAGATTGACACCACGAAGGGGTTGGGGCGTGGCGGCAGCTTCTCGAGGCCTCAGAACGACTTCACGGATGTTGTGTATTATGTCGTCGATGGAGATCATGCCGACGGTTGGCATGACTTTGGTGAACGCCATATGAGTGCGCAACGTCCGAAGGGAGGGGAGTCCGAGTCTATGGTTGACAGCATACAGCAATTTTCGACCACCGAGACGAAAGACAAGAAGGGCGATGTCGAGGGTACGGGAGTCTAGGACGGGACGAGGCTGGTAGTGCGGACTAAATCATCCGGATCAAAGCACTTGGGCTCGACCCGCGCCGGAAACCAACGCTGATGAGCTGATGAAGGCGGGGTAGGTTGTTGTCGACAATGGCCTCCATGAATCGACCGTAATCCGCTAGTCTTCGAACTGCGGTAGCAAAATTACGCGCCGTATTGAGGCTCTGCATCAGGTATCAATCTCAGATGGCCATGATAAACGCGCGAAATTACCTTCAGACGCCATTTCCGCGCCTCTTCCGTTCGGTCCGCGAGGAGGTTGCGAATCTGGCTCCAGCTCAAATATCGATGGTTGATCCGCGAGTCTGCCTGAAGAGCAAGGTCGACGAGTTTCTGTACCTCAGCCGGGATCTTGGCGCAATGCGCGCAGCAGCCATTCAGTTGCGCTTCGCCCGTGCATTGCATGGAGATGCCGACTATTCTTGTTCCGCGGCTGTGGATCTCGACATCGAAGGACAGTGAGCCGGGTTGAACACCGACTCGGTGGTCTTGTGACTGTCGCTTTTTTTTTTGTATCAGCATTTATATTCCGCAACAAGCAAAACCCTTAGTGCTAAGACGCGGTGCCCGAAGGCGAATAGGTACTGAGTGAAAGATCGTCCGTGGTATGTACAGTATAGTTGTGGAGAGGGTGGGTGAACGCATCCATCGTGGAACGGTAACTGGACATAAGGACATAGAGAAAGAAAAGGAAAAGGGGCATAAAGAGGTCGGCCTTTGAGCGAGGCAACCAGCTCGCATCGCAAGATCCCATCGACTCGGGTCCATCACGCCAGCGAGCCACGGAAACTGAAACTGCTGTAAAACCTTGGTTTAACCAGTCTTTGCTGGCCAGGAGCTAAACAAACGGGGGTCCCAAATTCCCGAGCCTATCAACAACGTCGGTACACTAGCCGCTCGTCCCGAATTTTGGGCAGGCCGGTCCAGTACGTCGCGGTTCTGGGGTCGGTGATGGATGAATGGAAAGGGAAATGGATGTGGGAGCAGGCTCGTCGCAAGTGACGGGTCGCCAAACCAACTGTACAGGTGAACGGGGCATGCCTCGTGGCGGGCAAGCGAGGTGATACGCGGCAGCGTGTGACATGTAACTGTTGAGATGGTGGTAGAAGGCAAGAAAGGAATGAATCAGATGCGACTACGACAGGGGGTAAGTACATGACGACAGGGGCTGAGTACATGGTGACGATGACATAATCACCTCCTTCCAACACTCCCCCTCATCGCACCGAGTACGAAGCCAAAATGTAGAACCAAAACCAAATTAAGCTCCCCCTGGAGTCGTCGCATATCTTCATCGGCAATATACACCATCGAAATCGGCGTGACGGGATGGCTCGGATGAAAGAATGAACGATGTCGAGGATAACATAAACTGTTTTCGATATTCGCATTAGGACAGAAGGTGGTCGTCCAGCAAGGGCATCGTTTCCCGCCGGTCCTTCTCGGGCGTGAAGGTGGTCGTCCAGTGAGGGGGTCGTCTCCCACCGGTCCTTCGGTTTGGAAGGTGGTCGTCCTCGAGGGGGTCATCTCTCGTAGGTCCTCCCGGTCTGAGAGTGGTCGTCCCGCGGGTGGGTCGTCTCCCGCAGGTCTCTCCGTCTGAGAGTGGTCGTCCTTCAGGGGCTGTCTCCCCAAGGTCTCTCGGTCGTCGTCATGTGTCGAATTCGGGTTTATGGAATGGAAAAGAACGATAAATGAGTTGGGGTTCAGCAGCAGAAGCAAATAAAAGGAAGCTGAGGGCCCATAACCTGTTGAGATGGTGGTAGAAGGCAAGAAAGGAATGAATCAGATGCGACTACGACAGGGGGTAAGTACATGACGACAGGGGCTGAGTACATGGTGACGATGACATAATCACCTCCTTCCAACAGTAACGGATGTCGTGGGGGGACGGTGGACGAGGAGTACGATGAATTGGCTGTCGTAGGACGTCGTGGGGGGTGTACAATGCTGTCTGGGTGTTTGGAAACCGGGTGGTAGCAGATAGCGGAGGTTGCAGCGAGTTTAGCGTCGAAATGAGGTGGATTCACCTCGGCGTTGCGGATGACGTTGGGGAACGGTTTAGCCTTTGAAGTGGAATACTTGGGTCCTTCAACATTGAAGGGGTCGGCGGGACGACGAGGTGCTGTCGAAATTTTGAGAGCGGGGCGCAAGCCTGGCTCCCCTCTTGTCAGACCACATCGTGGTAAGAGATCAAGAGGCACCTGTTGTGACTGTCGCTGCATTCATGCTGCACATATATTTGAAGTGGGACGGCAGTAGCTGTGTGCGGGTGAGGAGAAGACAGCCGGCGCAACCGGCTGGTCTCCTGGTCGTAGGGCGAAGGATGCGCGAGAAGGCACCCTACCAGCACCTACTCTACAAGCCGTCCCAATGAGTACTGTAGCCCTACAGTGGTGGCAAATAGAAATTGCCGTGGCTTTTCGGCCAAAATCTTGCTGTATACTTCACCGAATGACCTGAAATAAAATGTAGAGATAAATATATGATACTACTGTACCACTTAGAACACTCAGCTATATATTATGCCCTGACAATGCATCAATAACAAGACAGTTTCTGATTATTGCCATATCTGGAAAAGCTCAATGTATCCTCAGCAAAAAAGTGTCATAATAGGATGAAAGTACTTGAAAAACAATGCTAGTTATCACTTTGATTGACTGGAATTGAACCTCATTTGAGCTCGCAACGGCTGCTTGAAGTTGGTCCTTTTAGCTATTTTCTCTGCATTTTCAGCTATTTTAAAGTATATGCTCGTTTCAGCCTCCCTAGTACTCGTGTATACTCGACGTTTTTCTGAAGATACTCTAGTTGTTCACTCTATACTAGAGAATCTGCGGATTGAGGTATCCCCCGACCCGCGCAACCTCACGGCCGCGCGCGGGGTGGCCTTTGTAATCCACTGCGATACAGCGGCCGCAGATAACACCATCTCAGAAATTGTGATTTTTTTTTCCTAACCTTGTAAGTTACAGTTTGTTTATTAACGCACAGAACCCCTCAATCAGCCAGAGCGGCTTATCTACACCTGGAGTGAAATGCGTCTAGAAAAACGCGGATGATGTGGGAGCGAACAGAGTCCTCCGACCACCGTATTCTACGATGGTCAATATACGAGTATGTTCAGTGCATAGCACGCACCCGTTCTCCGTCAACGCCGCTAAGAGGCTCTGCTTCACTATCCGTCCCTCAATGCCCTCTGCAAGGGCTAAGGTTAAGATATTGCGGTTTCCCTCTCCGTTTGTGGCGCTATCTACATGCATCTGTGTCCTCAGGACTTCCATGCGTGCCGCCGTCTCAGCGATTGCTTCCTGAGCTGTCAAACCAGCAATCTCGAACTCTTCAAGTTCAGCATCAATGTTGTTCACTATCATTTTAATCACCGCATGTCGACTAAGTGGTGGAAAGACACACACTTTGGAGAATGAGTGGTACAAGCTGCTGTCGTCTGCGTTGAATTGAGAATCGCTGCAGGAAGGATTCAACACCCCCGCCGGGCTTCCACTGAGCTTCCAGCAATTCAATATCCGACTTAAGAGCCTCTACCCGCTTCCTGACTACTTCACGTGAGTGAAGTCCGTCGGGTAAGCAGGAATAGTACGTTCGAGGCCCGGGGGCGTCGAGGGGGATTTACTGGGCAGAACATATGACGGCGAAAGCGACCACAAAGGCTCTCCGAGTACTTCCGATGAATTTGAGGTTCGGACATCCAGACGGAGGGGATTTTTGACTCTTATATTACTAGGGAAATTATAGTATAACGTAGAATAAATGAGCAAAACGATCTGGGGCTCACATCTGGCAATCGACGGGCACAGCAAGAATTAATAGCGTTATTGTGATCCACAGGAAGATTGCAAGGCCGAGACATAAAATGCTCGGGAGTCACTTGAGAGGCAAGTGCTGTTCTGGATGGCGACCGTCAAGACCAGTACACCGAGTATACTTATGGTGGTCTGAGTGAAACGCAAGACGAGACCAAGCATACCACAACGGAGCATACATAGCTCCAAGAGCAAAGCTCGCTGCAGGGACGAGTCAAAGTGGAACTGCACCCCAAACCGAGCTAGGCAGAGTGGAAAAGTCAAGGAACAAAGCTGTCAGTACACACTGGTGGACGGACGGCCGCTGCCTCTATCATGGTAGCATTGGATGAAGGGGATCCCCCAAATGCGACACTCTCGAACTCAGACTCGTGGCGGTGCCGCCCCGCAATTGCGACACTGTGGCGCATGAACTGGCTCATTAACCGTGCCTGTGGTTGGCTATGTCTCGGCTAGACATAGCCAAATGATCCTAGGTGATCCTGATGTTTCCGGCTGATCCCTCCTGTCAAACTCGGCATTTACCGCGCAACCCAACCGTTTTAGGTCGTTTCCTTAGAACGTCGTAGCTTCTGTCGTGCACTTCAATTAAAGATTCAAGAGATCCTGCCACTATAGTCAATACATACCCGTACTAAATTGCGAGGAAATATGGACACAAAAAGAGATGTTTAAGTTGGAAGTTGAAAGCCTCCAACTTGAAGATTGCAATTGAATGCACTGCACGATTGACTGCAAACCGTTTTGATCTCAAAAATTATTTGAATGGAATTAAATACTCACATTGAATATCTCTGCCTTGTTTGTCAAGTAGTGAAATCAATTTGGTGCACCTAAAATTAAAGAATCTGCAACTGTTGCAAGTAATCAGTTGAATTGCCGTGATTTCCAACTCAAGTTGACCGGATACTAGTGAAATAAGAACCTTTTAAATGGTCGCCGGCGCATTTTTGAATAGATAGATGTCGGGACGCAAATTTTAGGCATTGAATTGGCCGCGCAGCGCCGAAAAAATCAGTATATCAAGGAGCAGCATTCAGATTGGATATTACAGGAATGCCACAGTTCTCTTTCTTGTAAGAGCTGGGAAGAGGACCGAGGAAAGACTCTGAGTTGGTCCGAAACGGCTGAGAAAAGGTCAGAGCCACATATTAAGCGCTCGTTTAGCGCCCAAGGCCGAGGCGCCGTGTTACGGAAGATTACGAATCTTGAATTCCATTGGCTGTGTCCTATGTCGTTTTGGGACGCAAACCCGAATAGACATAGTCTTGAATTCCCTGATGTTTACTCGATATGGCAAAAGAATCAAGATGAAATCAAGACACTGAATTGTAGATTGTGCTCGCTGCAGCAAAGTTGAAGCTCTGAGATTTGAGAACATTCATGCAGAGGTATCTAATAATCTCTCCTCTTTCTCCCTCTTTTTTTCTCTTTTTCTGCAACTTGAAAACTTGATTAATTCTCCGTAACCACAGACATAGTACATAAGCCCATGAACTGAGGTCTTGCGACACTCTCGGGAATATCCGTTAAATGCGGCGCGCCTCGGCTGTGTGGCGGCATCGGCAATTGCCAACTAGTAAGTACATCTTGTTTGATGGGGTAAGCCAAGATGCCGACCGCGAGGGTTCGTGTGGATGCACCGGATGCTTATCCAACTCAAAGTAAAAAATGCAAACACAAACCCAGTGATGGAGTCTGACCGAATTTCTAAGGAGAATTCAGCCAAGAATGAATTTTTCTGGGCCATACAAACTTCGAGCTATTGTACATAGGGAAACAGAAACTACTGGGCAGCAAAGTAGGTAATTAGTTGAATCTTGTCGTATTTTGGTCTGCCAAAAAGTCCATCAATAATGACTCATTTACAGCACCTGGAATGGAGCGGGAGCGACGGCGGACGTGAAGCTCTCGGATCCAACGGGAACCACAAAGTTGCCTTGGGTTCTCCGAGTCATTCTAGAAGGAAAAATAACATATCAGAACTCACGAGCTGAAGGAAACGGCGTAGAATCCACATATCTGGTGTATGGACATCTGCAAACACAAACATGAAGCACTGCAGCAATTTTTGAAGGGGTTTGACATTACCTTGTTCTGATTTCGCCGCCAGTGCTGCTTGGAGCAGGATCCACCTTCAACGCGTCATGTTGCCGGTCGATCGATAGAGGAGTGTCTTTTGACTGGCCTGGAATGTACCAAAATTCTTGTTTTAGCAATAATTGGCTCGGATTCGGCACATGAACATACCGCGAAACTTTTGTTCACCAAACAACCTAGATAACCAACCGAGGTCAAGGTCAACTCGCCCACCACCAAATCAGAAGCGCACTATTTTTTTATGGGATGTATCGATCAGTCGAAGAGCTTGAAGCGTTGCAGGGAAAATACTCACCCTGTTTCCGCCGGCAGGTCCGGAGACCTGCGCTTGAGTTTCATTCGCAGTTTGCCCAGCTCTCGTCGAGGAAGCGCCCATGTTGAGTTTTGTATTTACTAGTAGACGGCGTCGACGACAAAGGAGACCGCGACAAGCCGTCCGGGGGCGGGTGGTCGAAGAGGAAGAGAGAGAGGATGGAAAATTACGTACCCGAATTCCCAGAATAGCCGTCAGCAATTGGTCGGCAACGACAGTGTCGCAGCTCGCGTCACACTGGTCGACAGTGGTGCAACTCGCGTGGGTCACTGCCACGAGTCTCCGGTCACTACCTGTTATGGCGGTCCAAATCAACGCCAAAAAAAGGGCCTTTCTCGGTCCTAAAGTTAGAGTAAAACAAAGATAATTTGGTCAATCTCGGTCCAAGATAGAGTAAAACTTCTCCGGCGAGAGAAATTTTGGTGAAGTAATCATGGTTTGACCCCCTCCCAAGCTGATTTTGGGACCTTATATAGGGCATTTTAGTAGTGAAAGCGACCCTGACGTTGCCGGAGAGTCAAGATTCACACAAAAGTGCGAAATTGGGCATGAAACAGCCGAAAATTCCATTTTTTGCCCCCAAATCATGGTCCGGACTAGAGTAAATCAGCCCTCTGAGGGACCAAAAGTGTAGAGTACATCAATCCCAATTTGGCCTGAGATGCGGACCGACTTAATAGGTAGTGACCGGGGGCCTGTCTGAGTTCGACAGTGTCTCACTTACTCTACTACATCCCCTTGAATGAATGAGTCAGAGGCCCTGAGATTGTTTGGCGCGTACAAACAATCTCTCCCCTACTGTTCTAGGCTTGTTGGGTGCTCCAGCTGCACGTCCAAGGCCACCCGGCTCCTCCTTTGAGTGGTTTGTGGAGCAGCGAACCAGCCATATCTTCACTGGATGCTGGACATTTCGCATCTTTATTTCTGTTCAATTCGAAGAGGTAGATGTCAGGTGTTCTCGCAATAAGACCCTCGAGATACTGGGGAAAGAGTGAAACACGACGAAGGATAAGATGGGCACAGACCGCGATGTCGAAAGGAGTGAGAATACGGGGCCGTCCTAGCTCTACAGGAATTCGGACGTGGCGTCCCGTTGTCCGCCACGTTCGTAGTATTGCCCATTGACGCGTCGTTCGTCAACATGTTGGGTATGTGGACGGTTTGGGACGTGCTGGACGCTTGTCCGGCGCCGTGGGTCGGATTCTGGCAAACGACTCGGTGGAACAGGCAGTACGTGCGTAATCCACTCACTAAAGCCACAGTCTCATGTACCCCCTCTATTGTTCACAGAATCCCCAAACTCAAGTTACCCTTCGTTGGCGTCGTAGTGCACCAAAGTTACAGTTGCGGCAAAATCAATTTACTTACCAAATAAGGAAATTTGCATCAAAACCGCTCTACCGCACAACAAAACCACCACAAGCACGTTGAAATAGCACCAAGCGCCTGTACTCCCGGATTTGAGCCGGTCTACGCACAAAAAACAACCGGATTCGTCATGTTTCTCACTGCTTTTGGTGCACTTTATGAGACAAAGTTGCTGCTTATCCCGGCGAAACCAATACAAAGACGCCAGTTTTTCTACATCAGGAATACAGGCCAGCAGTTCTTAGTATTCCTATCAACTTACCGCTCGCAAAAAACGAGCAAAAGGAACGAGTTGACGAGAATTTCCTTATTTAGTAAGTAAATTGATTTTGCCGCAACTGTACTCGGTTGGCCGCTCACCCCCGCCTTTTCTCCGGTACCGCTTCGAGTGTTTGTCTACGCGCTAGTCATTGGGGGAGCTTGCTCCCCCTTTTATCAGAGCGGACACCAAATGGTGATGGGGCTGTGCTGGAGCGTATGATGGGTGACGTAAATCAGAAACCGCCGTGATAAAACACGTTCCGAGAGCAATATCAGTGATGCGGCGTGATCCAGCATACGCCAGCGTGATCCAGCGTGATGCGGGACTGATTCCGGTGATGTAGCGCGGATTTTGACAGCTGTGAACGCGTCTTCGCGGGCGCTAACGGTGTTGCTGAACGAAATTTGTGTGAAAATAGCCAACTTTGAGCGGCTGCTGTGAGCCCAAATGAGGGTCAATTCCATTCAACCAAAGTGGAAACTAGGACTGTTTTTCAAGTACTTTCATCCTATTATGACACCTTTTCGCTGAACCCTCATTGTGTTTTTCCGAATATGGCAAAAATCGGAAATCATCCTATGATTGATGCATTCTCAGGGCATAATATATTGCTGAGTGTTCTAAGAGGTACAGAAGTATCACATACCCATCTCTACATTTTATTTGAGGTCATTCGGTTCAATCCCTCAAGAGGGATTCTCGATTGGATAAAAACTTACAATAAATAGTTTTTTCCTCGGGTCAATTTCAGACATCACTGATGCAATCAATCCATCAAGCACGTGCACTTACGCAATTTCCTAATGCAGACAACCTAACATAAGTTATACCCCATTCAAGTAGCATATAGGTGAAAGGAGATGCAGTAAGAGACAGCTAGCAACTCACTTGACTGCCTCTGACCCTTCTCCGCTGCGAGCAAGGCAATATTAAATTTGAAAACTTTTGTTGCGTCGATTTGAGACATCAATGATCCCATCAATGATGGGAGTTATTTGGTGGTGTTTAATCGATGCGCACCATAGCAACTTCTTTCGATCTACGGCACCGGAACCTCTTGTTTGTGCTCCAGATTACCCATTTGAGAAGAAGAGGACGACATTTCCTTTTTGGACGACGCTTCTGTTCTCGCGGCTCGATTCACCGAACTGGACCTGGATTCTGACATGGAACAAGATGTAGACACTGCCTTGCTGCCGCCGGCGCCGTGCGAAATTGATTAAGCGTTGTCGCTACTGACCACTACGCAACCTGAATTGAGAATAAGCTTGTCCTTGACCTCGCAGTCATGACTAGTTTTCTATATCCTCAAGGCCTCAACGCCTATCCAGCGGAATCACAAAGAGAGCTACGATTCTCTCGCATTCTCCACAACGCGGATCTCCGGTCCGGAGGCGTCCCCCGTAACACGACATCCCTGGTCATGTCTTTGCTATGTTTCAAGGTTAGAGCACTTTGGCAAACGGTGAAAAATGATTTTTTTCTTCAGTTCCCGCTAACCAAATTTTGGTTGTGGAGCCGCAAAACAGTGCGCAGCCCACTGTAGTTTTTCACCAAACTCGCTTAGTTTTTCGAACTGAAATTTGATTTTCACCGTTTGCCAAAATGCTCTGTTGCCAGCCTTCCCTTCAAGCTTTCTCCAGAGGAATGATTGCATAGGCAGCTTTTCTTGACGCAGCAACCGATCACTCCAAAATCAGGGACCACGCTATAAGTATTGTTGCTTATTGATTATACAACGTTTGCAGACTCGCAGAATCCAAAATCACCTAGTGTGCCAACATTCCGAGTGCCATCGTCGTAGTTGTCTTCCAGTTTTCAAAGTAATATGATTTTGGTGCTCGATTGATCTACCGCAACCTGATTCGCAATAAGAACTCCATTTAGTCACGTATCAAAGCATACCTCCGAAGCACTTGTAGCGTTTTCTGCCCATCGCAGAGCATTCTACAGTTCCAGCGTTCTTGTAAGATTTATTCCAGCACTCTAAATGCCATCGGGCTCTCAGTGTTTCGCAATATATGCGGGGTAAACAGTGCTGATTCCAAGTTATGAGTCGCCTGCAGTCTGAAATTTCTAGGTTAGCCATACGTTTAGATCTGTGCTAGTTGAAATGAGCAGTACTCCCGTAACATTTTACGGCCCGCTTCGAGGAGGATACTGGCCCCTTCTCGAGAAGCACGGCTTTAGGGAGGGGTGAATACGTCAAAGAGGAAGGTTGCCGACCAGCAGCTTGAAAAGGATCCAACATGTTTCGCCTTCAAGATTACAGCTCTCTCCATATATAAAAGGTTGATCGGTCTCCATAGTGCCGCCCTGTTGAAGTTACAATTGCACTGCACGCCATACAACTTTGATGGACTCACCTTGACTCTGTTATGACGATTCACGACTCACGTCTACAGCAATACGCAGCCTCTCTTGCTTCATTAATTCGATATTACTCACTTTCACTGCCTCGTACATAGTTGTATTTATTCTGTATGTTTCTCAATCGATTCCCCGCGCGTTTGCAACGGGTTCCCTGCTTACTTGGACTTGCCCGATAAAATCCAACACGCCCCTTCAAGACATTACCCATCTGATTTGGTTGGTGCAGGCGCTTAGATTGAAAAGCTTATCAGCATTTTACTTTGATAATTGCATTGTATGATTGTCGATGGTTCATTTATTAACCGTTCTTTAACGAGATGCCTCCTCGGCTGTGCAAGATCCCCTTCAATCTTTGTTCGTTTTGTCTTCTTCTCGTGAGGTACTCTGATGTTCAGCTTCAGATTTTCATAACTTCCCACTGCGCTTTTGATATGACCGCGGTCTGCACTGCGAAAACTCTTCTCCCTTTCAATTTCTCAACTGTACAAATCGGGGATTTAATTTCCGTTTCTTTTCATCCGTGAACTGCGGCTGCGATCGTCCCTCTTAAACGAACGCTGACAGTGACCATGAAGCCAAATCCTTCGACTTTTCCCTCTCTTCCTTCCCGTACGCTAGGATTAATACGGCCGACTCGATCCTCGTTCAAGATCTTCAAGCTCACTGTACTTGCTTGGCCTCATCATCTCTTTGAACTGCTATTATCAAACGTCTCTCAATTCGTGTCTCGAAGCAAAACTCGACATCAAGCCGGTTAAAACAATGGATCTGCTTACATGCCAGGCCGATTTTTCATACCGCAGCTTGAAGAATTTTCCTTGATTTCCTGATTCCCAGCGATGTTTTCAGGAATCTCGAGCGCGCGAGTTCCCGAAGCTTTATTTCTTTATGCTCGCGTAGCCGGAGCGAAGCGGAGGCACGACTTGTCCTCTGTATCAAGACCAAACCGTCAAGAAATGAGCGTTAATAAAGTCCAGAAAAGCCTTATAAACCTTGGTCAAGCTTGATCAGCTTTCAGCTTACAGCCGTCTTGGAAACAATATACGGGTTTTGATCGAGTGGTGCTCATTCGTTTGTGCTTAGGCTCCATTCGGTTGCGTCACTTCGGAGCACTTGACGTCACTTAAGAGTATTTCTCACCAAAAGTTTGGCGTGGAATTTTTCCCAAGTGCCCCAAAGTGACGCTAAGTGACGCTAAGACACGACAGCCGAATGGAGCCTAAGTAAGTCCAGACATCTTCAAATTCAAATGAATTTCTTTCACAGTGAGCTTCGGTTCCAGAATCACTATAACCACACGACGCTCGTCACCAACCTATAGGTTGGTTCCTCACGTCCCGTGGCTTGTGATCTGCGGCGGTTGAGTGCGAGGTCGTTGGCATAGGGAGCCGAGTGGTCGGAAAGAAAGAACAAAGACTGAACAACTGCAATATAATCGAAGCCATCAAGCGCGAGTCTGAGTCATATAATATAGTTAGATTGCCCGTGAGGCCCGTAGACTTTTTCCCCAGTTCTTTTTTTCAGTTCCTTTGCCAAGTACGCATTCCAATTGCACGCATTGAAAGCCAGAATTTGAGTGCACTTTAAGTTCTCAGGCTCCATTCGGTTGCGTCACTTCGGAGCACTTGACGTCACTTAAGAGTATTCCTCACCAAAAGTTTGGCGTGGAATTTTTCCCAAGTGCTCCAAAGTGACGCTAAGTGACGCTAAGACACGACAGCCGAATGGAGCCTCAGGCATCAACCCGCGAGCCTGTCTAGAGCTGCATGTGGCTCGGATTACCTTTTCTTCCGTCAGCTCAAGATCTGCTATGGCTATTTGATTTCCCGTAGGGATGCATACTTTTAGCTAAAAAGCTGCATTGAAAGCATTGAAGCGAACCCGTACGACTTTGCCCGCTGATCTAAATGATTGATGCCCACGTTTGACAGTTATCGTGTGACAGTTAGCTGTCAAAGTTTATCTTCTGATTGGCTGGAGAGCCCTTTACGTGAGCACCCGTCTTTTGTATAATAGATGACGCAGTCGTGCTCCACACCTATGTAACATGAGAAATGAACTTAAGCGTTAGAAATTAAATTGCGTACTGTAGTTAGATTAGAATTAGACCTCATTACTAGAACTAGAATACTACTCGGTATGACCAAAAGTAACCGGAATCACAAATTGCCTATATATGGCAAGCTAGCACACAGAACCGCTGGGAGGATTGGTACTGTAATCATGGTAGAAGTATATGCTGTTGGGTCCACTGTGTTCTTTGTTGTTAGTTGGGGGAGCTTCCTCAGGCCTCCCCCTTTATCAGAGCCGTCACCGAAAAGCAATAAGCTGTGCTAGAGGGCTTTTTGATGTGATCGATAGATCTTTGATAGATGGTGAATCCGAGTGATGAGAGAGATTTCCGCTTGATCCAGAGAGCGTCCGCTTGATCCCGAGTGATGGTTGGTGATGGGAACACCGTTTTGACAGACACGCACATGCTTTCATCGGGACTTTCATTTGTGGCCATTAAAATTTCACGCGTCAAGCTTCAATATTCAATACTTTGGCTGGAATTGCATTTCGAACGAGTCTTCACTGGGGACGACTGAAAAAAGCTAATGTAACAGATTCAATGCGGATGCTTGAGACTGATACCCAATGGAGAGCTTAACTTACATTTGCCCCCAAGATTTACCCTCGACAGCCAAAGAATGAACTTTAATATGTATTTTTCTGAATCCTAATCTACTTGAACGTAGTTGATAATTTCTTGATCAACTTCATTTACTCTAAGGTGCATTTGTAATATCGATACAGATTTGCGCAAGCTCCCCCTTCTGTAGGCCGGAACTCCGGCATACAAATCTGCATATGCCGGCGCCGCCTGAAATAATTGACCAAATAATTGATGGGGGTTCCATCAAATTCATCAAACCTCCCCGACTACTCAAGAATTTGGTAGAATCCAAAGACCTTGACCTAAAACAACGACAGGTTGAAGTGCTTTATGCGCAAATATGCTCCGATATATACCCTCCACTGTAATATTTACGCCTGTTTGAGGATGGGAACTACCTACCTAAAAAAGAAATTAAGCCCTCAAGGTCTTAAGGGTTATTAAGGGATAAGGCTTAATAAGCCTTAAGGGTCGGCCAGACCTGAATTTAAGGCTCAAGGACGAACACTGACAAAAGGTGGAGACTAGGATGCTAAATTCTGGCATTTCATGTACATTATCATAAGACCTAAATCCCATTTTTCAAGTACTCATTGACCCCATATCTGTCCAATTGCTATTTTAAAAACGCAGGTGAAAGAATGGGTTATGGGAAGTCCGGCTGATGGTCTGGCGATTGGTACGGCGGCAGGAACGGCGGCATCAGACAGCAGTGCCAAAATCCGACCTCCGCATCAATCCTCCTTCACCCTCCCTTCCTGACCGCCACCATGCCCCCAGTACTGTCACGCCTCTGCGCACACTCCCTGGACCACGAAAATAGCTGCCCCTGCTGTCACAAATATCTGTTTATTAAATTTGCTGCCACGGGACAAAACGCCGGTCACCACTATATAAACTGTCCGCCACCGTGCAAGTACTTTTATCCTTTCCCTCGCCGTGATACACCGCCCACCGTAGCCCACCAATCACCCCCGCCAGGTTACGTTCCACCCCCGGTCGCTCGCCCAATGGCTTCTGCGCCAATGTCTCGTTCTTTCTCAACAACAACGGCAGGCTCCCCATGTCGCTCCCAATCCTGCGGAAAGAAAGCCTCGCCCGCATGCCCGAACTCGCGGTTTAAATCACACTGCATCGTCGACTCAGGTGGATGTACCACACCTGGACACCAGCCAGAGCGCCTCACTGCTCGTCAACAACAAAAGCTATCTCGCGCCGTTCCCGCCAGCGCCCCAACATCTCGCCCAACCACTCTTGTCGCCTCCTCCTCATCTCGCCCAGCTCCAGTGCCTCCAACATCTCTCCCCAGCTCCTCTACCGGCTCCTGGCTTCCTGGCTTTGACTCAATGGGAGGTTTCTTCGGCAGCCATCTCGACTTGCCCGCTCCACCGCCTAATCAACTCCAACTCCAGCTTGAACGCGATGCTGAAGCAGAAAGGGCCAAGGACCTCGCGCAAGATAAGGAGCTTGAGATCCTTTCTGACCCGCATATACCGCTTACAGAGGAGGAACTCAAGAGTATTGAGGACGCTCGGCTAGCAATTGCCATGGCAGCCTCCAAGCGAAGCTTCGAGGCCGAGACACGCCAGCAGCTCCCTATCTCAGCTTCGTCCTACGCCCACCTCTCTCCTTCTCTCTCTGCCTTCAACACCTCAGCGCTGTCTCCCATTTATTCCGTTGGCAAGGAACCCCAGTCAGTGTCCGCCCCGCTTTCCGGTACTGCACGTCCGCGGAAGACGACCCAGATGTCGGCAGCTTGGATGCGGGAGTATCAAGACAACACCGCTGCGGATGCTGCCGCTGTCAAGCGTGGGGCGTACAAGTCGAGTTTAGATCTTTCCTCAAACCGCCGATTCAATCTTGTCTTTTGGACCCCAGTGCGTACTTCTCACTTCCCCTTGACTATATACTCAAGTTTTCCAGAGCCGTGAAGGTCCTATGATTAAGTCAATGCAGGACCTACCTCGCTGGCCGCTCTGGGCCCTGTCTGACTCCCCTCCGTTGATCACTCGTCTTGACATCAAGCAGGATGACATTCTCGAGCTGTATGACACCCGAATCCGACTGTGGAAGGAGATTGAGATCACCTACACACACAAGCTATCCACGGACGTCCCAGGTAGCAGATTCAAGGCAAGCGCGAGGTGGTCGACATTTCATCAGACGAAGAATCTCCGAGGAAACCCAGGGTCGACAAGGGCAAACGAAAAGCCAGCGACTCGGAAGCTATCGAGCTCCCCGACAGTGACGACGAGTTCCCCGCTTCCATCCCGCTTCCGCCTGCCAAACGTCCCCGACTTGCCATCACTATCCCTGACAGCATCAGCGACACTACGACGAACACCTCCGCTTCTCGTTTATCCACTCCAGCCACCACACCAATGTCTCCCTCCCTCCCCGCGGCGTCTCCCACCCTTCCTGTTCTTGACCTCAGCTTGAAGTTTCCCCGCGGTCTGACCGTCAGACAGGTCGTCGACGGCTTCCAACGTATGGGATCGGTCGAGCTTCGTGGACTTTCTATGTCCAAACGTTTCGTTGTTGTCTATTCGCGACCGTGGGTCAAGCAGACCTACCAAGATGCAGTCACACGTTGGACGCAGGCAGACGACGCTTCACGTCGTGAAGCTCTCGCGGCAGACGAAGGGTCCCCGCTCTCGCTTTGAACGACATGGGCCAAGAACTTCCCCCTCAAACGCTAGGCGATTGTTTTTTATTTCTCTTTACTCTTTACTCTTCGACATGTACCACAGTAGTCTCGTATTGTATACAACATTGTATCGTGCCGCGAATATACATCAATGAATTACAAGGAAACTAAGGAGAAAGAAAAACTAAGGCTAGAAAGCGGGGGCATGGCGAGGGTGGTGTCCGTCGCGCTCCAATTGAGCCACCGTCGCAAGATTGCGCAAGCGAATCATCTCGTCAAGAAAGAAGTTGTACTTGACGGCGAGCATCTCGCGTACGATTGCGTGGTAACCACCGAGCCAGACGTTGACCTGCTCAGCAATGGAAGAATTGAAATACCAGGACTTCCCATCCTCGCAAAGCAGCTCAGGGAAGTCAACGGGGTTGCAGTACTTTTGAGACAGAATTCATGTGTAACCTTGTGCTTGTTGAGGAAATGCCACACGTCGACGCACATCCCGACATCATCCCACCATGGATCACCCTCTTTCATCGCCTGTTGCTTCGCGTCGCAGTTTGTATCGTAGAAGAAATGATCCGGTTTGTGTGCGCCAGGCACGGAGAACGCGTTTTTAACAAATATCTAGCGTGAATGTTCAGACTGATCAAGACGGGAGAGAACGCTACGTACTAATACATTTGATACAGCCTCAGCTCCGAAGAAAGTTGCGCGCGCGAAGATGACACCGCATGGACGAACCAGGATCTGCTCGTTGTGTGTGCGTCGGCGATGGAAGAGTGCTTTGATCTTCGTGTTGCCCTGCGCGTTCTTCGAGTCGCACGGATCATTGATTTCGCTCTCGTCCGTCACGCCCACGGAGAAGGGAATTCGGCTCTCGAACCGCTCAACGTTGCCAGCTTCGTCGACCCCAAACCATTCCTCATTCTCCTGAATTTCGTCCTCTCGAGCTCCGCATCCTCGAGCGGTGGGATCGGGCCGCCTGATCCATCACCTCCCATTGCGCTTCGAAGCTTCTGTCGCTGGAGACGGTGCTTCAACGTGAAAGCAGCCTTGCCTCTTTCCGTGTTCAGTCGCTCCATCTTCTGATGCTCCGGAAGTGCGCAGGCCTTGGAGCCCTCGACGACTGGTGCTTTACAACCCACGATAGCGCATACAAAGTGCAGGTCGTCATGTCGATGGCAAAAGTGCCGCCGTCCACGTATAGACTGAAGCGGATCGGTGCAGGAGGACACACGGTAAGGGAGGCTAAAGAATGTCTTGAAAATAGAACAAAACACACTAATGGAACGTACTGATTCCGAGGTGCCAGCCGTGCGTCTTGAAGGTAGTCTCTTCGAGGAGGGCACGATCTTCTGGCGAGTCCATTTCCCAGACCTCGTCTTTGAAAGCGGCCCAGAGAGCGGAGATATCATCCAGCAGCATGTCCAGAGCGCTGCTGAGGAACAGCGACACGCTTTCAGGCAGGAAATCCGGCGCGATTTGAGGGTTTTGTCGAGCGGGCTGCGTAAGGTCTATGTCTCTCTTGAGGAGAGCCGAGAAACGAAGGAAGTCAAGGAGTTTGGCGGTCTTGATGTGGCGCAAGGTGGGATGCTGGTCCAGCAGCTGGAGGACGGCAAGGAGCGCCATGGGGAGGTAGCGCGAAGAAGGGTGAAGAGACAAGAGAACGCGTTTGATGGCAGTGATGGCTGACCTCTTGCCGCCCCGCCGCGAGACATAACGTAACTTGTCTCAAACGATCGCCGGTCTATCCGCCGTACCAATCGCCCAGAATGTTTCCACGGGTTAGTTCCACACATTCAGCAATTTATTACGTCTCAAAATCTGGGGTAGATGTCGTGAAACGCGAAATAGAGAGGCACGAGTCTAAGTATACAAGGAAGCATGTCGGAAAAATCTAGTTTTGCTTGTGGCGGCTTGGGCTGGGTCCCAAGCCACTACAAGGTCGTAAGCGGAGCGTGGCTTATGACGCATAGTTTCGGGATTATGGAGTCTTCTAATTGCTCAAGGCTTACTGGCCGGAAACTTTTGTTCAGCACATTGCAAACGGAAATGGTAAAGCTTTCTTGCGTTGATTGTTTCTGAATTTCATATCGTACTTTAGTCGTGGGTTCGTCCCGAATTCTCATCAATGTACTTAAGACTGTGGACCAACTCCTGTGATGCCGGAATGGTCGAAGGCCCGTGCTTCGTCTATGTATACTACTACGTCCAAGCAGTTGTGGGTCTCTTTGTTGTATAAGAACTAGAAAGAAAGAAAAATTGAATAATAATAATAATTTGGGGAGGTCACCAAATTACCGATTCTCGTCTTGCTGGGGTCTTCGTCGAAGCTCCCGGTATCGATGGTCGAATGTGTATTTGCGGCCGCTGGAAGATCCCCTTGCTCTATGTTGGTTAGCTTATACGGGCCGCATTCCACCATGCGATATTGAATCGCTGATCCGGGTGATTGAATGTCCCTTTACAGTAGTGCTGCCGGAAGCTGGAGTTAGCTCCGAGCTGAGTTCAGCTCCAACTCGGCACGTTACCATAAACGGCACCTCGAGGTGATGCCAGCTCGCCTCGCCTCGGCCCCCAAAACAGGCACTGTGACACTCTTGACAGCGTCACTGAGTGACTGGCGCGTCAAGCACAATCCTCGTCCTCCCGCTCACCGGTGAGCGCGTTCCTGCCGCGAACCAATCCTCCTATGATTCACCTCAACCTCGCTTGGCGTCGACGTCACCGCCTGGCTGCTACGGAGAATGCGAAACGCCCCACACAGAGCTGGAAATATGACGCAAAGGTGGCGCGTCGGGATAGTGCGTTGGCGCACTCAGGGTCCAAGGTACGCGCAATAGATACCTCCGAAATGTTATATATATTGCCCCAATTATACTCCATTCCAACCCTCCCTCTTGTGAACTCCCATGGCCTCGCCGTCCTGCCAATGCGGCAACCCGCAGGCATGCACTTGCTACATCCAACCCCCGCGTCAAAACAATTTCACAACGCATTCCTACCCCACGCCCAACGTCTTTGGCTCCTGGCCTGGCTCTCAGGTTCATGCCGTGCCTCTCCCGCCTCAAGCTTTCATCCCCGGATCGCCGTATCCTCCACCACCTCCCGTCACTTTCGGCCAGACTTACTGCTTTCAAAATACATACCCCGCCTCATTTAACACCGTGATTCCTCCCCCTTCCTCTGCGGCAACCCATGCACCATTTGTCGACGCGACTAACACGATTAATGCCGGCCTCGCTCCGCCACAGCGCAAGAAGAAACGTAAAGCGAATCCCAACGCTAACTCGGCAGCTACATCGCGCACCCGTCGCCGCATCGACCCCAACTCCACCTCCGAACCGGCTGTGTTCGGGGTCGGTCCGTCTGACCCAAATGTTGCAGCGGCAGCAGCTGCCTCTGAATCAGTTTCCCATCCTTCAATCCCTCACCCCAACTTCGGCTCTTTGGTCAATCAATCTTCGGCATCCGGAGACGATGCAACAGATGTTTGGTATTTTGTTCGAGGCGTTCACGGCGCTTCTGCGCCAACCGTCGCACCAGAACCAACGGAAATGAAGGAAGATCGACCGGATAAAAAGGTGCCGCTCGTGCCCAGAAATCTGGGTTTGCGAAGCTTGGTGCTCTTGTAAAAGAGCTGTCTGCTTCCGACATCGAATCCCCACCGAGTACTCGAAGTCCGCAGCCGCTTTCGGAGGAAGAGCAAGTAGAGGCAGAGCGCCGTGCTGCTGCCGAAGATGAACATATTGTCGATGCGGAGCTGAATGACTATGAGAAGGAGGGTTTGCTGGGAGGCTCGGACCCAGAGTATGAGGACCTTGACTTGCTCCGCTACTGGGAGGTGAGTTTAAGTATGTTCTTATACAATGTTGGTCTGAAAAATGTTGCAGGCTCGTCAATATCGGTTCCGTTACCTATTTCGCGTGGCGCTTGATGTATTGCCTGTTCAGGCTTCTGCGGTACCATGCGAGCGTGTTTTCTCTTCCAGCAAGGACACAGATGCCTCCCTACGCAACAGTCTCTCTCCCGAGATGATGGAAATGCTCCAGATTCTCAAATTTATTTATCGACAGGATCGCATCAAATTTTGCGAGGACTTCGTCGTAACTGAGGAAGATCTGTCTGTTGTTGATATTGACCCTGATGTAGCAGAAAGGTTGATTGAGGCAGGGCGTACTCAAGAGCTTGAGGATCTTATAGAATCTTCCTGGGCTTCGCCCGTTTGATTTTTGCGTTGTATTCACTTATATAATCATTGTGCTTTGTATTGTTCCATAATTTACTCATAAACTGTATAGTCTTTTATTGTGCATATGTTTATTGTACTTATTGGAGAATTGTAGCACATTTTAGAGGTGCATACGAGGTCAAAACAGTGCAATGCAGCTCAAAACGAGGAGACGGGGAACCGTGGGACGGAAACTTCCATTTATGGATGTCAGCTCCGAGCTGCCTCGGCCCAACTCCGAGCTCGAGCGAGCTGATGGGCAATCACCTCAAGCTCAGCTCCAACTCAGCTCCCGGCAGCACTACTTTACAGTGCGCCGATTGATCTGCCGCGATCAGCCGTGATATTTCAACCACGGTGCGCTCGGCCTAAACACCACCAAGCAGGTCCCATCAATGATGCCATCACTGATGTCTCAAATCGACTGAAGGAAAAATCCTCTTCCGTTTCCGAGGCTGTTGGGGGATAGAAATATTCACTGCAGCCCTCAGAGCACTAAAAACAACTCTACTAGTCTCTAGGTACCCGTCTCGAGACCACGTAGGTTGTGTATGCCGGTGCCCGGCCTACAGGAGGGGGAGCTGGTGTGTATATCGACAGGTAGTGTGAGCGAAAATATAGTGTGTTGAAGGTGTTGAGATGTGGCATAAGTTTATGGTACTAAATTTGTTGCTCATCATCGGAGAAAAAAAAAGGCACAGTGCCTCAATTTTTCGTCCCGAGAAATGGTTGTGAGGGAATCGTGGCACAAACTGTATTGGGCCAATTTCCAATCTTGCGCTTCAACTGACCCAGAGCATTGAAGTTCAGTATGTATTCAATCTGGACATGGATGATTGCAAAAATTAACACTGCGGCCAGCCGGCGTTGTTCGCACATCAACCTGGCTCAAATTAAAAATTGCTCGCTCCCGGAATCCATCTATAAGCCGAAGTGGGTATTTTGGAGGGATTGAACGCAAGTTCTGCCACACTGTTACTGTTCTGGTGCCGTCAGCGCCAGCCAGACAGTTGGGAAATTTATTGAGCACGCATTGAGCACAGCATCCGCAAACAATGGAGTGGATTTTCGCCCACGGAGCGTACACTGTTGTGTTAACATCCCAGCTTCTTACCCGCAGCGAAATATCTCCCATTCAAGGCGATCCTCTAGCCCGCATATTCCAAGTGCCTGCGCCTCCACCGGAACCTGACGATGCAGATTTTTCATTGACGTGCCCAAGTTCGGAGGCAGAGATTCAATTTGAACATTGGTCCGAAGACCTGCTGGATGAGCTTGTTGATTCAAATGATTCCGATGACTCCGACGAGTCCGACGACGAGTTTGACGAAGGTTCTTTTATAACTTTTCAGGTTGATCTGCCCGTGAGTTAGATCTTTATGTTCAAGTATTTTTCAGAATTCTGATTTTATCTAGGGTGAATCACAACCATTTACTGCTCGTGCTGACGCAGTAAGCAATTTAATATACTCTTGGGGTATGAAAAGATGTACTCACTGTATTATTTAGCACAGTTCAGCCTCCCAACTCATTGCGGAGTACCATAACACTTGCACGGTCATTGGTGCACACGCAGATGTCCTCCCCACCCGTGTTCTCGATGATGCTTTCCATTTTATGGACCGCCTACTACGACTTCTATCAAAAAAACACTCCGTGTTCAAGGCGTTCTCTCACGACTTTAGTGAAGCAATTTTCATTCGGGACAAGTCTGACGTTGCGGCAGTTCGTGCTGTTCTGGAGGCGCACGGTATCAACTGGGAATATGCCAAACGTGCCAAAGCTGATGCTCTCAACCGGCGCATCCGCCGATACATTCCCGAGCGGACTCGTCTCCTGGACCGACTCACCAAATTATTCAAAGCATATGCCAATATTCAATGCTCAACAAAGAAAACACAGGGACCCTTTTTTTCTGATGATGCAAGGGAAATGGTTGCTCATCTCCTCGACACTGTTCAAAATGGATATCTTTCCGACCCTCAGGGTATTTCCCTTTACTATTTGATGGGGAAAGACCGTGATGGTTTGAATCAGTATCGTACGGTGCGCGGAACGAACTCAGTTGAAGGTGGTTTCCACATGGTGGTTCGGCGGATTTTTGGGTCTCTACGAGCATCTCCGGAATTGGCTGAATACCTGCTGATCAACTGGATTCATCGTCGCAACAAGAGGGTCAGCCTAATTTTCAATCACTTTCCTTTTCTTATTTTACAATATGCTACAGGTTGGGTTTTACAACCGTACGGGAGTCAAATATCGCGGTCACCACGACATCTGGATTCGAGACGAGATTGTAGAGCTGGCGACAATGGCTGGTCTCAAGCCCTCATTCCCACTCCCTCGCGTGCTATCAACGCGGATTGCTACATCCGAAACAGTCGGCATCCTACCCATCTCAACGTCTCTCGCAGAAACATACAACATTACCACACTCCCCCGCCCCCGCATTACTGGTGTACCCCATCATCGCGACACTCCGGTTCATGTTCTGACGCGACTATCCACCAAACCAACGAACCAGTATCGCTATCTTCAGCTCCGCCAACGTGTCCTTTCCCCTTCTTCCTGGGCACACAATGCGCGAGATTGTCTTCTCCAAAGCCAATTACAATCGCCTGGAGTTCCGCAAAACTGGCAAAGTGCACCCTCCGCACGAGCACCACAAGAACATTGACTGGGAGAATAAATTCTCCCCGTGGTGCAATGCGCAGGTTAATTTCCAGTCTAACACAATCACTGACTCCAATATGCGGCTATACTACAAAATCCCTCAGCAACTCGAGGCGCTCCACAAGAAGTTGATTTTGTGGTCCTCCGAAAAGTCCACCTTGGCCGCAGGAGCAAACTTTACAGCGCGACAGGCATTTGTTGATGTCTTGAATGCGGAGGACAACTTAACTGACGTGCTTCCCGCGATTCAATTTGAGCTCCAGCCGGACGGCGAACTAGATCTGTCCGTTACTCGTGAGTGCATCAAAAATGTTTCAACAGCCACTAATTAAGGCTCCAACCATTTAGTTTCCGTTTGCGAACTTTCGCAAATCAAACGGAAACGGTTAGGAAACAGTTTATAACTGTTTAAAACTGTTTTAAACGGATGAATTTCCGGGGTGTCAAATTGGGCGTACCTAGAGGTGAGTCGGCATGTTTTGTTCCCCTGCTTCTCGCGTTTATCACCCCAGCAACCCCTAGATGTCCTTACATGAGAAAATCCGCGCCCAGAAGCCGTTCAGTTTCCTCATTTGGACAAGGTTGAGCATCCCAATCTGCAAGTAACTGGCTATCATCATGATCAGGGAGCAGAGACTGGTCTATGGAACTGTGTCAAACCTTCGTGGTGAAACTACCAGTGAGTTTTACTAGCATTTGCAAAATTCTGTGTACTGAAAGGCAGTTGATCCAGCCCAACCGTTTGAACCGTTTACAAACAGTTTCCAAACTGTTTACAACTTCGAGCAAATTAAATGGAAACGAAAACGGATATTACCGTTTACAAACGTTTGCAAACGGAAATGGTTGGAGCCTTACCACTAATCATTTGCGCAGCTCATTATGAGCCTGCAACATTCAACCTCATGGCCGCGCGCCCAGGAGCAAATCAGCGACAAGACAATAGATTCATACAAGACGACGACTCGCTCGAAGTTGTCGATTTGCCCATCAACCCTGTCGATACGACTGTACCCCCCGACACGATAATCCCGCGGCCACAGCAAGCTCAGCGACAGACGTTGTTGCCCGGCGCTTCAACTCCGGCACCAACGAAGACCCGATCGCCCAAGCGGTGTGCGGTGTGCGTCAAAATAAGTGCCGCAGACGGCTTGAGTGCAAGGGCAGAGGCGGGAAGAATTTATGTACCTGTACTGGGCATCCATTGTTGATGAGCAAGGGGGAGCGAGCACGGTACACCGATGAAGAGCTTGAAAAGTGGTGGGCGGAGGAAGACGCATTGAACATGGTGTAGACAGATTTTTGGAATAGATAACGTTGTTTTTGAGGATGGCTCGACGATCGCGGAACACACAAATAGCAGTGCACGCTGCACGGCGCTCGAATTCAAGCCCGGGAAGCGCGCGCTGCTTCTACATGTAGTCCGCGCTCGCGTGTTGCTCTCGAAGCAACGATGACGTCGGTGACGGCACGGAAGGGTTGCGAGAGAGCGGCGGAGACGAGACGACAGAGTGCGAGCAGAAGATTCTTTGCGGTGGCGACACAGCGGCATGGAGTGCCCAGATGAGCGACGAAAGCGGCAAGAGAGGGCGAGAGATACGGCGTGTGACGACAGCGGCGACGGGGACGGGTGGGTACTTAGCGGCGTGTGTAGGCGGTTGTTCAGAGGGAGGAAGCGAGATTGATTGTGCGCGCGCGGAGATATGAGTCTCCGCGCGCAGCTCGAAGCTTGCAAAGCAAGCTTCGAGCTCCAAACTCATATTTCAGCACTCAAGAAAATCATTTAGTGAATAAGATACACACCGTGCTTCATCGCAAACCAACGCTACTAGAGAAAAAACCCTCTGATTTGACGAAGAGCCCAGGCTTAGATGTTCTTCAGTAGTTTTAAGAGGCACTTGAGGAAGGAAGGAGGAGAGCAACAGCAGCAGGAGAAAGAGACCAGAAGGTATTGGAGAATTGCTGGAAGGCGCGGTGCAGCAGCGAGGATGTCGTCGAGTCGTGAAGTCGCGGCATTTGGTTGCTGCCGGGAGTTGACGTGAGAGAAAGGTATGAATCTTTGAAAAACCATTCGCTGGGGCTTACCGCAAGCTCGGGTGTGGACGTAGTTTTGAAATCACTTGAATTTCGGCGGAACGTCCGGCTTCGATAGGATATCAAACAACAAAACTGCTCTTTTTCGTCGTCGCAGCCTCTTGAGAGCCATATTTGTGCTGCAGGAGGTCGCGATAAATCATGTGAGTCTCCCTCTTTTTCCCCCTCTTTTTCTCTTTTTTCGTTTTGAAAAAACGCGATTTTTTCATTCCGTCCACAGACATAGTACATGAGCCTTAAGACACGCACCTAATTTGCTACGCCTACCTCGGCGTTGTATCTCCGTTTCCGAGACTAATTCTGTTTAGGATAAAATAAAAATATTTCCACGAGCCGTTTGAGTGTAAAATACCTGGGAAAGCATGCCATATTTAGCAATTTCTGGTCACGTTACAGAAGATAGTGGTAGAGTCTCTTCAACGGTTAGAACCACAACCGCGGCTGGCGGGAGGCACATTGACTCGCAAATGCCCTGATGGCCAATGGCCATGAAAATACCGTGGCGGAAGGGACTGCTATGGATGGTAAATTGGTGACAAAATAGATCCATCAACACACCAAATTACAGGGTAACAGGACACGATCCGCTCCACTTGTCGGGATAAACCAAACTAGTACCGTGCATTATCAAACCCGTCACATAGCAATCAAACACGGAATTTGAATGAAACTCACCACAAACACGGCACATTGCCGGCATTTTGAATCACAATGTAAATTGGTACCTCTGATCACATCAGGTCATGCCGACACGCAACAATCTCGGTAACAATGACTGCCGGAGGCCAAAAAAATGCATTATCGAGCAGGTAGGGCAACCGGAGCGCGCCCTAGCTGCGAATCCACAGGTAGTTGGTTAGGGTTAGAGGTTAGGGTTAGGAAAAAAAGGTTAGTGTGGTGAGGGACATATATAAGGTTAGTTGGTCAGGGTTTGGTTAGGGTTGGTTAAGGTTAGTTAGGCCCCGGGAAGCTCCCTAAAAGGATTGTCCGCGCCCTACTAAAAATTTCGGCCCGACGGTGATGGCCGCATATGATCTGAAGAGGCAGAAAGTTGCGCAAGGGGTCCTAGTACATCCCCCAATAGTCAGAACCCACGTAGCATTAGCGCTCGGGGCGCCAGAGGCAAGTTTGTAATTTTTTTCTCTCCAGGTCGCCCTCAAAAACGCAATTTTTGATAGCGATCAAATTGTTTTTTTCCACGCTTAGACCTCAATATTGGGGCCAAAAAGTATATGGGCATGTATCCCTATGCTGTCGGTATAGGTTCCAGTGGTTTGTAGGACAATCGAAGGCGAAATGGACGCAGCATCAACGAAATACGTCAAAAGAATTGCTTTTTTGATGGGCGGACAACCCTTTGCCGAAGCTTCAGTTGGTTAGCG
Organism: Favolaschia claudopus; assembly: GCA_037176885.1. Classification (NCBI taxonomy): domain Eukaryota; kingdom Fungi; phylum Basidiomycota; class Agaricomycetes; order Agaricales; family Mycenaceae; genus Favolaschia; species Favolaschia claudopus. The sequence continues at coordinate 1,911,885 of JAWWNJ010000020.1, read as the reverse complement.
GCTCGGTGATGCCGGGACGGCCAGAATGGAAGGCACTTGGCAGAAGATACAGGACTACGATTCAAAGGGAAATCACGTTTGGCGGCATCAGCCAAAACCGTGACCAAATGTTCCAGTCGTCAGTGTTGGAATTAAGGGTTAACCCTTAAGTTAAGTTAAGCCTTAATTTGCCCTTAAGTTTAAGCCTTAGCTTCAATTGTCGACGGACTTAAGCCTTAATTAAGGGTTAATGATCGATTATGTAACATTCTTTTCGCCTTTATCAACCAACTTGAAGTTGACAATAGCTGAGAAGGCTCCAAAGAGCCTTTTGTTCTGCAGGGAAACACCTGAAAAAGCATTGTACATATACAAAACAGTCTCAATTTATTTGATGTTCCTTGGATGAAATTTTAGCGACAAATTATTTCAAGTCCAGTGTGTGAATGAAGGTCTCCGGGAAGTTTCAAGGGATCTGAGAGGGAAAGTCTTGCATTTTGTTCACCTGGAGGTGGTCCTGGCTCACGCAGAAAAAATTTAAACAGCCCCTAACTTGACCCTTAATTTGCCCTTAATATTAAGCCCTAGTTAAGCTTAAGGCCTGAGCTTCAAATTTTACCCTTATTAACCCCTTAAATTCCAACACTGCCAGTCGTTACCCAGCACTGATCGCAAGGGGTGTTCACCGGCAAAAGCCGAGACACAGCCTTGGGAGGGAGGGTGGGTCCTGGAACTCTTATCTCACTTTTTAGACAAAGTTGCAGAATGCTTCAAAACCACGTTTGGGAGGGTCAAGAAAAAAAGAGCAAAAAAATGTAATATATTACATAATACTAACCGTCCGCCGAGTTCCCCGACCCAAGCCAGATGCAGGAAATCTTCTGCCAGAAAGAAGCAAGAAACCAAGGGATCATTTTGCTACGGTTTTTTGCGGCAAAATATTCCCAAACCAGGTACTTACGAGCAAAAGTATCCTCGGATCGTGAGAAAGCTGTCAATAAATTACTGTATTAGACAAGCTTACATCAGCATTACGTAGCCAGGGAGGGGTCAGAAGGGTCTTAAATCACTTTTCCGACGTTGTATGGAAAATTTTAAGATTGAATACCCCTTGACTGATCGTTCTTGCCCTTGTGATCAGTGCGTGGGTAACGAACTGGTCGCGAGTCTATGCCAAGATGTCAAAAAAGGGCAATGTCTTTGCGGCGCTCTTATGCCTCAGCAAGGCCTCCAATCGCCCTAAACAAGTGGTGAATGTTGTAGCCCAGAACCATATTTGTGCCCCTGCATTTTTGTTTTGACGAAAAATTTGCGAAAAATACTCATTTTACGACACTGCAGGCCGAACATTGTGGCCCTCGAAAAGGGCCTGGCAGCGTGAAAGAGTTCGGAAAGAGCCCGAATGGCTTCGAAAAAATTGTTTTACGAGTACTTATGTAATCGTTCTTTTAATATCCTAAGCCAGGTTTCTCGACCAACATGTTCCTTTTTCCCAACAACACTTTTTTGCGAAGTTCATTACAAAAGTTTCTAATGGCTTTCGTCTTAAGGTAAGCTTTTATGAAGGCTCTTCAGCGTTACTGACCGTGAGAATGTCTGCTTACCTAACGAGAATTCCACTTGAACGGGTTCGAACCCTGGGTCTGGTCTTCTTTTTGCTTTTTTAACTGCCAGTTGAGCTGTCCCCTCTGGGTGCTGCTCGACAGCTATTATCCCGTGTTGCATTCCTTGTTGCTTTTAACAGCTGTCTCAATGCGGTTCTTTTGGTTTTATGCCGTAGACCCGATGGATTTACTTACTGTCACGCATCACATAGTGCTAATCTTTTTCTTATCTTTTTACCACTACATTCTGCGCTCTACGAATATACTCTGGTTCTATTTCTGTGTCTGAATCCTCCGTTTTCGTCTATCTAGTGTTACTCCCTCAGGTTCTTGTAGAATCCTGGTGAGTTTCCATATGCACAGGTTTTCAGGAATCAGGAGAGGTAACGAGGCAATTCTGGCCCGTTTTCCCATCAGAATTGATCGGCAAAATGCGAAAAATCACCCAAAAAGGGAATTTCATCAAACTTGAATCATCGGAAAGTTGAATCTAAACAATAATATGTCACACACGGTGAATCTATGGTCGAAATAGTACAGGAAATCGATTTAAAAAAAAAAAATTCAGGGAATTTGATTCCTGGCTCAGCATTTTCGATTAATGCCGAGTCTACTGTAGTATTTTGTTCAATTCGTAAGCCGATTTGGGGTGTGACATCTCATACGAACTTGATTTTTCGTATGGGGGCCCGGACCGGTGTGACTTGCGAAAATTTTCGTTTTTTTACCCCTATTTTAGGCCGAAAACAGGCGGCGAAAATTTGTGTGACTTTGGGAGACCATTCGTATGGAACCCTCGTGACGCTGTGACTCGCAAAAATTTTCGTCGTTTTTGGGCCTTGTGACAAGTGACAAAACGAATTGAAGGAAATACTACAGTATCTTAGCTCTACCCAAGTGAACAGAAGATCAATTGTTCAATTGAACCAGTTGAACATCACAATCGTTTCGTGATTCAAGTGTGACAAATGTGATGTAGTGACACTGATCTTCCACAAGAGGGGCCAGAAGAGTGTAAGGGAGGGCTAGCTAAGCTTAGTTTCTATGGGACACGGCCCAATAAGGGAAATGGCAGCGCCAGCGTGTCCCGGGACACGCTGGCTGTGTGCGGGCTCGGGGTGGGGCGGCCCCGGGGCACCGAATGCTTTTGAATGCTTTTGAAAGGCCATTGAACACGCCCATTAACGCGTTATTAAACTTTACGTACATTTCGCGTAATTTGAATGATCCCATTGACGCGCCATCACAAGCGGTAGAGGCGGGAGGGAATAGCAAAGAAGTCCCGCGGAAATATCGTAAGTACGCGGCACACGTGTGAGAACATTTACGCCCGATGCAGTTGGGCGGCGGCCTGCTCTGCGTGTCCCATGACGGGCCGGGATCCAGTTTTGCCTGGGACACGCTGTGGGAGAGGCGCCCAGCCAATTTGCGCGTGTCCCATGGAAATCCAAGGCCACATTTTCTTGTGGGACACGCCGAGATCTCCGAAAGACAAGACGTGAGAGGCCCATGCTGATTGTCGCCGCTTGAGTGACGAGAGGTGACGAGAGAAGCGCTCAACAATCTTATTTGTGGAAAGAAATTCAAAAAGCGGCGCATCAATGTGCGGGAAACACTGCCGCCGAGTCCTAGTACAATACATGTTGTTTAACGGCGTTGTTTGGTGCAGTATAGATTGAGAACGAAAGGCATCATTCGTGTTCGGACCGCGGAGCTTCGGGAACCGTTGGACAGCCATTGACATAACGTCAACGGCTATGTCCGGTGCGTGTCCCAGCTCATTCTAAGTGTTGCATTGTATACAAATAAATATCATTTCTATACCTAAACCAAAGCCCCTCCACCAGCCATACCCTATACACACATTGGACTTGAGGAATTACCTGACTCTTCCATGAACCGTCATGCAATGTCACGGTTCAGCTTGGGATACAGGTTTTGTATGAACGAGGAGCTATATCAAAAGGAACAGTAATGTGGTAATGTAGCTATTCAGACGCCTTAGCCCCGTTGGTTCTTTCTTATTGGAAGCAGCATCCTGTCATACAGTTATGGTGGTCGAACATCCTACTCTTCAGACTTCAGCCCTGTTTCTCATGTGGCAGCTGTCACAGGGAGGTGTGCCTTCGCCCTAGACATGACTCTGTATCCGTGCGGCCCTTTTCATTGTTGAGTATTCCAGCATATCAATTGGATTTAGTGTCCACTCAACACCGTTAAAAGTTAAAATGTGCGACCTTACCAACTTTGTATTTGTAGCTTTCTTTATCTGCATGAGAACTGCTTTATAAACCATGCTAGAAAACTTAAATTCAAGTGAGTTTTTTCAGTTTTGACTATGCACAAACAAAAAATACTTCACCTCAATATCTTCCCTCATTTAATTGTACCCGCCGCCGCTGTGTTCGTTCCCTCCCCCTCTCAATGCGCTCTCAAATCAAATCTCAGCCCCACACCTACGCACTAGTCGCCACACTGATGACACCCTCCCCAACGTCCTAGACACTGTCAGCGTCGACGACGTCGATAATGTCGTTTCAGTGCTGTGTGCACCAAATTGCTCGAAATGCGCTAGAATCTAAAGTTAAGCAAGTTCTTTCAATTTCGACGCAGATCGAATGAAACAGAAAAGCTCTCGACTGACCGCCGTGCCATTGATTCATGTTGATTACAGGTCGCAAAAAGGAATATGGAAATGCGGACCTCGCAATTTGGGAATTGAAACGAGAACGCAAATTGAAGGTGAGGTTGAGTATAACAAATAAACATTTCATATCTGTGACGTACAACTGACACATGTATGTAGTACGGGCCCCGCCTTTTTGCTTTGGGACCTTGTCCCAGTAATCCTTCCTTTTTACAAACCTACAAGTCAATTAGTACTCACTTGATTTGATACAAAATACTTATTGTTTTTGTTTCCCTAAAAATAGACATATCCCTTCCTGGAGTGGCTAAGTCACTTGGTCCCAACTCTTGCTAAACACGTCTGGTGAATTTTTGAGGTTCAACACTCAGGGGGTGGCTGGTGAGGTCGACCTGTACAGCCCGTCAGATGAATCAATTGTGTTTGATGACAGTCCCAACCAACGTGCAATATACCCAACCCCGCTACAGCCCTTCCCGCTGCCCCAAAAAGTTACTGATACCAGTCTACACCTTCCATTGCTTCGATGATTTTACTTCAATAGTTCAAAAATGGGATGTTCAGGGACTTTTGAGCCAATGTTGAACTTGTGTTGCACTTGATATTTGATCATGAGCCTTAGAATTACGGGCATACAGGGCATACTATCAACTAGGACGAACCGGATCTCCATACATAAGTACGAGTCCTGCCGCGCGCAGCGACGGCCTTCTACCCCCAAGTAAAGGGCGGGGAGATGCAGAGACTATAGCTAGCAATGCTAAGAAAGCCTTATATTTGTTCAAGCAGCCGATTCCATTTCATCCCAAGGAATTCCTGCCAAAGACATGGCTTGTTTTGAGCAGTTTGGAGCAAGCCTCTCTCCGAGTGAAACCCGGCTCGCCCGGATCGGAGAGGGCTTGTTCCGAACCTAGCTCTGAGGTCTTAATTATGTTTGCACGGCTCGGCACGGCTATATCACGTGCAGAATTACTCTATTTGGGCGTTATGTAATGCTTACGTGGTAGCGTGGTTCAGCCCCCGGTTTGAAAAAACTAGGTATTTTTTTTTTAGTTTCCGCACACCCTTGGTGCCAACTTGGTGCTACAAGCTTAAGCACCCCGCCTTCGGCAGTGCGCTCGCGTCCCTACCTACGGGGGGTACACAGCTTGTCGGGGCTCCGCCCCAAACCCCGCCTGGATTTTTTTTGCTGGATTCCTTGCCCGCGGCGCCGCACTGCCGCTCGCTGCACTCGCCGGTGCGCGGCGCCGGGGACCGCGTGTGAGTTTCAACATCTCGACAGCCGGTTGTGTTGTGGGATGTTGACAAAACCCCGTGATTTTCTGTCAAAAGTCACGCGACTCCTGCGGACTTTCACCTCCCACCATCATGTCCGCCAAATCCAAAGAAAAGTCAAAGTTCCTAGCCGCCATCTCCACCGACCCTGGACCTCGCCCAGCCACTCGCAAGCAGACAAGGACTGCCCAGACCGCCACTATCACCGCGGAAGGCCCCGCCGCCGTCGCTGCCACGTCATCATCTGTCACAGTTACCGTTGTAACGACTGGTCATTTTTGCGCGTTATATCTAGCTATTATAAGTCAAGTGCGGCCCCAAACACCCCAACTACCCGCCACGACTATAGTCTTACTCGACTAGCAATAGGCAGTCAGTACCCTTTCTGGTGGCATACAAACCAAAGCCTAGAGCATTCATTAGTTGAAGGATCCTCACAAGGGAACCAACGGCTGCATAGATTGAGTCCGAGACGACTTGGTTCAACTTGGTTGAGCGCTGTACTGTTACGTAAGCAGGTCCGCGGGAGGGCAGCTATGTCAATTGGACTATAAAGCACCCCAGCGCACTTGCGTTACAATGGCATTGGCTTCAGAACTGGAGATATGAGTCCGTTCATCTGGATTGTCTGCCTCGAGACAGAAATAGCAATTGTATCTTTTTATAGCTGGTCCGCGGGGACTTGGCTGAGGGTATATAGTACGTAGGAAGGTCCGAGGGACCTTCAGGAATAGCTGGACGCTTTCCTAGAATGTTGGTTGAAGTCTTTCGGACTTGGTTGAATTGTTCGTATTCATATCACAACCGATACTCAAGTTTGACTGGAGTTGAAGGCCCGCGGGGCCTTGCTTGATGGATATCAAGTAGCTAGAGTGTGGGTGGACCCTTTGGCGACCTACAGACGAGTTCTGAGGTGTAGAGGTATCTACAGTGATTTATAGTTCAAGTTCGATTGGAGTGTGGACTGCCAGTGCTCAGCTTTAATTATAGTTGACACTTTGACAGCCTCCCGCGGGACTATATTTCGAGTTGGCAGCTCATCAGGGGACACTTCAATGTCGTCTCAATGATCTGATGAGTTCTAGATGTGTTGGGATCAAGGTCTATGGGCTGGATCTGGTCTAGAGTTGACTGGACCATCTGTCTGGACTTTTGGTCAGATGTTTTGAGTCAGCGGCTTCAGCCGGCATGTTGGCCACCTCAATTCTATTGAAAAGGTGCCATAGGACGACGTTTTGATGGCTTGAGTGCCAAGGATCAAGAGGGATCCACTCGGCATGGACTTTCTATTCATTTTCATTATCACATGTTCTGTATGATTATCACATGTTTTGTACTTGTAAAAAGGTATATAAGGAGCCAGGATTGTGCCTGCTGGGGGCAGACCATGTAGACCCGTCGAGAGCGACGCTGCAGTGGTGCTCAGGCAGCAACATAGAGGCATATATACAGATATTTGTCTACTTGTTTGTCTTAATAGAAATCGTGTTGAAGTTCAGTCAAGTGTGAATGAGAGACATTGGTTTCGAGAGTGTTCACCCGCGGAGGCCTTGCCTTTGAGTAGCTTTGTCGTGGTACTAGTGTGCTGGGAACTGCCTTGCCTCTATAACCCGCGGACCGTCTATTTCGTTGTGAGGATACGTGTGCTCGAGAGTGAACTAGTATCTCCCTGAGTCTGAGGAAGAGTGGAACTGTCCATCTGCTGAAGCATTGCGTTGGAACTGCTGGCGCATAACCTAAAGAGATCTGATTAGTCCTCGTCTGAAAGGCTTGTGCTATATAAAGGAGTGTCAAACGTTCCTGGAACTCGGAAGTTCAGGTCTATAGTACAACTGGTGCTATAAGAGTTGTTCAGTCTGCTGCGGGAACTGCCTGTAGCCATTGTTTCAATTTCGCCCTGACAATTAACCTTGTCTTGTATCCCACTGGTTATAAATACCTTGGCTCTGCGGACGTTGGCGGTGTAGCTATAGTTGTCGTTGCGTTAGCGTTGAGCTTTCCGCGGGGCGATTTGACCGTAAATCGCACTGCGCAATTCAACTGCGTCGATGTTTTGAGTCTCTCTGTTGAACTCAGTGGATTGCCACATCTGGATTTCGGATTGGACCCCACGAACTCATCAGGAAGCGCTTGAGTGTATCTTGTTGAGTATATAGATATTGTTGGAGTGTTGTGTGTGTGTTGGTTGAGGTGTATTGTATTTTTGCAGTAGAGTATCTCTGCTGCATTCAGACTCTGCGCTTCATATCGATATATTCAAAGCGCAGCGTTACATCTGGAGCCCACCGCGAGGGGTCCATTTGTTTACAGAGAGACGAAATTTGTTTTGAGGCGTAGTAGACTTGTTCACACGAGGAGTGTTCAATCGAGAATGCAGCGGCCAGAGCTTTACTGCCTAGCAGCCATATTGTCTGAAGTAATTCAGATTGATAGAATCCGTTGAGACCTGGATAGTCGTCTCCTGGGGAGTAGAACCTCAGTCAGTTTGAATTGCGATCAAGTAAAGCGATTCGATTGAGAGAGAAACCTGTACATCAATGAAGTTGAGTGCAGTGAGTTTGCAGTTGAGCATTGATTTGCTCCGCGGAATCCGTTCAAGCGCTATACTCAATTTTCTATGGCATACCAAGGATGTATCTTGGTACTTGAACTCCGGGGACATCTCATTGCGCTTTGCAGACCAACGATTTGGTGCTGCGAAAGTCCGCGGGAGGTATTCAAGTTGTACCAAGGATGTTTCTTGACTCTTGAACCCAACGACTTGGCTTCGCTAATGGAGAATCCAGGAGTACACCTGGATCGGTGGGGCTCAGCACTTCGAACTCGTAGCCCCACCTACACAAAAACCTACACCGTGTTCAGGGTGCAGTAGAGATGTGTTAGTCTGTGAAGCAAGCGCACTTGAGTTGTATTATGCCGCGGAAATATTCCAAGTTACTTTGCGCTTGAAAATTTCGAGTTGCTGAGGTTTCGGGGTTGTAACCCGTTGCTTGGATCTGTGGGGAAAAGGTTCTCTGTGCTTCTAGTAGCATACTACGCTCTCAAATTCAGTCAATGAGCGAGTTTGAAGGCTCTAGGATAAGCCAAGTCCGAGTGCTCAGAGTAGTGGCGCACTTTGAGGTTTGAGTCGGATTTCAAGGATGTATCTTGAGAATTGGTCCGCGGAGCGCTCGCTGTTGTTTGGAAAGCCAGGAGGAGTGTACCTGGAGATGGCAGGGTCAGCATTTCGAACTTGTAGCCTGCCGGAAAATAAAAACCCTGTACAAAGTTTTTGCATGTACAGCCCTTTGCCTTTGTGCAAAACCCCTTCAAATGCGAACCGATTTTTGAATCGACCGCTCCGAGGAGTAGTCCAAGGTACTATTGACTCACTATGTATGAGTTCAATGTGCGATCAAGGATGTTTCTTGATACTTGGATCCGAGGAAATGTTTGTTCTTGAGTTGAAGTAGTAATTGAAGTTTGGACAAGATTGCATGTTCGTATTGCAATGCTTAGTTGCGTCGCCAGTTTGATGTGGTAGATGGAGTGTTAATGAGCAGTATAAGGCACTCTGATGAGCGCACTTGACCTGGAATTGTTTGGGGACTTGTACATTCATGTGCAACTGGGAAGTTGCATTTATTTGTAAACCCAGGAGAGAATTGATGGTTTACCCTATGTTCCCTCGTCGTAACCCAGGATCCTGAACGTCAGGGAGCTCTGTACGATGCTCTGAGGCACTTTATGTGGACTGAGATGCCAGAATAAATTTATGGAATGAGAGGTTCAATGATTTCTTGGAGATTGCATTTATTTGTAAACCCAGGAGGGAGTTGATGAATTCACATTCTAGTATTGTTCTGCATGTCTCTAGTGTGTACCAGGTGACTCTCTGAGACGTCGTGAAGTGTTCTGAGGTGCTAGTAGTTGAGTGTGACAGCAAGGGATTTGATAGAGCTGCTGGTTCAACTTCCAGGGCAAAACTGCATTAAATTGTAAAGCCTGGGAGGAGTGAATGGCTGGCTAGGGAGTGCTGAAATCCTATAGGTTGTAAGAGGCGACCCCCAAGAATAGTCTGACCGAGTTTGAGCTGAGGTTTCTCCGAGGCAGAACGAAATAGAAAGGTTTCAACTGGATGTTCAATTTGGGCCTGCCAAACATGACAATACAATCTGGTGTACCTTGAAGTTGAACTCTGTCTTCTGAGGCTCATATTGCAAAGACGAACGGAAGGGATGCGTCTAGAGTCATAGACTGTATTGGCAAAGCTTGTATTCCAACAAGTCAATTGCCTTTGGTCAGAATCACTCATAGAGTGAAGTTGAAGTTGTGAACTGTGAATTGCAAGGGAATAAAATTACTGGCTGCGCAGATCGTCCGCGGACTATTCAATAGCAACACTGAGCACCCTTTATAACCTGCATTCACAACACAAGTGGCTGAGATCGGAAGGAGATGAATTTATACAAGTCCTGTTCAATTTAATTGGCTGGCAAATGGTTACACTTGAACAATGCAGTCAAATGGGACTTGGTGATTCAAAGCTGTTCAGGACAGAGCTAGACAGACGTCAGAGACGTGCCTTTGCATCGATTGAGTTGATTGAGTCAGTGGTTTATAGCAGGAGAGCTGAGGAGTTGAACCAACTGAATGGTTGAAGTTTAATTGTGGAATTCAGGTCTGCGGAAAATTTTCGCTTGAAAGAGCGTTCCTAGGAGCTCACATAGAGCCTTGGGACGTCTCCCCGGACCTGTTTTTGCCGCTAGAAAGGTGGAGGTGTTATACCTGAAAAGGATGCAAAATGACTGTGTTGAAGTCATCTGCAGAGATTGCTGTTGGTGAAGGACTTAGCTGTTGTTTTGTCTTGATAGGGCTCTGGTTTCCAAAATGCGATTCAATCAATGCAGAACAAAGCATGACTTCGCTTTTGGGACCAGGAATGTTCCTGAGGCAGCCGCGCCAAAAGTGAACTGTTTGAGAAATCAGACATTGTTTACGACCAAGTGGTTTGAAACACAGTTGAAACTCCTAGAAAGCGATGTTGACATTGTAATGAATGAGTTCATTTCGAGTTTGACTTGAGGATTGGACAATGATATCTGTGGGAAATATCAGTCTTCATAGTTGGGCTGGAGAATTGAACTAGTGAATGTGGTTGGCAAAACTATTAAACATGGTTATGAAGCCAAGGACCACTAAAGCGCCATCCTGTTCAGGTTTGGCATCAAGCGGGGACGCTTGAGATTTAGTAAAGGGGAGATGTAACGACTGGTCATTTTTGCGCGTTATATCTAGCTATTATAAGTCAAGTGCGGCCCCAAACACCCCAACTACCCGCCACGACTATAGTCTTACTCGACTAGCAATAGGCAGTCAGTACCCTTTCTGGTGGCATACAAACCAAAGCCTAGAGCATTCATTAGTTGAAGGATCCTCACAAGGGAACCAACGGCTGCATAGATTGAGTCCGAGACGACTTGGTTCAACTTGGTTGAGCGCTGTACTGTTACGTAAGCAGGTCCGCGGGAGGGCAGCTATGTCAATTGGACTATAAAGCACCCCAGCGCACTTGCGTTACAATGGCATTGGCTTCAGAACTGGAGATATGAGTCCGTTCATCTGGATTGTCTGCCTCGAGACAGAAATAGCAATTGTATCTTTTTATAGCTGGTCCGCGGGGACTTGGCTGAGGGTATATAGTACGTAGGAAGGTCCGAGGGACCTTCAGGAATAGCTGGACGCATTCCTAGAATGTTGGTTGAAGTCTTTCGGACTTGGTTGAATTGTTCGTATTCATATCACAACCGATACTCAAGTTTGACTGGAGTTGAAGGCCCGCGGGGCCTTGCTTGATGGATATCAAGTAGCTAGAGTGTGGGTGGACCCTTTGGCGACCTACAGACGAGTTCTGAGGTGTAGAGGTATCTACAGTGATTTATAGTTCAAGTTCGATTGGAGTGTGGACTGCCAGTGCTCAGCTTTAATTATAGTTGACACTTTGACAGCCTCCCGCGGGACTATATTTCGAGTTGGCAGCTCATCAGGGGACACTTCAATGTCGTCTCAATGATCTGATGAGTTCTAGATGTGTTGGGATCAAGGTCTATGGGCTGGATCTGGTCTAGAGTTGACTGGACCATCTGTCTGGACTTTTGGTCAGATGTTTTGAGTCAGCGGCTTCAGCCGGCATGTTGGCCACCTCAATTCTATTGAAAAGGTGCCATAGGACGACGTTTTGATGGCTTGAGTGCCAAGGATCAAGAGGGATCCACTCGGCATGGACTTTCTATTCATTTTCATTATCACATGTTCTGTATGATTATCACATGTTTTGTACTTGTAAAAAGGTATATAAGGAGCCAGGATTGTGCCTGCTGGGGGCAGACCATGTAGACCCGTCGAGAGCGACGCTGCAGTGGTGCTCAGGCAGCAACATAGAGGCATATATACAGATATTTGTCTACTTGTTTGTCTTAATAGAAATCGTGTTGAAGTTCAGTCAAGTGTGAATGAGAGACATTGGTTTCGAGAGTGTTCACCCGCGGAGGCCTTGCCTTTGAGTAGCTTTGTCGTGGTACTAGTGTGCTGGGAACTGCCTTGCCTCTATAACCCGCGGACCGTCTATTTCGTTGTGAGGATACGTGTGCTCGAGAGTGAACTAGTATCTCCCTGAGTCTGAGGAAGAGTGGAACTGTCCATCTGCTGAAGCATTGCGTTGGAACTGCTGGCGCATAACCTAAAGAGATCTGATTAGTCCTCGTCTGAAAGGCTTGTGCTATATAAAGGAGTGTCAAACGTTCCTGGAACTCGGAAGTTCAGGTCTATAGTACAACTGGTGCTATAAGAGTTGTTCAGTCTGCTGCGGGAACTGCCTGTAGCCATTGTTTCAATTTCGCCCTGACAATTAACCTTGTCTTGTATCCCACTGGTTATAAATACCTTGGCTCTGCGGACGTTGGCGGTGTAGCTATAGTTGTCGTTGCGTTAGCGTTGAGCTTTCCGCGGGGCGATTTGACCGTAAATCGCACTGCGCAATTCAACTGCGTCGATGTTTTGAGTCTCTCTGTTGAACTCAGTGGATTGCCACATCTGGATTTCGGATTGGACCCCACGAACTCATCAGGAAGCGCTTGAGTGTATCTTGTTGAGTATATAGATATTGTTGGAGTGTTGTGTGTGTGTTGGTTGAGGTGTATTGTATTTTTGCAGTAGAGTATCTCTGCTGCATCAGACTCTGCGCTTCATATCGATATATTCAAAGCGCAGCGTTACACCGTTCCCGCTACCTCGCCGATTCTCCCTCCCTCCCCAAGCTCTCCAGTCAACCAATCCATTGCATTGACAAAGCCAGCTCCTACAGTGCGTGCTGAAAGGTCGACCCAATCGAAGCAGTTACAAGTGGAGGCTTCGCGAGCTAAGAAGGAGTTCTTGTTGACTTCCCGGGACCGTATTGATGACGCAGATTCTTTCGACGCATTGGCAGAGGTCTTTGGCGATATCTTGAAATGGCTCCAGACCTCTAGCGCTATCACTCAAGAGTTCTGGAAGATCCTCAGCGCGATACAGCAACGACTCGCCAACCACGTGACCATTGTGCGCGAGTCGGAATCCACCTCCTCCTTTAGCGCTCTCCTCCTCCAGGCAGTTACGCCATCCCTCAAGGAGCTCTCCGCGAAATCCGAGGCTCAGAACAAAGCCATTGCATCGCTCTCGAAGGAAGTCGCTTCGTTCAAAGCGGAGAAAGCTCTTTCGTACGCCGCGGTGGCCGCTGCTGCCGTGAAGCCCGCCACTCCCCCTGTTCCCAAACCAAAGCCACCTCCGCTACCTGCGCCAAGCGATGAGCGTATTCTCGTTCGCTTTGATGGTGACGTCCCACCCCTCTTCAATGCGCCTTACCCGGAGATCATCGCCACTGTCAATAAACACCTCGCTTCCTTGTCCCTCCCTAGCCTACTCTTCGCGAAGAAGCAAAGCAGCACCAGCATCTTTCTTGTACCTGGATCTGCGTCGGCTACTGACATACTCAGCAAGGAGTGGTCTCGCTGGGGTCCTGCGATCTTGCCTGGCGGCCGCGTTGCGCCGGTAGCATTACATGGCCACCTTCAGGTGAACGGAGTGCCGTTTGATGAGGTTGCAGACATGGGAGAGTTGAAGCGCGAGTTTGAGATCCGGAATCCAGATTTGGGCCCAGTCACCGGTCTCCCAACTTGGGTCAATCGCCCGCCTTCCGAATCGCAGACAGCCGCCATCGTGGCCAGCGGGCGTAAGCCAAAACGTGCCGGTTCTGTATATTTCCTTCTCCAGTCACGCGAAAAGGTCGATCTTGCGCTCTCACGCGGCCGCATCATCCTGTGTTCCACTAGTCCCACTGTCGCTCGTGGCTTCCCGCATCTTCGCATCTCCCAGTGCTGGGGATGTCACAAATACGGACACACCAAGGCTCGATGCAACGTCAAGAAGCCATCTTGCGGCATATGTGCAAAGCCCTCGGCGGACCATCCTCACGGCGACACCTCCCAATGTTCTGGCCCTGTGGAATGCCTCAATTGTGGTGGAAAGCACCGCGCGGATTCGTATACCTGCCCGCGTCGGAAAGAGTTGGCGGTAACTCTGGCGGAGCGCATGAAGGACCTTCACCAGGCTTTAGATAAGTCGTCGGTCCACCCTCTCCCGTACATACAATCCCCTCGTTAATCCTCTCCGCTCTCTTTTATTCTTCTGTATTCTTCATCCTTGATTCATACCCACCCTATGTCTCCCTCTTCCCCTTCCTTCCCGTTCCATCTCAAATATTTGATACTGTTACTCCTCAAACTTTCATTCCCTTGCGCGATACTTAACCTTCTTTTCCTCTCTCGTTATAGTCTATATTACCGTTTCCAAACTACCTACTATATGAAATCCCCGCCGACCCTTACCGTACTGCTGCATAGCTCTTCCGTAGCCAGGTACAGCATATATTAGAACTTCAAATCAAAAAATCAAAAAAAATCAAGATGGCCTGGCCCTCTTGGATACCACCACCACCACCGGTAACGCTGAGCTCTCCTTCGTGGTGAGACATACGCATCGGCCACTCGTCGGTGTAGAACCCCAGCGCTTGGGCTCCCTGGTGCCCAGCTTTCTGGTCGGCATCATCACAGACATGGACCCCCGCTCATTATCTTCCCCACGACCTTCTCATCACGACGCGCGACAGCGCCTTCACTTTCCGGACCCGAAGGATAAAGCAGCCTGTGCGAGGTTCAGACTAGCCCGCAAACGACGGTCAGCTCCCTCCGGCGAGAAACAGCTTTGGCGTGAGATGTGCTCATTGTGGCGGCACGTCAATAATCTGTCGTCTGCGATGCTTGAACAGAGTCACCACATCTCTCGGCTCATGCAGACGCTCACCGCTCCCCCTCCCAATTCGTCCCCTACCTATCCAGAGGGCGACCGCGGCACACATTTGACGACGCCGGCTGCGCGCCCGCCCCCTGAGCCGGATACCGTTACCACCGACGTCATTGGTGACAACACAGCTCCACCCGGCCCATCGCAACCCAATGCTACCGCCCCTTTTGCGCATTCTAACCAAACCGCATCTTCTGTCCCCTCGCATCCCCATGTACGGGAGACAGAGTTTGCTCTCCCCAAACTTCGGGGCATGTTCAATCGGAAAAAGGGTGCATAGCCGTACCCGAGAACAGGTCTGTTGGGTTAGGTCCAATGCCCCAGATTTCTTTTTGTTACAACACTCTTGACCGAGCCGACGAGGTATTTTACTTTAGTATTTACCTGAGCTTTTGTAAGCGTAGTCGGTCGTATTCATCGTATCTTCGTATCTATAAGCCCTCGACGTCGAGCGTTACCATGTCACAGTGTGATGCTGACCTAAGGGTGCGGGGATCCCACGCTCTCTACCTTAGCCCGTATGGATGATTCAAGTCACCTATGACCTTATGCACCATTTTGCGATTGAGAGTCAGCTAGTTTGTCGGAAATGCGCGCCGCACGACGAGGATCACACAAAGACAAAATCAACAAAAAATTTGGCGAAGGTGCGATCGCGAGATCAGGTGAGTTGAAGATTGGCCGCAAGACACTGGATTTTCAATAAATCGAGGTACGAGATTGCCTATTGAAGTCTGGCTGAGAGACACTACTGGATTTGATAACGAAGCGGTTTTGAACTTAGTTCATCTAGAGAGAAAAAATGGAGTCCGATTTGAGTTCGAACTATGGCAAGCAATTTGATTGGTAATTCGAAGACCATTTTCTAGGAGCCTTTCAAGGCGCCCTATAGCGAGTTGGGTCACAATGTAAAGGTTGGGGTGCGTCTTGCGATGAATTGTACAATTGTACATGATCCAAAATTCATTCTAGCCTCTAAATGGTTCAACTGGTCACGAGGCAAATTTTCAAAGTTGAGCTATTTCAATTTCTTGAAGCGTTGTAACTCCCTAGACTAGTCTGATTCAAACCTAACGCTTGAGGTTGACAGTTCGCGCGGACTATCTTACTTGATTTGTGCATGGAAATTTTGGCCGGCCAGTAGATTGCATTGAACAATTTTACGCGTTTAAATCAACTGACCACACTGGCAGTCTGGCACTTCTTGTTTACTATGTTCAGCTGTCTCATCGTAATGAAGAAAGCTAGTATCATAGTACACTGCACTGTGGGCCGTGGTGCCTACTGGTATTTGCGGAACTCCTTCTTAAAGGTCCAGGTGCTTCGAACCGCGCGCGGCCGGTGACCACAGTATTCATCCTGACTTTGAAGTGCGCTGCGGCAGGTTTATCGCAGCATTTGAATCCAGTTTCAGACTAACCATTTTCGATCATACGTATACTAATCGGTCCAAGGAAAGGTTAATCTCTTCCAAACAGACGCTCCAACACATAGGTCCTCGTACCTGCGGTGTGTTGTAGAGAAAGGTACCGTTGAGAGGAAGCTGGTTTCCCGTAGCGGTCACTAAACGCTGCGGTTCAATCTTCAGCTCGAAGAACTTCATACTTCTGGTCAGCTATGGCATGTCCGCGTCACAGAATACAAACTCATTTATGCTGGAACAAGTGGTCGGCAAGTAACCATTTCGTTTATTGATTCGAAATTTGGCTCAGTTCAAACAACACAGCAGAGTCCGGGCTCGGGAATCGCTCTGAACTGAAAACTCGGGGACTTACTAAACTCGGGGACTTACTAAATTTTGATATGCTAAGCGCAAGATTCCAGGACTCAGGTTCAGGTAGATCTCTAAACAAAATTCCGGTATTCCTCGCTTGAAGTTCGACAATTTCATGTCTGGACTCAGTCAGTGATACCTGAGCTACATTTTGGGTGATTTCATTTTTTCCAAAAACAATCTCCCCATGAGTTGAAAAATCGCATTTTCAAACTATTGCCTAATTCGGCAGTACATCAATTCATTTTGATGGAAGGGATGGGTCAGAAATACGTCTCTAGTACTCTCAAGTCCCTCCAGCACTTCGGATCATCCAAAACGCATACTCGGTGGCCGAGAAATGCCCAAAAACCCACCGTCCATCACTTCTGTCTATAACGAGTATATTTCTACGCACTGACAAGTAGTCCAAATATATAGTTCCTTACCGTAGAACCTGATCCAACTTGACCTGACTTGATATAGCTTGATACATAGCACTTGACGGTATCTTGGTCGCGCTTGATACAGCTTGATACGGTACAAGGGGCAACTTGATCAAGCTTGATCCGAGCTCGAGGCTTGATCAAGCAAATTGGGATTTTCCGACATTCAAGGGAGCTTTACACCCATTAACGTCCAACTGGATAGCTCCACCGTTTCTCTCCCTGGTCCAGGCCCTCAACCGCAGAAAGACATGATCAGGCGTCATACCGTAGCGGCTGCCCCCGACTACCGAGGCACCACTTTTGCTAGTGATGGCCGAGATTCTCTGTACTTGCTCTGACAGTGGCTTAAAACTTGCGTAATCCGTTGGAGCGGATTGGAAGGCAATCCACACTTGGGCTCAAGGCTTTATGATGTCTTATAACTGATCACAGGCCGTTCCAAGCAATCTGAACAGTCGTACACTTTTGGATGATTCGATAACGCCGAGATGAATCTACGAGTCTCAAAAAGAAATAGTACAGACAAGGTCTCATCATTGACAACGCAAAGCGATGTATGGGTAAAGTGGCACTAGAATGGGTTTTCTTCGTCGACCTCCATGGCCGGTGCCTCCTGGGGCTGCGCATCAGGGTGCCGATTGGCTTCATCGTCGTCCTTATCTGCCCATTCGTTGGCGTTAAAGGCAAGTAATTGAATGGACTTTCCGCTCCTAGACAGAGGGGTGAGCCAAAGGCACGGACGACATTCGACAAGGACGGACTTTGTGAAGTTCTTCTTCTTAGCGGTAGTGAGCTTTTCAGTGCACGGGGTCATGAGGTTGTCCGTCGGTGAAATATATGTGGGGTTCCTGATAAAGCCTGAGTGCCGCGTGCCAGCAAACAAAGACAGAAAGAGTTTGGAAAGAGTACTGACAAGCTCTTTGCCATCTGCCTTTCGAGCAGAGCCTTTGCTCTCAGTTCAGCAGGCTGGTTGACGACGTCCCCTAGTGGGGCCGTTGGGACGATAACACGTGCAGCCTTGGCCGGATTGTGGAGGGGCTGGATGAGTGTAGAGTCGCTGGGGTTGTTTGCAGTGGACATGGTTGCACTAGAGTAAACGCTGTTGTCCCAACACCGAGCTAACGTGATCAATACGTGTTCGCACCATGACTTGATGGGCAACCCCGCCATTCCAAGGGTGATGGCAAATCGGTCGCCAGACCGATTAAAGCCGATGGCCCCGGCCAGTAAAACCCTCGGCAATCTGAGGCTATTTCCGGCGAATTAAAGCCCTCGAAATGACCGATTTTTCGATGGTCCCGTGGTTTCGTGTCAAAGTCACGTTACTTTTCACGTGAGCTGATCCTTGTTTTCATGTACAAGCTTAAGCACCCCGCCTTCGGCAGGGCCGGCTCGCTGCGCTCGCGTCCCTCCCTACGGCTGGTGCACAGCTTGTCGGGGCTCCGCCCCAAACCCCGCGGGTTTTTTTCTTGCTGGATTGCGTGCCCTCGGCGCCGCACTACCGCTCGCTGCACTCGCGGTGCGCGGCGCCGTCGGGAAGGTTCGTGGGAACCGGGAGCAACATCTCGACAGCCGGCAGCGACATCTCGACATGGTCCCGTGGTTTCGTGTCAAAGTCACGTTACATTTCACGTGTCCTGATCCTTGTGTTTTCATGTATAGGATAGGATGCGAAAAATCGGTCATTTCGAGGGCTTTATTTCGCCGGAAATTCCCACTATCTATCTGTAAGGATAGTATGGGTCTTGGGTGGCCCTAAGTCGTCGTTGGCTTTTCGGCTGTACGCACGGACCACCAGGCTGTTCAATGAATTGGCGCTCGGACCACTCAGCAGGTTTTCGGCCGAACACTTCAAGGTGGGGCGTATTGCTTTCCACTCGCCCACGCCAGTGACCCCACACAATGTCGCTGTTCGTCGCTGCAATCCAGACCAATCCCATCACGGGGTCGCAATTTGAAGATCTCAGACCGACTGCTCTGTTCAGCAGAGCTCGTTTCTGTTTTCGTCCATATACCCACTCTCTTCGTCGTCGCCCCAATTCAGTTTTCGCTTTGACCGTCGAGACTATCGGTCGCCGGCCTCTCACTGTCATTCTTCCCTGCGTAATCTTGCTTGGACTCGACCACAACATTGGATGTACTTCCCTGGGAGTGGGACCCCCATCTGCGCGACTTACTCTTGATACTTGAATTATGGCGACCGCGTTCCAGCTGCGTCTGATCCCTGGAGTATCGGTGTCGGTCTCTGCTTTTGATCAGTGGTCTCCAACCATCTCCATCTCGATTATGTATATCGCCGTCTCCTCGATGCTGGGTCCCGGCGGCCACACTGGAACTTCACAATCATGTTGCTGTCAAGCCTTCGCCGTTGACCGGCACTAATGAAAGTCTCCTCCCTCGTCACCCCCCATGATGAAAACTATCATTGTTGAGCTCCTTGAAATTGTCTAAACTCTTCAATTCGTGCATTGCCGCATCGACGATGTTGCTCTCTTGCGCAATGCTTCTATTCATTGCTTAAAATACAGTACTTACTCATACCCTTTCTGTGTTCGTACCTCTCAATGATGATCAAACGATTTCTACGTCGTTTCCAATCTCATCTTTGTCTGCGGATGCAACCTTTATGCAGCCCATGTTGAACTAAGCAGTAAGTAGTACTTGATTATTTACACCCAGCATTGAAACAAAAATGATCCCTTGCTCCATCTCAATTTTCCATCTACATAACTACAATAGTGGGCTCTGCCGTGCGTGCGCGGGCCTACAGGGATTATAGCCTAAGATTTCCGAGGGTTTTACTGGCCGTGGCCATCGGCTTTAATCGGTCTGGCGACCGATTTGCCATCACCCTTGGAATGGCGGGGTTGCCATAGGAACGAGCTATGGGACCCGTGCCTTCGCCACTCAAGAGTCCTGCACTCACCTTGCTGCTTTCCAGGCCGACGGCGCCGCACTGCCGCTCGCTGCACTCGCCGGCGCGCGTCGCCGCGGGGATTCTCAGGCTTTGACAGAAAGTCACGGGGTGAATTTCCCTTTCTGGGCGCAATGCTGTGCCCGTTGTGTTTTAAAGTAAGATAGAGAGCGTGGGATCCCCGCACCCTTATGTCAGCATCACACTGTGACATTGTCACGCTCGACGTCGAGGACTTATAGCACGATGCTAAGGTCCAGATTGGGAGTTTTGCCCAATACAAGTCTTAGATAGAGGTTCAATGAAGGGTTCCTATTGGGCAGAGTTGCCAAAATGTCCCTTGGTCTCTTGCTATATGACCACAAAAAAATTCAGACCACTTTTTTTATGAGTGTTTCTTTGTGGTTTTCTCACCAAATGGGACACTTTTCAAAAATTTCGGAGGAAAATTTGGCCAGCACAGCCACATGATAGTCATCTCGGCATGCTTCGGCAGCTCGCTTAAGGGTGGGACCTGTCAAACCTTTGCGGCGCAATGAGTGACAGAACCTCCTTGCAGTGTGGAAGGTGCTTTTCAAAGCAAAAACCAAAATTTCAGAGCCGAAACAGCGAGAATGTCTTCTAAGTCTGTAGGTCAGACCTTCCGCAGGCCGGAAAGAGCACGAAATTTTTTGTGCGACTGGGGATTTGGCCGTGGGAACGATTAATAAGCGTTACATAACGTGCTTAAGTAAGTTGCGGGGATCCCACGCTCTCTATCTTATAGGATTACAAGCTTTAGCTCCCTGCCTCCGGCACGGCCGACTCGCTGCGCTCGCCGGCCTTCCTCCGTTCGGTCACACAGCTTGTTGGGGCTGGCCGCCCCAAACCCCGCTGCGCTCGCTCCGCTCGCGACGTCTCGTACGATCTCAACATCTCGACAAAGACCCCGTGATTTTCTGTCAAAAGTCACGCGACTGATGGCCTGGCCCTGTTTTCAAGTAATTAGGATAGACAAGCTTAAGCACCCCGCCTTCGGCAGGGCCGGCTCGCTGCGCTCGCGTCCCTCCCTACGGCTGGTGCACAGCTTGTCGGGGCTCCGCCCCAAACCCCGCGTGTTTTATTTTGTTGACGAAGGCTTATTGCCTTTCGTGGACGTTGGCGTCCAGTTCCTAATCCGTTCCGTTTCTATTTTCCTTTATTTATTGTTTCATTCTCGATCGCAATCGCAACGGTTATATAACAGCGGATCTAGTCCGACGTCCCTCAGTCTCTACCTTATCGGTGTGAAGGCTGAGGGTAAGTTCTCCTACTTATATAGAGATCGTATTCTCTACATATTTCTTGCTGGATTGCATGCCCTCGGCGCCGCACTACCGCTCGCTGCACTCGCGGTGCGCGGCGCCGTCGGGAAGGTTCGTGGGAACCGCGAGCAACATCTCGACATCCGGCAGCGACATCTCGACATGGTCCCGTGGTTTCCTGTCAAAGTCACGTTACTTTTCACGTGAGCTGATCCTTGTGTTTTCATGTATAGGATAGGATGGCAAATCGGTCAGAATTCCCACGCTCTTTGTCGATCTCCGAGGGGAAATCCCTCGGCCGGGAAAACGCGTTTTCGGCATCTGGAAAGCCCTCGAAATGACCGATTTTTCCAATAGCGTTTACAGCTGTTCCGGAATACCTTAGCATGTTCACATTTTTTTTGCACACTTTGCACTTTTTGATCGAGGTGATATGATGCATACTTATGCTGGTTTTGACTAAGTATCTGCGTAAAGACTGGGTGCATTTATATGAGCGGTGAGATACTGAATTGATGCATTTTAAGAGCTCATGTTCTCAACTTTCAAGTACTGTATCTGGCTGACGCACGCCTCCCCCCACAATGACTTGGAGGGTTTTCCTCAGGCCTCAGCTCCCTTGCCGACCCACCAAACACAGAAAGCAATCGGCTGTGTCTCGGTTTTTTTGCCGACATAGACGACTCGGAGCACTTTGAAGACGGCGCCGCTGCCCCAGGGCCACACCGAGACCTCTGCGACGACTTCCCACGCACCAACAGGACCACAATTCATCGGAGTTCGAGTCGGAGGATGAGGGTGATCAAGGTGGATGGGTGCGATGGTTTGTCCTCATCTTGCATGCCAGGTTCCTCCTCTCATCGAAACCGGCAGTCTCAAATGCCCCGTCGCGAGTCATTGGGACTGCTTGACTAAAACTCAGCGAGAAGAGATTTTGAAAATGGCATTGGAAATCGACCGCGTAGTTTGGAACAGTTCAGCACCACCATCCAGCGCCAATGCGCCCAAGAAACGCTTGGGCCTCGACGCATCGCAGACCACATATTTCCTTTGCAGTCAGTGCTTACTGGCAGTCTACATGATAGCGCTGGGACTGATGTTCATTGTTTAGACTATTGTCGCAAAGGAAGTATTTGTATGGAGTGTTTGGACATGGCCCAGCCTCTCCAGCCTCTCTCAGAAGCAGCTGATAGCACTCACGGTGAAGATGTGGCTATGGCAGATGCTTCCCCACAATCGATAGGAAACGAGAAGATGACCAGACTCTTCAGGTGCTTTCGCTGCAAACGACCGGCTCACTATGCGCATATGCCGCTGCCTCCTGGTCTATTGCGTGAGACGGACATTGCCGATATCATCGCCCGTTACGCAGAGCGCTGGCTTTGCTCCGATTGTTATTCTTTCGATTGGGATATTGACAAGATACTTGCCTGGCGTCCACTACCGCAGACTGCAGCCCGCCTCTCGAAACACTATCTGCCAAGGGAGTACTTGGTGAAGTGGGTGGGGAGAGGGTATGTGCGCGCACAGTGGGTTCCCCACATGTGGCTCACCTGCATCAATCATGCCAAGTTGAATAACTTTCTTACTGGCGGCTCTCCAGTGGGTTTGCTCGATGAGCCAGAGCATCCTTCTCCGCATGTCATGCCCCAGTCGAGTGGTTCTGGTGAGGCTGTTTGGTTCGGCGACACGGCTCGACGCGGAGCGAAGGATCCCATCGGCATGGAAAACAGTTGACCACATTTTAGATCTTCTTTTGTGGGTAGATGAAACAGCTGCTGCTCAAGAACGTACCGCTGCACGGGATAACGGGCGTCAACCGAGTGCTACTCTATCTCTGGCTGAGTGGGAGGGGCGATATGGCCGAACTTTTTCTGTGGGCGATCCGGCCCATGTTGCCTGGATTTATATTAAATGGAGTGATTTATCCTATGAGGAAGGTGTGTACTGTATGTTCTTTTCCGTTGTTCTGGCATCTCACGACACATTAGCAACTTGGGATTGTCCACCCTCTGATCTGCAACTACCAGAGACCAATCTTAAAGTCTTCGTCAAACAAGAATTCCATTGGTAAGATAACATCCTCCATGGTTACATTGTCGATAACAACATATTAAGTTTCGTATACTTGGAATCGAGATTCTTCTTGAACCTCTTCGTCTCCAGGGTAAGGCTGAGCTTCCTGCAGTACAATGCAAACGAATCGAGCCACTCAATTGCCATAGGTCGCGATTTTTCCGGGTGAGAGTTGACAGTTTCCAAAATTTTGAAATCCTGGTTCCCGCCCTCCTTAGCTTCCATACGGAAAATCGCAGACCCAACGGGTAAGGTTTCCAACACCTCAGTCGTTGCTGAAAGTGCTGATTCGTTTGCAGTACGCATTCGCGCTGCATGTGCGCCAAAACCTGGAGGTCTACCCTTCGTCATGGTCGTCAACTTGGGGCAGTTGCGAGCCATATGGCCTGCCTCTTCAAAAGTCCAGCAGCCATCAATTCGTTTCGACGTTTCGTCGACAATTTCCGGTCAGGGTAAGTTCGTTTTTCCTTGAACTGGTTGTTATTAGAAGGCTTTGCCTTCTCGTTGCTCGCCTTAGGTGAATTCAACTTCACGGATGAAGTCTGAATCACCGGATTCTTGTAGAAGCGACCACCACGTCCACGAGTGGGGGTTTTGACAGAGGAATTGGAAGGTTTGCTTGCGCTCGCCTTCGGCTTTTCATCCTCGGGTCTACCGAGTAATTTTTCACAACATCGTCCCACGATGATACTTCTGGATCAAGCTTTTGACGAGACATCTCTCCCTTTTGATGTCCTTGCGCAAGCTCAACCAAAGACGGGTAACCTTCTCCTGGTCATCCGGCAATCCAATCATGGTATGTAATTGCTCGTACTCGGCAATATGTTCAGTTACTGATTTTGAACCTTGGTAAAGTCCGTTCAGTTTGATGCGTTGTTTCAACCTAAAGTCCTTAGGGAAACAATAATTCATAAGTTCGGTGAAGAACTTCGTTAAGGTCCGGTGTTTTTCATATTACAACCTTCCGTTCGTAAAATTCTCCAGCTGATCCCGTCATGAAATAACTGATAATAAAAATCTGGTCCTCTTTTGAAACTTTACCCATGGTAACATACTCTAGTTCGTGCTTTCACGCACAAACCGGAAATATGCATAGGAATTGACTGATCCGTCATATTTGGTAGGTGGGACCGGTTTCAAGGTCATTTTGGTAGTCCGTCGAGATTTTGATCTCGACCGGCGGTAGCCTTTTGCACGTCATGATTTGCTAGATTTCCGCGACTTGCGGGAAGGGCTTTGTTTATGTTTATGTTTGCGGGTATGCGACTTACGACGCTGTTTCGCAGACTTTCCAGAATCGGAATCACTCCCTTCAGAGCTTGATGAACTCTCCGAGGTGCTGGGCTCGTCACCCGAAACAGACGAATCAGAACTCGATGAGCTGCTAGAGCTCGAGGAACTCGAACTCGACGAAGGTGGAGAAGTATTCCGAGCGGCAGCCTCGCGAATAACATTGTCGATAATTGTGCCGCCCACAAGGGGTCTAGCAGGTGGGGAATCAGAGCGTTTCTTATCCGGTTTACCAGGATTCTTGGTGCGCATTTCTTTCCCAATGCTAGCTTCAACCGCTTCCTTCGAACGGTTTCTAACCTGTTTAGCTTGTTTCTTTCTAAGCAACTTAGCGGTGAGTTTATCTTCCGCTATTTTGGCGTCCTTTTGACGCTTCTCCTCAAGTTTGATTTCCTTCAGACGATGCTGAAGGTTCAATCTTTCGTCTGATAACGAAGTGGATGTCTGGCCAGACACGGAGTGAGGGGGAGGAGAATTATATTCAGGTTTGTCCATTACAACAGTAGAGGATGAACTATCCGAGGGGACAGTATTCACAGGTACATCCTGAAACAAGTCGGAAGGAGTTGAGATAGGTTCCCTCTTAATACGCTTAATTTCTTCAAAATTAGCGAATGCCGCGCATTGTGCGTCAAGATCAGCCTCTGAAAACTGATCTGACCAATCGACCGCACCCCAGTGAAGTGGGTCCGGTCCTTTACCCTTATTCGGCTTCGAAGGTCCCTCACCTCGAGAAGACTCACTGTCCGAGGAGGAAACAGACCGGATTTCGACCATCCGAATAGGTGCAGGCGTAGATTGTGCCTGAGGGCCTGCCGAACGAGGTAAGTTAAAGTTATTTAGTCTAACTTTTGCAATTTTATCGCTGTCATCATCTGACGCAAAGGAAACCAATTCCTCGTCAGATACATGAGAGGTACGTCGACTTTCCTCAGCAGCCTTGGCCATGCGCAAATAGCGCTTGCCAATCTGCCTGAGTTCCCTAACTTAGGGTTACAAAACGCGAAATTTGCAGTGTTCGCCCTAAGGGATAAGGCCTTATTAAGGTTAAGGCTTATTAAGGCCTTAACATAAGCCTTAAGCACTGGCCGCTCAGGTGTCCAGGGCTTAAGAGCCCTTAAGGGTGATGCCGAGCTTCATGCCGGCAGCCCGGGTATCTCCGGCGCCTGCCAACCAAACCGTCCGATCATTTCGTGGCTGTCGGCCTCCTTGAAGCTTCAGGAACAAGGTCGATGCCGTGTCGGCGCCGCCCGTAATATACCAAATAATTGACCTAATAATTGATGGGGGTATCACCAAACCTCCACGACTGCTAAAGAATTTGATAAAATCCAAGGTAACTGACCTTGACCTGAAGGTTAAAGTGCTTTTTGTGCAAATATGCTCCGAGTACATGCTCCACTGAAAAATTTACGCCTGTTCGAGGGTAGGAACTACCTACCTAAAAAGGAAATTAAGCCTTCAAGGTCTTAAGGGTTATTAAGGGATAAGGCTTAATAAGCCTTAAGGGTCGGACAGACCTGAATTTAAGGCTTAAGGGCGAACACTGGAAATTTGAACAGCGAAAAACCAAAATTGTGTGTACTAAACTCGCGAGTTTGAGGCAGGTAATCAAGTCTTTCTCTGCCATTCTGCCTCTGCAACCCCGGACTCCTTCTTCCGGACCCCACAGTGAAGACATCTCCGGCGCCCAACTTCGAGCCTATACTGATAAGGCTTCCCCCTTAGAGCACCGTGTATCTATCCGTGGTACCGGCCAGCAAATCGGTGAAGCGCTAATTGCGCTTGGGAAGCGTTTCATGCGTAAGCGTATCCACTCTAAGAAGAAAGGTCCGTCACGCCTTTCCGGGGACCCTGCCCCTCCCCCTCCTGGCACGGTGCCGGTTATGCCGAACGCTTCTGGCGACGGCGCTCGCCCGCTGAAGAAGTGCGCACACCCCATCCATCCGTCTCAGCCACCAGCTCCGGTTCCACCCCCTCCAGCGGCCAGTGCTCAGCCGCACCCAGGTGCCGCTACGCAGCCAAGGAAGTCTGGGGTGCGATTTGCACCACAAGAGTCTTCCTACCCCACCTCTAACTCCCTACCCCATAACCCTGTCGCCATCTCTATTCCTACGCAGGTAATGGCGTCCCCTATTCCTACTCCCCGCCCCAGCTCTACATGCCCACTGCCATCCCGTCCCCCTCTCCACGTTCAGTAGCTCCTTCGCCTATGGCCATTGATGCTATTCGACCTGAAAGGGGACGTCGACAACAGACGGCACGGCGAGGCGGTGCAGCGTCTGCGTCTGATTCGCGGATTGACTCCCAGGGCAACCTACTCTTCCGTGGCGATCCAGGATTTTGAAGGATCATTCATTCTACTAGGCTTTGGTCTTCGTCGGGGGTGATGTCACAGCTATGACTTCTTCTGACTTGGGCAGAAGTTCTCTGTCTCCAAGACATCATGCTGTGCTCACTTCTGTCATATCTTATGTCACCTCTTGTATATAAGTAAGGTAGGGGACATACAAATGCTGTGAACGTCCAAATATGGACAAAATCAGATCAATTCTTTCACCAGGTCAGTTCAAGCAAGGTTGTGCTTTATTCCTTCCATGAATCTGTAGATAAACCTTCTATACATTCCCCAGCCAGCCCGCTAAGGATTTGACCTCGAGTTGCAGGAGGAGATGTGCTCGCAAAATTCCCATCAATCAATCATGGGAAAAGTTGATGGCTTGTTCTGGCCGCAACTACAGTATCCACAGCTCGCCGAATGTTGTACAAAGTAGCTGGAGTTGTAGACAAGAAGTATATCTACATATTCATGGGACGGATAAGCCCCGAAGTGGTCAGAGGTCGCGCGATATTCGAATTGATCTGATCTTGTCTATATTTGGACGTTCACAGCATTTGTATGTCCCCTACCTTAGTTCACTGGGGATCTCTGATCCCCAAGTTTATTATCGACTTGGCTCCTGGGCCCTTCTCCCTTACAGAAACAGACACACCAATGCCTGCACGTTCCTCGTGAGATGGACGAGAGTTCCGAGTAGCAGCCCGAGTGATAATTGGGGAACGTCCGCGGCCACGCAGATATTGAGCCACTGCGATAAGAGAAAAGGGTAAGAAGCAGGAGGTGAGATTTGAGACGAGAGGTGAGACAGGAGAAACTTTGGTGAGAGAGTCGTCGTCGAAGTCGGTAGCAGCGGTTGATCAGACCACGGTTAACCAGAGAAAGCGGCGACGAGAAGCAGAGATACCATTTAGAAGTCAAAAATATGTGACGAAAGATTACCGGTAGGCAATAGTTTTGGCACACGAGAGCAAGTTGGTGGCGAACAAAGTGACTGGTTTAAGTTCTAGATTCACCAAAGAATTGTAACTAATACATCGGAGTATTTATAGTAAGTAAGTCAGTGAAACGAAGGCGGAATGAGATCATATCTGAGCGCAGGAATGTGTAGACGGAGCGGGAAGTGGATGTAAGTCTAAGTACATTCCTTCATCATCTTATTGCCGCCTTTGAAACTATTTTGATCCTTGTGCATGCAGCAGCCGCCCCAGAAGAATAAGATGATTGAGCGGCGCTGCTCGTCCGAGAGAGAGTCGAATTCCGCCTCTCCGAGCTCCTTGACAAGTCGATGAACAAGGTCTCGGTCGCGAGACCTCTGCTCCGATGGCGCCAATTGATTCCAAGCTTCAAGACCTCCGGCTTCGATGATTTTGCGAGTGTTCCACGCCGCGAGGTACATACAGTATAGCCTCGTCGAATTCCTTCCGAGCGAGCGCTGCCCCACCAAGGTGTTGTATAACAGCCTCTTTCTTCGCCTCCTTCAGTCCCCTCGCCGTGCCTTTTTCCACTGCAGCATGATCCACGTTTGCGCCGTTCAAGATCCGCAAGAATTCGCGGTACGTATATTTTTTGTTCAGGCGAGCGGCGAGTGGACTGGCATCGAAAGCATCCATACTCCCCCCAATTCGGGTCTCCCATCGAGCCACTGCCTCGTCAATGCCGTGGTCCAGCGTGGAGTGTACACCAACGCTTCGGACTTTGGGGGTCGAGGCAGGATCAATTTAGAGCTGGCCATTGCGATAATCCGGGATTCGCATCGCAATATGGCTTGCTTCGAAATTCACGCCTCGATTAGACGTGCTGTCGGCGCGGGACATTTCGAGCTGGTCATTGCGATAATCCGGGATTCGCATCGCAATATGGCTTGCTTCGAAATTCACGCCTCGATTAGACGTGCTGTCGGCGCGGGACATTTCGAGCTGGCCATTGCGATAATCTGGGATTCGCATCGCAATATGGCTCGCTTCGAAATTCACGCCTCGATTAGACGTGCTGTCGGCGCGGGACATTTTTACGTGGACACCCGCTCGAGACAATGATACGAGCTAGTCGGCGCGCCTGAACGTTGTAGATGCCGAATAAAGTTAACGTCGAAGACAGCCAGCTGGCATTACTCAACCCTCCCATGGAAAGGGCACAGTTGGATTCGCTCCTAGGTGCGGACTGGCAAGCGTTTACGGAAGAAGCATAGAGCACAACTTCGCACCGCTGCGCCTTGCTGGGGTCGGGTTTTCCCGAAGATCTCAGAGGTCAAAGGCGGCCGGGAAGGGTGGCTCATGGTCATGGCAGGGATTATCATCCCGCGATTGGAACGGAAGCCGGCTGAGCCAATTACGGATATTTCTGCTGAAGCCGAGCTGTTGCGGCGAATTCCAATCATTGGAACAGCTTCGCAAGATGCTGGCCCTATCCTTCGAGGCGTGCAAGGCCTGGCTGATAAGATCTACCCTGGAATCTATCAGGTGCGCTATTTGCTGCTATTTGCCCTTCTCATCTGCTTTACTTACTACTGGATCTCAGGTACATCCCAAGCCGATCTTGTTCATCGATCAAAAGAACAAGGCGGCGCACAAGGGCATTGAGTATGACCCTTTTTCAACCTTCACCCGCTTCATCAATACCAGTCCTCGAGGGTGTGCCATCACAATTGCGCTTGTTGTGCTGTGGGAGAGCAGCCCAGGAGGCAAAAACGTCGTTGAATGGATGGGAGAAGACATGCACGCTAACATTGTTTTCTTGATTCACCCCTCTGCCGGCCGCGGAAAAGCTGTGCGATAGCCTACGCAGTTTCATGCCAAATCCTCTATCGGGACGTATGACGGCCATGCTCAAGAAATCAGAAAATGTGCCCTTGAATGCTTGGTGCAATCAGCCGCGAAAGGAAACCAACACTGGGCCGAATTGCCTCTGTCGGAAAAATCCTGAACCGCTTATACCGGCTCGTAAGCCAGTACAAGCCGCCATAAGCCGATAATCAATAAGGGGATTATAGCGCATAGGTGTAGACCATTCAAGCGCGTATAATCCACCCTTGGGATTATGGGGGATTAAGGCTCATATAAGCCATTACCGTGCATTACAGAGCATTTAGATTACATTTAGATACTTAGGGCTTGCGTATTGTGGCAAAAGATATATATTCATGGACAATGAGCCCTACTCAACGCCTCCCCAGCGCCCCACAATGGAATTGCCGCCAAATCCGAGATTTCAAATCAAGCCTGGTCGACATTTATGAGCGGATGCTGAAGTTGTGACTTGGCACAAAACAAACGTACCATAGAAATCATACCCGCTACCACACAGCACTTGGAGAGCAGCCGTTAGTGCTCAATCCATATGAAACAGACTGGTAACGCACAGACAAGAGCCTTGAATGGCGGCAAATAGAAATTTGACTCGAGAGAGTTCAGATAAGATATAAGACTCGAAATTTCGAGCATGGCAACTCACCAGGTGGTTCATTAGCTCGGTCCTCGACTCCTCGTACACCTCAAACTGCAATGAAACCAGTGGTCAAGCGCCCGGCGTACAATTCAGCGGCCGACTTCATGTCAATATGGCGAAAGAGTCGGGACAGCGGAGAAGCGAGCCTGTGCGTTGCAGCATTGCGATGCGAGGGCGACGACGAAGAAGGAGCAGGCGAAGCACAGACAAGTTGCAGTGGCCGTTGTGGTGGTTGGGTGAGAAGAGGCGTGAGAGGCGTTCCGCAGCACCTCATGTATTTGTGTGAGGGAGTTGTGGAGCCCGTGTGAATGCTGTCGTAAATGCTTCGGCAATCTCGGCACAGAGCCGGGGGAACATGAAGTTGATAACATTTTGAGGTGCGCAGGGAAAGACAAGGGTTTTCCTAGTATGCCGCGGGATACTACAGAGGCTTTCTGAGCTTTTGGCCGATGCACCGATTATAACGGCTGGTCGCGGATCACAATCCCCCGCTGGGCGGCTTGCAATCCCTTGAAAGCCGTGATAAGGTCGGAAGCCGGCTTAATCCGTTGTAAGCGAAACAGGGTTTTTCCGACATCCCGATGGCTCTGGAATGGATGGTCGAGATAGTGGCCGGGGGTCTGCCGCGGCTGGGGATAGAGAGAGAGGTGTGAAGGGGATAACGGGTTTCCGTCCACTGAACCTGTAATTCGTTTGACATCTCACGACACGGTGAATCTTCGTGCCGATCAAACAAAATCCTGAGTCTTGTTGGAAAAAAAAAATCAGGGTCAGTGTTGGTATTTTATACCGTATACATCCCTCCGAGGAGTATATAAGACGTTATCTCGAGGTCAGTTAGCATATGTCGCAAATTTATTTATTTTGTTGTCGGGCCCGGTCGTGCCCGATCGGTTGTTATCGGGAGGTCTCGGGCCGTCGGCCCGACACCTACCCGGTATAATTCCGGGCCTCGCTATGATTGTGTTCTTTTTAACTCTGACCAACCGAGTATCGGATGCGCTCCCTCATACGCTGCGAGCTGCCATCCCAAAGACGCACGTATTACCCAACGGTGCTCCCGAGTCCAAGGTAGCTGCTGCTGTCATGGTGGAAGGTCGAGACCTAAAAAAGGTGCGCTGAGTTGCTGTAGTGTTTTTGTCGGCGAATATTATGGCAACCAGCAATATGCGCGCCACCAAGCAGGACCCTTGAAGTTCACACAGTCTCAATTTTTTTTCATTCTTCATCATTCGACAGAAGGGCGGTCTAACGACGGTGAGAGTCAAGAAGCAATTTTCGAATGATTGCCGGACAATCAACCCTGCAATGACCACAAATGGGCCTTGAATGGGCCCACACTTCCACATGAAGCGCCGACCCGCACGCGTCTGAACGGGTGACAAGGTGGGACATAATGTGGACAATGGGGAAGCTTGCTACACACGCAATTTACGGCAACCCCTCCATTCCAAGGGCGGCAAATCGGTCGCCAGGCCGATTGAAGCCCCAGTAAAACAGTTTATCCATGCACGATAGACCAGTACATTGTGACTGTGACATCAATCCAGTCCTTTCGGCTTCTTTGCCGTGTTGAAACCGGTCATTTTCGTTTCTGAATCCTCGCAATTGATGGACTTGATGGCCTGGAAGGCCGCCTGATCAATATCAGCTAGCCGCGTTTTCGTTTTCGATTTTCGTTCATACCGGGACCACCATGTCGTTCGGTTTCTGTGGCTTGGGAGGGGATAGTAGATGATTGAAATGCTGTAAGACGAGTGATGCGACAGCCATTCGTGTGCCTCCAGCCCCATGAATGAGGTTGTCGAATTCTCTCGTGCTCCACTTCTTACGGCGTAGAAACCAGCAGGCGAAAAAGTGAGATACGTTGCTCAACCCCTCTTCGCTGTCCTCCACGTCTTCCAGGAGGTATCGCCACCCTTTACCCACGAGAACGAGTAGGTTCAGTGAAGCGTCGATTACTTGGTCCAGCTTCTCGTTGTCTCGAAATATCCGGAGAAGCGAAGTCAATAAGCCATAGAGTACTCCCAAGGTAAGTTTCTCAAACTCGATTCCCAGATCTAGAAGATGCTCGTAATATTCGTCGAAGAACTGGATCCAAGGAAGTGTACGAGCCCAAAGGGGCGGCAGCGCGGGTTTTACAATGGCCTGTTTGACGCCAAGGACTTCTATTCCACGCAAGCAAGCGAGGACTTGCGAAATTAGGGGCGCAAGTACAGAGTAAGCCGTCGACGGATCTGCGGTGTCCAGCTGAGCCAGGATTTCGAAGATTTGGGATGGGTCGAGTAAGGAAAAGAAAATAGGGAGGAGCGAAGGGAGATGATGTGAGCCGATGTTTTGTAGTTCATTGACAAGGTTAACTGTTTCCACTGGGGCGGATCCGGCGGCCACGAGCTTCGCGCGTCGCTTCGAACGATATGTTAGTCGAATGTCACTGCGCAGATGGCCTAACGACCGAAAAATCACCCTCAGAGCATTGCTACAGTATAGGGATACTCCTCCTTCTGATAGACCGCTCAGACCCACAAGAAACGCTTTTGATTGTATGGTAATAAAATCATCTTCCAAAATAGGAAAATCCGGATCAAAAAAATTTACCCACAGTCAAACTCTGTCAAGATAGTCTGAAAGTGCTTGAAAATTGGACCCAGTTCGCACTTCAGTTGAATCAAATTGACCCCTTTTGAGCTCGCAATGGCCAATTGAAGTCGGCCATTTTTGGTCAATTTTGGTGGATTTTACTCGAAAATCGTCAACTTCAACCAGCCATTGCGAGCTCAAAACATAATCAATTGTGCTCAACTAAAGTGTGAACCAGGTTCATTTTTGAAGCACTTTAAGACTACTTTCACAGATCTTTACTGTGGGTAAAATTCGCTGATCCGAATTTTCCTATTTTGGAAGATGATTTTATTATGGGAAAATTTCATCGGGTTGAGTGGGTTAGAAGGTGGGCAGCTATCAATAATGCATGCCTCTATTTTATTCTGCCCCATTTCGTTGAGTATGTGGCCGGAAACTCGCGACAAAATCACGGCAAGTATTTTTTGCCGCCACTGTATAGCGTCTCAATGCAAACGTCCCGCTATCTGCGGCATTTGTGCCTCCAACCACTCCACTTCTGACTGCCATTGCCCACACTCGACTCCATGCCCTCCCAACGTCAAATGCTCACTCCTCCCAATCAAATGTGGTCTACGCAGCTGCCGGGCAACTGATTCGTCATGCCCTATCCGCCAAGCCATTCTGCATCGCGCCGCCGCAGAAAACGCAGCAGCCGGCCCTCTCTTTAAAGTCCCAGCGGACTTCTAAAGATTTCCCCCCAAACTTCTCGCCATATGACACCCAACCCCTGCTTGGAACTCACTTCACAGATTCACCTCAATCTCTACTCCCTGCTCCTTCCGCAATACCCTTGGGTAACCTCCCGGAGTCTCTCGCCCGCTACTAATTAGTTTATATTGGCACGAAGCAGTGCACCCGATCAGGCCCTTATATTCTGCATAAAATTTCCATGCCGACAATTTTTTCTCGCTCAAACGGTGAATCTCGACACATTTTTGCTCGTTTTTATTTTTTCTACTGATTTGATTAAACCGACAGAGTGACCGCCATAGCAGAATGTGATGTGTCAAGTCAAATCGATAATTTCATCATGCGCGAACCCAAAAGTCTTCTCGGACGATTCCGATTTGACTCTGGCGACTTTTCCTTTCAACTCTCGCAGTTGGGCCTAAACAAAAGGCATCAGTACCGGATCCCGGCATAAATGCAGCAACGGACTTCGAGCCTCGCGATCTCAGTTGCGGCATTGCCACTGTCAGACCCGGTTTCCTTACTGGCAATCTGGGGTAGAGCGTCCCGTGGCGCTATGCCTGTGGCTACGAGTAAGATAGAGAGCGTGGGATCCCCGCACCCTTATGTCAGCATCACACTGTGACATTGTC
The DNA here is from genome assembly GCA_037176885.1 of Favolaschia claudopus. Classification (NCBI taxonomy): domain Eukaryota; kingdom Fungi; phylum Basidiomycota; class Agaricomycetes; order Agaricales; family Mycenaceae; genus Favolaschia; species Favolaschia claudopus. The sequence goes on along the minus strand of JAWWNJ010000020.1, from coordinate 1,877,508 downwards.
ACGCTCGACGTCGAGGGCTTATAGCACGATGCTAAGGTCCAGATTGGGAATTTTGCCCAATACAAGTCTTAGATAGAGGTTCAATGAAGGGTTCCTATTGGGCAGAGTTGCCAAAATGTCCCCTGGTCTCTTGCTATATGACCCACAAAAAAATTCAGACCACTTTTTTTCTGAGTGTTTCTATGTGGTTTTCTCACCAAATGGGACACTTTTCAAAGATTTCGGAGGAAAATTTGGCCAGCACAGCCACAGGATAGTCATCTCGGCATGCTTCGGCAGCTCGCTTAAGGGTGGGACCTGTCAAATCTTTGCGGCGCAATGAGTGACAGAACACTGACAGAACCTCCTTGCAGTGTGGAAGGTGCTTTTCAAACCAAAAACCAAAATTTCAGAGCCGAAACAGCGAGAATGTCTTGTAAGTCTGTAGGTCAGCCCTTCCGCAGGCCGGAAAGAGCACGAAATTTTTTGTGCGACTGGGGATTTGGCCGTGGGAACGATTAATAAGCGTTACATAACGTGCTTGAGTAAGGTGTGGGGATCCCACGCTCTCTATCTTACATCTGTAGTTTGAGCTATCAGTAGTATGATGGGGAGATACACAGCAGAAACAAATCTACCGATAGGTCTGTACTTGAAGATGAAAGTCCCAAGACTCCGGACAACATCATACTCGGTCGACCAACCTGACTCGCCTTCCGTCGCAAAATCTTCACCAAGCCTCAGGAAGGGATATTAGCAACACCCACGAGGACAAGAATAAAACTCACTCGACTGTGTGCCCCATGGCTGCCTTCTTCGATTTCTCATGAAGCACTTGCGGTTTGTAAGGGCGCTGCTTATCACCAAGTGCTTTTCGCGAAGTCCGCGCCGAGCGCCTGCTGCTGATACTACAAGTTATGCGTATAATGCGCATCTCGACTTTGATCGAGCCAAGCTCTGGTGAGACATTGGCTTCCAACAACGCATCTTCATCTACGGTAGATTTGCCTAAGATTTGATATTATTTCAAACTGTGGATGCCATGCTTGATAACACTTGTCGAGCAAATGTTAAACATCGGGAGGCAAAAGGACCAGACGGAACGCTATCAATCACTGTCGAGGTAGTCCGTGAAGATTTTGAGACCGAAGTGTCCAGGTCACTGCTGATCAAAACAGTGCCATTTACGCTCAGCTGCCCATTGACCAATGCCCGAGATGAGGAGCGCGTATTCTTCAAATGAACACAAAACTTCTGGAAAACATTGAGGCAAATTTTCGCGGGGCCTACATACCTTGTCGCTTTCTGAAGGTATCCAGCATGTAGCAGTGTGCATACCGGCGGAGATTGAATATTCAGCTAATGCCACGCCGTCCACAGTTATCCACGCTTGTAGGTCATTGATGCGCATTTTCTGCGGTCAGCTTCCAGTAAGTACAGGTCCCTGTCGGACGGGGTCTGAATGGCCGAGGAGAGTCTCCTGGAGAGAGAGAAGGAAGTACTTCACGTGACTGGTTGTTGTATCTATGACGTTGATCGTGGGGACGAAGAATTGGTCATTTCGAGGGCTTTATTTCGTCGAAAATAGCCTCAGATTGCAGAGGGTTTTTTACTGGCCGTGGGGGTCGGCTTTAATCGGTCTGGCGACCGATTTGCCATCACCCTTGGAATGGCGGGGTTGCCCCGCGACAGCCCTTTGACACGTCACGAGAAGTACCAGCCTGCCTACGGCAACGACCTACCCCATTTCAAAAATCGTTACAAATCGGAGGCAGGCTGGTAACGAGCCTAAGCTGGTATAAGCATATCTGGGATGCCTCTACAATATCTAGCTGATTGCTGGTTTTCTGGAGCCCAACTCGAAAGTTCAACAGAAAACTTGACTTCGTCGGGCCCTTCCCGGGCGCCTATCGGGCGCTTATTCAAGGCTGACGCAATGCCGCGGCCTTGCGGCGGCTAACCTCATCATTCAACAATGTACAACAACGCGCTTCTTCACTTCCACCTCGTCGCGCTCGGATTTCTTACCTCTGCTGCTTTAACATGCCCCCGAGAAGCTCTAACAGAGCTACAAAGCCTACCACCAAATCCAAGTATACCCCTGCTTCTCCGAAAAGAGCAAGGAAGAAACCCAAATCCTCACCCCCAAAACAAGCGCCGAAAAAGAAACCTGCGAAAGGAGAGAAGAAATCAGCCACAGAAAGCTCTGCCCCATCCTCAGACACACTCATACCTCCTAACACATCCACTGCTGCATCTGAAGACCCTGCAAATACCGAAGACGAGTCTGAGTTTCCGATCAATCTGGCCAAAACTGTTGCGACACGAAAAGCGGCTGCGAAGCGCGCTACCCGGGAGGAAGGTGATGGGGAGAATGCTGGGGAAGAGGGAGATGATGAGAATAGCGATGAGGAGGAGGAGGAGGAGGATAGCAGCGAGGAGGAGGATGAAGAAGATGAAGAAGAGGAGGAGGAGGAGGAGGAGGAGGAAGCACCGCCAAAGAAACGAGCCAAAACAAAAGGTACCGTGCTCTATTGTTATATTTTCTCGCCCTTCTTTGTACCAGCGACCGTCAATCCAGCCATCGACGTCGAAATTACCGTCACTGTCACCGTGTATTCCCGCAAAGAATTAAGAAAGCCAACAAACGCGCAGCGGAAGGCTCCGCCATGCTGATGATCACATCCGGCCTGGCATACGAAACATTCGCTCGCTCCCTGGTCGATAAAGTCTCCCAAATTGCAAAGCTTCCCTCGACGCTGTCTTTTCAAGATCTTGAATGCCATTTCCAAGTCCCCCGACATGTTTCTACTTTTGTACGGCTGTTCAACGTGACGGATTACCCGAGTATGATTGCCAATGGCGCAAAGGGCAAGGATCCAAAGATCAATTTTCATGTTGTGCTCGAGGTACGTCTCGATTGATCTTACCGTACCTCTCTAATTCATTTATCTGTACATAGTGTGATGGTGATTCAAATGACGTTGACTCTGAGCCCGCCACCAAGCCTAAGAAGAAATCGAAAGTGAGTCTACAGCTTGAGCCGGCCTGACCGCTCTCACCACGATGCTGATATTTGACAGATCCCGTCGGAGAAAGGGATCTCTGCCGCCAACATCGAAATCAATAACAAGATTGGTCAGCTTCGGGCCAAGTGGACGTGCAATGTCAACGATGGTAGCGATCACTGTTGGATTTTAGGAGAAACAAGGGAACACATAACTTTACACAACCCCCACTTTGAGGCATGGGCTGCCGCTTGGGTAAATTTTTTGATTATTGTCTGACGATACAACATTTGGTTGATATTTCGGCTTGATAGGCTCAAGGCTCCGCCGATCTCCTCACCCCACCCGACCTTCCATTATTCCGCGGCAAGACAAAGGAAGGAGAAGTCGCACCGCGTACGCTGTTGCAGCGCCGTCTCGCCGCTAAAGAACCTCAATCGAATGCCCCCATCATCAATTTTTCCCTCCCCGACGCGCTTTTTGGTATGATAATGGCGGACAAAATCCGCCAGCAGCCGCCGCTCTTCCTGCCCCTCCCGCTAATCTCATGCTCCTTCCTCCGAACACTCAAGTCGGCCCGTCGAGCTCAATTGACGAATTTTGTATTTTCTACAGTCTTAGCGCTGATATTTGACAGCGAACGGATACCAGGACACCGACATTTTCTATCTGGTGTCAATTGAAGATTTGAAAGAGATGAAATTTTTGTTGGGGCAGAGCACAACTACGGGAGGCTGTTCGGAAGTGGGCGGTGGCGATTTGATGAGTTTTACGGACTTGCGAGTGCTGTCGTGTTTTTTTTCTTGAGCTGTATTTTCTTGGACCGTGCAATGTACATTCACAACAACATGAATTCATTATACATATCCCGCATGAATAAAGTATCCCTCCGCATCAGATGGCCCCACCGTCTGCATCCCGAGCAACATATCAAAAATTCCCGCCGCACCAATCGATTCCGCAAACACCTCCGAGTTCCTTCGAATGAATGCCTTGACCTGGGCGAACGCCTCTTCGATGGGATTGAAATCCGGTGAGTAAGGGGGTAGGTATTCGATCCGAACACCTGAATTGATGAACATACATTGAATTTCGAGCATGAATATCATAAATACGCACCGAAGTGTTCAGCCAGTTCGAGGATTTCTTCACCGTGATGTATGTGAGCATTATCCATGACAAGAACCGACAGAGGGCCCGGAAACGGAGTCGTGAGGGGCATCTGTTTCAAGTAAGCAACAAAAAAAGGAAGAAATCATTTGACGACGCACCACATTGTGTTCAATGAACCCCAGGTACGTCTCCCGATCCATTGATCCCTCAACTACACGAGCAGCCACAATTCCATCCAGTGTTAACAACCCAAGCCCCGTCAGCCGCACACCTCGTACAAATTTCTCTTTCATCTTTGCCCGTTGCCCCTTCTTTGCCCTCCCGTATCTGCGGCTGTACGTACGGTCGTCCTTCGAAGTTTCATCCAAAAAACCGAGATACTCTGGAGGGTATTGTGACATGCGGCGGATGTGATCATTTCGCAATGTCTCTTTTCTTTCAGACGCGACTTTCTTCAGCTTCTTTCGAGACACATTGTGACGCTCCAGCTCGCAAAAGATGGTGGTGAAGTGGACAGAAATGAAGCGATTATGCTTGAGCATCTTGAGCAGCTCATCGAGAAACCAGTCGGGGCGCAAATGAATCAGGGTCATGATGTAGTCGATGTCGTCTCGATGTAGAATTCTGCGACGACCGCGGTTATGGCTCTTAGGTTTCTCAACCCAGCCTGTTTCGCGCCAGAGCTTACGGGTACGCCAGAAGGTCGATTCCGAGAAGCCGCATACAGCGAGTATATCTTCCAAAGGGAGAATGTCGTTTTCAAAAAGGTTCATTGCGGCCAGTTTGACCTGATATTGTACGACGCGACCAGGCATGGTGGAGAGAACAAGATGAGAGGAGAGATGGGCACAGAGGTGTGGGAAAGAGCTCAAAGTACGAGGATAGCAGCAGAGAGAAGAGGGTCGAGCACGACGATGTGGAAGAGATGAAGAAGCGCGGTGTTGTGCATTGTTGAATGATGAGCTTACCGCAAGGCCGCGGCATTGCGTCAGTGAACTGATAGTCCTGAATAAGCGCCCGATAGGCGCCCAGTAAGAGCCGGTTGAACGATGAACTTTAATGTTGAACTTCCAAGCTGAGCCCCAAGAAGGCGATGGTTAGCGAGAGAGTGGTGAAAAACCACTATTTTGCTGGTCAAATGACCCTCTTGAGCCTTCCACTGAGCCGTTTAGCCTGGTTTAAAGTAGTAGTATGGTACATTAACTTCTAAAATATCGAGATGTGCCCTCAAGAACCTCGGAAAATGGTTCAGAAATGCGGAAACGGGGCGGGGAACCAGGCTGATCAAAAAGCTGTTTATATATGTTTTTTTTTTGCCAACTGTCATCAATTTTGCAAACGGCTGTAAACAGTGAAGAGGTAAGTCAGAACATTGGGATATGTCGCGGGATCACTGAGTTTGATGTCCCGGTAAACATATTTCAATACCTTCCTCTTCACGAATCCTCAAGCCCTTTGGTAGAATCATGCATTGATACTACTCGTGACCGACAATGTGCCATTTTAGGCCGAATCGTGTACTATTTTGCTGGTTCAAGCACATAGGAATGTTCATTGGGATGTTCTGTACCCATTTGCATGGCAGTTTGTGAGAAATGACACCGCGAATCTCTCGCACCAGTCGGTTCAATCTGACAGCTAACATTTTGCCTTATTTAGAAGAAACCAGTTGGCTCTCGCTTTGTTAGCACAGGAAACACAGTTTCTTGTATTTTATACACCATTCTATTGTCTGACCAAATTTGGTCCCACTACTCAGATTTGATTCAGTTTCAAGCTGGGTATCAGCTCGTTTTGCTACAAAAAGATGGAACTAATGTGAGAATTCCAGCAGCTCTCTTGCTCTCTGTGTCAATCAAGTAACCAGGAGTTATTCAGCGACATATATTATCATTATCTACCCTCCTCATTAACCGGGATCAACAACAAGGACAAATTGCAGGTGAAATATGCGCGACCTCTTTTCACTCTATTTTGACGCCGTTTTCACAAGTATTTTGTATGACTGGATGGGATAGTGTCGTCTTTATCACATGCAGGTTGGAAATCCGGTACGTTGTTCAGATATTGTGGATATCTTTCGAGTTTTTGTGTGGTTTGTGCCGGCTGCATGCAAAAATAGTATGACGTTCAGCTTGTTGACAAGCCTCAGGAGCCTCAGACAAGGAATGTCAGGGATCTTTTCATGTATGCTGTCGAGAATTGTCAGGGGTATATTTGAAGCGCCACACTTCGAAAAAATATCACGTGGCCGTGAAGGAGTGACCAAATTATCGGTTACTTTTTGTAACACCGCGTAGTAGAATACATGCCGGAAATTTCTGGGGGCAAAAAGTAAAGAGAGGGAGCAGGAAATCGTGAATATTACTAGGGCATCGAAGTCCCAATGCATTTCCAACTCAGACTCTCGCGCTTCCGAGATGACGCTGATTTCACTTTTCTGAATCCCTGGTAATACTCGGATTAATATTATGTCTTCAAGAGCTAAGCCCTAGGGTGATAAAGTTGATTTCCCAATATACCCCTTCCTTCTGATCAGCCACTTTCTGTTGGGTTAGTCGTGGCCCCTTGTGATGCCATTTTTTTTTTTTTGTATCAGCATTTTTATACCGCAACAAGTAAACTAACTACTAAGACACGGTGCTGTACTATAGTAAACTACAATACAGCAAATGAAATGGTTAGTGGCGTGTAAAATTCGAGCGGTGTTGGTAGAGTATAGTCGTGGAGTTTGTGGGTAGTCTGAGTCAGACGTAGAGCAGCGGAAATAGAGGGTGCGCAATGTTAGTATGGTACCCTCACCGCATGCCCTTTCTAGGTTCGTACACCGACACGCGGCAGTGCGATCCATAAAGGAATACCCCCTCCCGAAGGAACCGACGTGCGTGGTCAGCATTGAGAAGCATGACCATCAAGGAAGTCTCTTGCGGGACCCCTTGCTGCAATCCCTCCCGGCGCCTCTTCAACCCTTCCAGCGAACACAAATCGCGAATCCCCATTACATCCCCAAGAGACCCAATTGCCTCGTTCGACCAACGAAGCTCCTCCGCTATAGAGCGATAGGATGGGTCAGTGGTGACAGGAACGTGGTGTATTAGAGGGTTTGCGAAGAGCCATTGGACCCATTGAATGGCTACCGATTTCCGCATTAGGAAAGTTTGATGGGATACACTTGCATGTCGAAGTCAAGAAGAGCTACTTGGAATGAAATTTGGATGCTCAGACCGTGCGTAGCTACTGCCAGTACGCCGGAATCTGGACACTTGCGTAGCCATTAGCCATTCAATGGCTGCATCGCAAACAGGCTATTACCACGCGCTGCCAAGGCTTGTCGAGATTGAACCGTGGCCACTCCCGGTCGAGCAGGGAGAACCGTACCACAGACCAAATGGTCTGTTCATGCTCGCGGAGCTGTACGGCAGTGTAGGGAGCTTGTGTGTGGAGAACCAGGTTGCCTCCGCGAGACCTATTGACGCCTCTCAGCTTGGCGGCACCGTTGAGAGACGTATTGAGAGTGTCGCGAAGGCGTTTTGTGATGCCCAGGACTGGGGTCTGCTTTCTTGGGTGCCTTCGCGTGCATCCCTTCGCCCCACGACCAGGAGCCAGCCGGTTACTATATACCCCGGCTGCTTTCTCTCACCCGCACAGAACTATGTCCGCCTCTCATAGATTCATGAAGGCAATTTCCTTCACGCTCGTAGGGCACTGTTCCGTGGACAGTTGCACATTCGGGTCCATAGGCATAGCTAACGGTTTTGAATTAGTAAAGTTGAACCGTTGTAAAATGGACGCAATATAGGATTGTTGGCACAGAGAAATTGTGCGCTCTTCACGGTTGCGTTTGATTTCAATTGTTTTATCCGAATTGTTGACCAGGCCCCAGGAAATCGGTTAAAATCAAGTAAAATCAATATTTCTCTCCTTTACAGTTCAAAGGGTCCTTCGGCTGAAAGAGGCTTTATTTAGTCCGGGCATCCTCAGGCTCTTTGAGCGCTGAACCTACCGAACATTGATTGCCAGGGTCCTACTTAGCTGGCGGAGGCTGGCGGCTGGTTGTGAGATTGACAGTCGGCATTTTTGAGCTGAGATCATCATAGTATTCACCAATCCGCGCTGATTGCCACAATTTGCCAGTGATTCAGCTGGAAACTCTGCTGATTTGGTCCACAGTCAGCCGCATTCCCTCGTCAGAGCCGTTCGCGAGTTGCCGGCCGAAGTTATCCGAACTTCGCCCAGGGCTGGCCGGCAGCCCCCATGCGTTATCCGAATTTCGGCCTCTCATCCGAATTCGTCCCGAGTTCGCGCGATTTTTGGGCATGTTTTATCCGAATCGAAATTTTCGCGGGCAGGCATCATACATACTGTAAATACTTGTACCGAGGCAACCGTCACGGTCACGGTGGGGTCCGTTGCGTTGCCCAACCCGCGGCGGGTCACGGTCACGGGCGGTCTGGTTGCCTCCAAAAAATCGTGACAGTTGAGAAAATATTCATTTTTCGCCCTATTTTGATGCCATTTTTGCTTAAATCCTCGGAATTGTCGATTCCAGCTATTTCTGTCGCAGTCAGACGGCTCAAAGTCTCAATTTGCCCCAGATCATAGCAAATTTTCGCGTTCTCGGTTGCCCAAAATCCAACCGTCACGCTCATGGCCGCTCTGGTTGCGTTGCCGAAGGCGGGTCACGGTGTCACGGTGCCGGGGTCGGTTGCCTCGGTACAAGTATCTACAGTAGGTGATTAACGGGGGTCCTGCTGGCCACCGCAGTGCGGCGGTTCGGGGTTCGACTCCGGCTGCCGGTAACCCGCCCCGCCCTGGCCTCCTTTTCATGATGTTTTGCCCTGAATTTGTTAATGAAACATCATGAAAAATCATCATGAACAGCCCCATAATCATCATGAAAACCCGACTCCGAGTCATGATGTTTTGTTATGAATTTCCGGTAAATCACCATGAATTTCGACTCCCCGCAAGATCTTGCTCGCCGCCAATGCGTAGTTACCTGGATGGGATTGAGATATGGGACGATGAGAACAGAGCATACAGAGAGAGAAAGGAGGACCTATGGGAGCTATGTCAGCGGGAATGGTGAGCAGCGAGGAAGACGAGGAGGACGACATAGAGTGGGGATGGTGGAAGGAGAGGAAGAGAGGCGAGGACAAATATTTGTTTCCAACCAAAGTCACGAAGTCATGTGGGCAGCGAAGATGAGGCGCTGCTGATCAAGGATGCGCTCATGATCCTGAAACTAACGCCTTCACGTTGCTCGACCTCAAGGGTGATGGTCTTGCCTGTGAGTGTGTCTTCACAAAGATCTGCATACCACCGCGAAGGCAAAGGACAAGGGGGTTAACTCCTTCTGAATGTTACACTTAGTCGGAGAGAGTGCGGCTGTCCTCGAGCTACTTGCCAACGAAGCTGAGACGCTATTGGTCAGGGGAAATGCCGCCCGTGTCCTGGAACTTGGTCTTGACATTGTCAATGGTACCGGGAGACGGGAGACTCGACCTACCGATGACGGTCCTGCCGGCGTTCGCGAAGATCTACATACCACCACGAAGGACTGTGGGCGATGAAGAGCGGCAACGTACCGTACCAAGCTGCAAAGCGGGCTGATGTAGTCAGAGTGTTCCGGCGGTGGTTTCTTGACAGTTTCGACATTGAATCTACGATTGAGGTCTTTCAAAGTAGTGAGACTAGTACATGCAAATGAGCAGAGTGAATAATCGACTTTCAAGAACTCTATACCGTAAGTATACGCACCCAATCTTGTAGTTAAAATCCTTCACAAGATAATCCAGTCGCTGAACAAGACTCAGACTGTTACGAGAATATCTGTGGAGCGCTGCTTCGAGTACATCATCCGGCGGTCCTGATATTTCATCCGGATTTGTTCGGCCGCCCACTGAAGAAAGGCGATGCCCGTCATCACAAGGTCCTCACCACGTGACTGCCACGTTCGGTTTTCGACCCCTCCAACCTTGCCTTTGCCTCCCATGGTCAGACCGCATCGGCCCTTTGAATCATCACCCCTTGCGCAGCAAGAAGGAAAACCACAATGTCATACACGCCCCCCTCTCTGCAGACTTCCCCCTGAAATGTTCGCGGTCAAAAGCGGACCGAGAAGTGGCCACTGGCCTCTCCAACCTCGAGCGCTGCTGCGACAGCGTTTCCACCTCCGTGTATTGTTGCGTCGTCAAGGCGGGGTTAGCCAGAAGGTACACGAGTTTCCACGATTCGCCCATCGTGAGTGCCTTCACTCTGCGATGGATGGGATAATGTTGGGATAATGAAATAAAAGCAGCGGCTGCTGCAGCGCGAGGTTCCCACGGCAAAGAGAATCTCAATGCTTCCCCAACCGCCTCTTATCCATGTCGTATTCGCCGAAAAAACTCGCCCGACCAGTCGTTTATCTGCGAGCGATTCGTTAACTGCGGCCTCGTCCCGATGGGGGCAACCCCTTGCACGTCAAAACCGGATGAAGCCGGGACTGGCAGCTCACAGGGCCCTACGCTCAAAGACTTGCAATTCGACCATCTCGTTGACGCCAACGATTATCGTAAGTTACTTATTATGTGTTACAAGCTTAAGCACCCTGCCTTCGGCAGGGCCGGCTCGCTGCGCTCGCGTCCCTCCCTACGGCTGGTGCACAGCTTGTCGGGGCTCCGCCCCAAACCCCGCACGGATTTTTTGCTGGATTCCGTGCCCGCGGCGCCGCACTGCCGCTCGCTGCACTCGCCGGCGCGCGGCGCCGGGGACCGCGTGTGAGTTTGAACATCTTGACAACCGGTTGTGTTGTAGGATGTTGACAAAACCCCGTGATTTTCTGTCAAAAGTCACGCGACTGATGGCCTGGCCCTCTTTTCAAGTATAGGATTATGTGTTACAAGCTTAAGCACCCTGCCTTCGGCAGGGCCGGCTCGCTGCGCTCGCGTCCCTCCCTACGGCTGGTGCACAGCTTGTCGGGGCTCCGCCCCAAACCCCGCACGGATTTTTTGCTGGATTCCGTGCCCGCGGCGCCGCACTGCCGCTCGCTGCACTCGCCGGCGCGCGGCGCCGGGGACCGCGTGTGAGTTTGAACATCTTGACAACCGGTTGTGTTGTAGGATGTTGACAAAACCCCGTGATTTTCTGTCAAAAGTCACGCGACTGATGGCCTGGCCCTCTTTTCAAGTATAGGATCTGTATTTAAGTGGAAAAGTGATGCCCAATGCTAATTTATGGTACCCAGAAGGCTTAAGGATACAGAATTGAATACTTCAGCAGACCAAGACAATATGTAGCTGCCCCGGACGTTGCGCAAATGTAGTCTCGTGACCAGCCTCTCACGACATCCCAAACTGGGAACCCTGTCGTGAGAGTAGAGCTTATTAGCAGCCGGTGCTTTTCAAAATATACATGAAAAACTAAGCGAGATCAGTGAAAAACGGAGGCTCCAAACATGCAAAACCTCGAAGACGTCATCGAGAGATGCGGTCAGGCGCATGGCCGTTCCCCGCTCCAGAGTGGCGATCATGACGAAGTAGGACGCTTCCGCGAAAGGTAGAGCTTGTTGCTCGTCGTTCCAAGAGGCTCGCAGGACGGCGAGTAGAGTAGTGAGCGTGTACGCTGATAGAAGTCGCTCAGAAAGGCAACTCAAGCGATGCGGCACGAATCGGCACGTTGTTTCCTTTCTTGGAACGGTGAAAAAGTGCTGCTCCACTTGTGGTTTTTGGATGACGTTCTTGTGCGTAAAATTTCGTTTTTCACCGGTTGCTAATAAGCTCTAGCCTGGAACTATCATCGGCCAAGTAACCGTACCCTTGCTCTATCAAATTTTGATGGAGCTTTCCCACAAGTATGTGGACCTTGCACCCGCTCATTCTGTTTGATTCTGGGTTGAAGTGCTAAGATTATTTTTGCACACTACATGTCCTATGACTGTTTGTGACCCATATTTTCTCCGTTTGCCATGTGCAATACTTGCAATACTTTTCGTTCTTGTTTGGTGGTGTTTAATCGATGCGCACCATAGAAACACTCAGAAAAAAAAGTGGTCTCAAGTTTTTATGGAGAGACCAAGGGACGTTTTGGCAAGTCTGCCCAATAGGAACCCTTCATTGAACATCTAAGACTTGTATTGGGCAAAATTCCCAATCTGGACCTTAGCATCGTGCTATAAGCCCTCGACATCGAGCGTGACAATCAATCTCAGTTGCCATCTACATACTACAGCTCCCAGTCAAACTGCAGGTGTGTTACAGCTATTTATTGTGGTGATGAGCTGTTTCTTCTAGGCTCGAGACCAGCCGTTAGTGGGAGTAATGACGAGCGAGCAGGTATTACTTGTTATTGTCAGTAATACCTGCTTGCTCGTCATTGCTACTATACTCGTAGTGAGAAAAAGTCATGGACGGTCGGTTCTTTGACCGATCTCGGCCGTCTTTGCCCCTTTTTTCATGATTCCAGGTGCTGGGAGGTCTTCAAAGTCATCAGTGTACTTGAAGACATCCCGGGGGCCCATATAGTATGCCCTAGACTCGAGTTTGTGTAGGGCGTGGTCCTGCTCGTTCTCCTCGACAAAGCGTGAGCAAAACTCCTTGGTGAGGGCGTCCCAGGTGAGGAAGGGGAAAGGGGTTTTGATGGACATGCGCTCAGCCCATTTGTGCGCAGAGTCTTTGGACATAAAGGACATGGTGAAACGCACTGCCTTTTCCTCAGACAGTTCAACAGATGTAACATTGGCAGACTCATAATACAAACATGCGAAATGATCAGGAGACGCGATCGAGGGCGTATCGCTCACTCGTCGCGTGGGAGAAAACCCTGCCCTTCCTCGGCGGCTACAGACTCCGGCTCAGGCAGCGAGTTGGTGGTGGCAACCCGAGCCACCAGTTCGGAGAGGAGCTCGGACCCAAGCTGATGAATGACCTCGTCAAGGACATCAGCGGCTCGGACGTCAGCCGGGGTGGGGCAATCCCGGGTCAGGTGTGGACCGCCGCATCGGTAGCAGCCACGGGGAGGTTATCTCCCGGAGCGCGTGCGATCAACGTCCATGGGGACTACCTGCGGAGGAGCAGGAGCTGGCATGGCCCGAGGAGGAGGCGCAGGGACAACAGGGAAGACACCTGCTGGACGTGAGCGAGCGGCTGGCGGAGCTGAGGGAGCATTCGGGAGAAGCCCAGCAGCACGAGCCCGCACGTGTGATTCGTACTGGCGGTACGCTCGGGTCCGCCAAGCCATGTAGTCGCGGAGGTCTGGGGGGTCGCTGGACGATGTGATGGCCGCATTGATGGCAGGGTCAAGGCCAGAGCGGAACTTGGTGACCTTGACCAACGCGTCAGCAAACCCAAGGGGGCACCGGCATTCTAAAAAAATATATAGGGCCATTTTTTTTCTTTTCCGACCTCTTCGCTGGACTAACTAACTAACGTAAGCACTGTATACGGCAATATGTTCCCACGGTTAAGTCGCCGGACTCGTTGACCTGAAGTTCATCCCGCAAATAAATATATTGGAGGTTCAGTTACTGTTCTAATGGCTTGAGAAGAGCAAGCCAGACCAGGTTGGATGCTTTCCAACCTTCTTTGGAAGGCAAAACACAGCAACATTAGGTTGACAGCTGGGCCAAACAAAGCCACATTGACAGTGACTACAGCGCAGCGACACTACAACCCCTAGAAAATAGTAGAAAACCACATGTGGCCCTAGCACCAGTGCTTGTCACTCAAACAAACTACCAGAAGCTCATTCCCGCTCAAATTTTGGGGGGGTCAATTTTTTTTTTTCCGCGGCCGGACTAACTAACCAGCCCTTAGTCACCGGTTAGATTGCCGGTGCCCCCTTGAGCAAACCCAGCAAGGTCGAAAAGGTCTTCAAAGTCATCAGTGTACTTGAAGACATCCCGGGGGCCCATATAGTATGCCCTAGACTCGAGTTTGTGTAGGGCGTGGTCCTGCTCGTTCTCCTCGACAAAGTGTGAGCAAAACTCCTTGGTGAGGGCGTCCCAGGTGAGGAAGGGGAAAGGGGTTTTGATGGACATGCGCTCAGCCCATTTGTGCGCAGAGTCTTTGGACATAAAGGACATGGTGAAACGCACTGCCTTTTCCTCAGACATCTCGCCACCTTCGACAAACGCCTCCGGAACCAGTCGGATGTAAGCCCGAGCTGAGTGAAGGAAGGCCCGGCCAGCCGAGCGGTCGCCGTCAAAGACGAAAGGGGGGTTCGGTCGAAGGACCGTTTTTTGCTGCCGGTGTGAGGTTGGCAAAGAGTCCTGGACTCTCGGCCGGAGGCTCTGGAGGAGCGGCAGGGGTCGGAGCAGTAGTAGTGGGAGGATTGGCAGCGGTTTGAAAAAGCTCGACCAGACGGTCAACAGTCCTCTCGAGCCTATCCATCCGCTCAGCGGCGGCTGCAGCAGCGGCGGCAGAGTCGGTCATGGTGGGTTCTAGAGAGGGGGAGGAGGGGGCAAGATTCGCGGTTTGCGCATCTGAGACAGCAGAGGAGGAGTCCGACGAAGCGTCTGAGAAATCGCCAAAGCGCGCAATCTTGACCAGTTAATCCCTTGGAGCCTTTCTTCTGCTGTAAGGGCAACCTTTAGGACCCGAGATGTCTCAAGGGTCTAGCGAGGGAGAATCCAAAGTTAATCAAAGACGTTACTAGGAGGAATGCATTACAGCGCACTTAGCGAGGGAGAATCCAAAGAGAAGAAAGGCTAAGGATTCCCACGCTAGGTGTGGCAAACATATAATAACTCGTTCCCACAGGGCCGGGTCAACCAGCAATAGTCTCTGGCCCGGTCACAAGCTAAGTCCCAGCTTGATGACGTGTTTGATGGAGCTCCAGAACTATGATATAATTGGCCTTGGGCCAAAGGTCTCAAGGCAATTTGCATCATGCTGTGCAGATCAGGGGAATGATGTAATGGGACTTGGGCAGAAGTGCCTAAGTCCCTTTGTGTCATGCTGCGCAGAAAGGAGGTTCCCCTGACAGGACTGGTATCATCAAACAAAGAATTTAATGGAGAGGGAGGGAGGGAGAAAGACACGGAGACGGAGATGAGTCCCCACACCCTACAGGATAATGCATCTTCGGCTCTCCGGTGTGACTCTTGGTTCTAATTTTCTGGTATTTCGTAGTGCTCGGATGAGGTTAGCGAAGACCCGCTCAACGTTTTGAGTCGTTTTCGCTGAAGTCTCCATAAAGTCACAACCAAACTGCCGCGCAAGCGCGGGATTGGCGGAAGACCTCGAGGCGATCGAAGCTTGAGCGAGATGTGATCGAATAGACCAGGATGAACCCCTGGCCATCGCTGATCCTGGATGGTTCAGCCCAGGTTCAGCCAGCAGAATCAGAGACCGCATATAAAGATTACTAACCACACCCATTGATCCCGCAGTGTCGCATACTCCTCTGAAGAAAGTCTAATTGAATAAAACCTGAGGTGCCCATACCCTGACTGGCAGTATCAATGACTTCTACAAAACACATGTGGTTGTCTAGAACAAACTGTTTGTGGTATGCATCTTCTATTGTTGTATCGTAAGTCTGGAAGGGTGCTCTTGGAATGGCGAATGTTGCGACAATGAAAACACAATACCTCTGCAACATCAAATATTAACAAGTCCACTTCTCAATTGGCGAGAGCTCACCGACGAAACAATTGAGCGTAAACTAAAGGGATTGCGAGTCAGACAACACAGATCTCAGGAGATTTGTGCTGACCTGAACGGCTAACGAGGTTTTACCCACACCTCCATCACCATGGACGGCGCCTGTCCATTGATCCATTTTTGCTTGATGTCAAAGAGAGCTGATGGGCCAAAGCAGTAAGCAAAGGACACTCAAGGTAGCGGTCGCCGCCTCCAACTCTTGCTCAATACGTGGAGTGGTGGCAGATTGGCGAGGCAAAGCAGAGATATTATTAAAAGGTTCACATTGGATTGGGTTGGCATCTTTTTGACTGATGTGATTGATCACCTACGCCTCGTTGTTACGGTTCTTTTTTGTAACTTACCATATCCCAGCCAGAACTCCAAAGATACAGTTTTGGAACTTGTGGAGCAAAATCAGGGCAGATTGACAGCGGAAAATCAATGGAAAAGCATTACCATCCGGAGATGACTGTTACCAGGCCTTAGAGCCCTACACAAGTTAATTATCACCCCTTTAAAAAGATGGCAGGGTACATATTCAGGTTCACGACTCTGTGGAACATCAATCATCCATTCACTGCTCAATGCTGGAACACATACATCTTCAAGGAGACCAAACACAGCCGGAACGATGATTGGCGAATTTATGCCCATAACTTCATGAAGGTTGAGTTGAAAAGACAGAACGTGGCTGTCACGTGCTTGGCCACCTTTTCTTTCTTTTTTGTGGTGACCAGCAACTGGCAGGGATCAAATGTCTCACTGGTCTGTTTGTTGTTGTTGTTGTTGTCTCCTGCCAAATGCCCTGACGGCATGGCAAATCACTCATTTTCCTTGACTTTGTCGTTCCTCCCTGTCTGTGCTGGAGTTGAGGGCATCACTGGTCGCTATATACATTCTGTACGGGCACAATATACATGTTTCAGACAAAAAATTGACTCCAGACAAGACAAATTGACACCTCGGAGGCTGTTGATCCCCTTACGTACACACCCTCTTCGCGCCAAAACATCGAATCCTTGCGCCCCGCATACCGTCCTCAATACCTATGTACCCAAATCACTTGATCTAAATTGATATGGCGTTGTATTTACAATATCTCGGGAATGTCCCGCGTAGATTTTTTGATTTCGTCCTTGATCTTTGAACATAAATGCAGTACAATTGCCAACAAAATATCAGGACCAAAAATAAAAAATCTGCTCGGGACATTCCCGAGAGAGTGGAAGTCTGAGACTATCTCTCACTCAAAGTTTGGCCAAAATGTCCCTCGTTGGAGCGCTATGCGGGGCGTACTGATTTTAGCTTTTGAGTGATGGGAGCCGTTACATAACCGGCATCAAAGGCGCAGCCGTTGCCGGTCACCATTTTTTGGGAGTGTCCCCTACTCTGTTTACAGAGGTAGGGTTCTGTGGTGCTGAAGTGCTCAGTTGCGTTTGATAGCATCAAAATTATTACGGCAATTACGGCTTCATTACTCCACAGGATTTCGTTGCTCCACAATTAGGTGCCGGCCGCCGACACCTCGCTGGCAAGGGCAGATTCGTCTGGATGCCGTCGATAAGCCGCTGATTTTAGGTGTTTCAAAATTCAACTTTACAGGCACAAAATCGCGAGAGTGGGGAAGCCCTCCCTCCGCAGACCCATGGCACAAGGTGGTTTTATGCCGGAGTCATGATCAAAAGCTAAGCATCCCCACCGGCCAATGAGAGCTGGTCGGCGCTCACGCGCCGACCGAGCGAGCTTTGGCGCCTTCTTCACCACAAAATATCAAGTACTTTACAGTTCATTCATAGCTATAAAGACACCAACGTTAAAACTCAAGCCTCACCTGCCAATGAGAGCTGGTCGGCGCGTAAGCGTCGACCGAGCGAGCTTTGGCCCAGCTGCCTTCAAGACCTTGCAACAACCTTGCAAGGTACTATACACTGAAATATATCGCAGTTGTTCCAGGCACTCTTGCCCATGAAAGCTCGCATTTTGAAACCGTTAGGGTATATTAACATTTAGCATCGTGACCAAGAGCTCTGAGAAATATTTCTTTCGGCCATCGATTAAGTAGGTTAGGGTTAGGGTATGTTGAAACACACAGATCAATGCTTTAACACTGATGCGCTAACTAACTGTCTAGCGGTGTATCGCTCGGCAGTCAGAGGCAGAATAAGCGAGTGCTCCAAAGTGCGATGGTGCCGAGACTGGCAAACTGCGGCAAAGTCGACGGCGAGGAGACAGAGGAGAGAGAGACGACGGCGAGGACGAGAAAGACACGCAAAGCGGAGGCGGAGACGTAGACAAGAATACAAGAAGCAAAGTCGGAGGCGGCGGCGAGACGGAGACGAAAACTAATATAGCGGGACTTCTGAAGGTGCAAAAGTGATCATATTCGTCTAGAGAGGCTACTATATATACAGAAATCGATAGGAGTGAGTACAATGCAGTATATGAAACTAAAACTCAGCGGAACTAAAAAACCTAACAAGACTCGATGAAATATCTGAGGTCTCGCGGAAAGGCGGAAGAGAGCGGTGAAAAGCAGTGAGAAAAAACAAGACTTGAGGTCATAGATGACGCGAGGAGAGATACAGCGAAATGGAACGTGATAGAGAGGTGGGACGAGAGGCGAGGTGGTGGAAGGAAGCAAGAGTGAAGCGATCAGTTTGTCTCGGAAGATGCCGACAAACAAAATGCCGTATGGGCGCTTGTGTGTCCGTGGTCAGCGCGCTCGAGCGCTCAACATCTCCTCCCGACTGAAACTGTGACTGTCCTCAGTCACTTGCCGAGAAGAACAACTCAAAAGTGAAAGGCTCAGTATATCATCATAGCCAAGGCTCCGTTGGAACGAAGGAACCGCGCAAAATACCGAAAATGAGACGCGATGCGACTTTTGAATGAGGAAAAATTCCTCCCGACTGAAGCATGAACTGGGGGAGCTAGTCGTCGATCTGGGCGGAAGGGATAGGGGATGGAATCTCAGATAAGTCAAATTCCACTTCATCTGGATCGGCGAGTGTGGATTGCTCGAGTTCGCGAAGGCGGTCGGTATCGATGTCAAGAAAATCGTCGAGTGGTGGGAGCGGAATAGATTGGCGGGCAAAATATGGGATGACACGGAAGGTGGCTATCGGTCGATGGAAGACAGAGCCATCAAGCTCGCAAATGATGTAGGCACCGCCGCGGTTACGGGAAATGACAATGAGCGGGCCCAGGTAACGTTTTCTCATCTTCTTGCCGATTGCTTTTTCGATGGCAGTACAGTCGTCACTGCCTTAACCCATAACCCTCGGTGGGGCAAAAAAAGTATGGGTGATGAGGGTTTTATGGGTTATCGCAGGTAAATATCACGTAATTTGGGCACTTTTACACTGTAAACTGAGGAAAATTCGCCTCCAAGATTATGGGTTATGACAGTGACGACTGTATTACGCATCAAGACGAGGTCGCCGCGCTTGAAGTCGTAATCATGAAGAGTGGCGGCATGCTCAATTTCGAAGCGGATGGCGGCGTTCAAATACCGCGGAATGAAGCCGAGACAGTTGGTCGCGGCGCTTTTGGAGAGTAACGGCGCGGCGGGAGATGAGTTCGGTGGTTGTAAGGGTAGATTCGGGTGGAGGGAGAAGGTATGGAAATATCGAGTGGGATGAGAGGATGAGTTCCAGTAACGGCGCAATAAGGTGAGCAACCCATGCGTCGACGAACGGTGACGCGGTCGGCCCAAAATACTGAATATGTTGCAGTACTCCATTTTGATTGTTCACCGTCAACAGCCTTGAACAAGCTCTCTCGAACGTCAAAGTGTGCGCGCTCGATAAGGCCGTTGGCGCGGGAGTTGTAACCGGATATGCGGATGTGGTGAAAATGGTATTTTGATGCCAGGTGCGCTAAAGCTTTGAGAAAAGGAGGACCATTATCGGTCACAATTTCGACTAACGTGCCCCATCGGCAGATAAGGTCCTGGAATATCCAGTCTGCGATGGATTTTCCGGTCTCTTGGTGAAGCATACGGAACTCGGGGTAATGTGAAAGAGAACAGCGGCCGTGAACAATGTATTTGAAGCCACTGCTGGTAGGCATGTGCATCGTATCCATGTAGACTTTTGCAAATAGAGGTGCGGGAACGGCGACAGTAGGGGGAATCAGAATTTTCTGCGCTTGCCGGAGCTGACAGATATGACAGGTTAATATCCACCAGTTGATGTCGTCGGCCAGATGAGGCCACCAGAATCGCTCGGTGAGCAATGCGCGAGTTGCGAAAAATCCTTTGTGGCCAACATCGTCGTGAGCGGAGGAAAGAATGAACAAGCGGCGCTCGGTGGGAACCACAAGTTTGTGTCGAGACTGAGGGTCTTTTCGCCAAAGCTGGTCATTGTAAGGGTAAAATTCCATGCAATACCTGACGAAAGATTTATAATCCTTGTCAGACATATCGCGGGGACGTTGAAGATTCGCATGCCAAACGCGGACTAAGTCGACGCGTGCATCGGCAAGACGGGCGGCGTCGGAACGGGGAACATTGTCGTATAAAAGGGAAGGAGGAGCAGGTTGTCCATCGGGGACGAGATCGGCGGCAAGTGTCGCCACTGTGTACTGAGGTCGGTGAACGTATGGTGAGTCGTTGATTTGGTGCATAAAACCGTGGACCTGATCAATCCAATCGTCGAAATCATCGTCTGGTTCGGGTTCATCACCAGGCTGTGGTGGACGACGCGAAAGGCCATCAGGACCGTGCATGACGCCGGGAACGTGAACGAGGGTGAAGTGGAAGGTGAGGATCGCAAGAATCCAGCGGTTCATGCTGGCGCTGGGTTGAAGGTCGGGGTTCGCGAGCATTCCCTTGATGTAACGAGCATCAACTACAAGTCTTCAACCACGAGATTTCGTACGCCAATAAGATAGATTTTCCATGATCTGAGGGCTCGGAATAGACGGTAAAGTTCGAGTTTAGGTTGAGAGAATCGTGATTCACGATCGTTGAGAGTAATAGAGCCAAAGCGGGCATAATAGCGGCGGGAGAGGTCATTTGGGTCGCATTGGCAGAGCAAAAACCCTACTGCATGACCGGAGGTGTCGACTCCAAGAATGCAAGGTGATATGGAGGTGTAGTCGATGGGGCGAAGAGCGGGTGAATGTACAAGGGCGAATTTTAAATCTTCCTGCGCAGCAATTTGTGTAGGGCCGAAGGAAAAAGGCATATCTTTTCGAGTAAGGAGGGTGAGAGGGTGGGCGCGATGAGAAAAATTGCGAATAAAGATGCGGCAGACTCCGATGGTGCCAAGGAATGCGCGAACTTCGGTGAGAGAAGAGCAAGGTCCCCAGTGGAGAATTTTGTTGACACGCTTCTCATCTGGAATACGACCCTCGGGGGTACAGACGTGACCAACGACTGTTATTTTCTCCGCGCACAGAACACTTTTAATGCCAGAGAAAGTACCGCCGCAATATTTCATGCGCTGCACAATCCGGTTCAAATTGGTAAAGTGTTCCCAAATAAAACGACGAATCCCAGGATTTTCGGGAATTGTTTCAAAGGAGCCGTCTGGGAGAATGTATCGCACAGCGGGACCGCGGAAGGGAACGTCGTCAATGTAGGGGATGGTAAACTCGGGAATTTCGGGTTGTAGAATGAATGTAACGTCGTCATGAAAAATGGGAACTGAATTGGACCAACCCATAGGTAGGGTGACCAAACGAAGAGCGCCGTAAGGTGTTTGGAAAGTGGTGTAATCACGGGAGGATGTAGCGAGAAGACGTTCGTCGTAGCCAACATAGAGATCAAGCATTGCGCCGCAAGCGCGTCCAGCAAACTGTTCGGCAAGGAGGTCGGTAAAAGGCATAACACCTGAATGCTGAATTGTAACCGCATTTAACGGTTCGAGAGCGTGAACGAGGCGTAGACTGGTGCCGTCTTTCTTCACAACACAAAACCAACGAGAACGATAAGAACAATTTGATGGTTCGTAAACACCAGCATCGATTTTGGTGCGTATGACTTTACAAACTTCGTCGTAGATGCCGGGAGGGATAGGAATATTGCGTTGGACCCAGGGAGTGTGCGGCATGACGGGCATATCAACAGGAGGGAAAGAAATCGGTCCGGAAGCGGCCGCGTTCAGAACGAAGGCGCCGTTCTGCAAGCACATAAAATGGTGCATGAGACGCCGTTCTTCGGGCCAAAGAAAATCGTCCGAGTGCAGACGTTCGGCAGTATAGCGACCGGTGGGAGTGAAAGGAGGGAGATTGGGATTAAGAGAAGGCATGTCGGCGAGGGGGTCCCCCAAGAATATTGCGCACGATTCGAAATTTATCAGGCAAACTGCCAAGAACAGGACGAACTTTTTGCGAAACTGGTTTATATTTTTTCTTTGCGTAAATTTCAGCGATGGGAGGAAGATCGTGGTGGGGGCAAATCCAGAGATAGATGACAAAAAAATAGGATGTGAAGGAGGCGTAGGAGTTGGGGATGTAGAATGAGAAGAATATATGGGAACAAAATCATCACCGCGAGTTGAATCACGAGACGAAGCGAATGCCGGTTGAACGACAGTATGAGCGAATAGAACAGTAGCCGAATGTTGATCGTACAGGCTGTCAAATACGCGTGTTGGATGTGCGGGAGGGTGTCCGATGCGAGTGCCGTAGTTGATTCAATAATAAAATTTCCGGGGTTATTAGGGTCGGAGACGATCACGACCGCAAGCTCTCCTTGATCAGGAATCAATTCCTCGAGCTCGTAAGAGCCTGGGGGCGATGACGGGCGCTGCCGCGGGGAATGGTGGGGATAGTGACGACTTTGTCGGTGTTCGGATCTTTAATCGTGATGGTCTGGTCGTTAGAGTGGTTGCGAATCAAGCTCTGCGTCCAAACGTCGAAGGGACGGCCTAGAAGCACGTCGTAGGCGGGATTGCAAATTATGTGCACTTGGAGGTAGAGTGTGATGTCGCTAAAGCGGAATGGAACATTGCGAGCAAGACCAAGAGACGAATTATAAGCGCCGTTTGCCGACTGCATGCGCAGGATGACTCGAGGGTCATAAGAAAGGGCTAGTTCATGACAGATAGCTTCGGACATCGCGATGACCTGCGAGCCGCCATCGACAATGCATTCGACCTGCATTTGATTGTCGATGATGGGCATGACGGAGCGAATGGCGGTGAATTCGGAAGAAACGGCCAAGTCGTCTGGGAATTTTCCAGCGTCATAATAGACAGCGAGCGGGTCTGGGACAAAAACACCGCCTGGTGGAAGATGAGCCTGAGAGGATGTGGTGTAGGTGGCGGGAAGAGAATCCATCATTGCAGTATAACGAGCATCTTGATGGCGCTGTTCGTCGAGGGTTTCGTGTGGAAGATCTGTGTCGGCGAAGGGCAGAGTAGAGTCAACCACATTAATGAATGTGTTGACGGAAGCGGAATTCTCGGGCTTGTCTTTGGCAGGAGCACGGCGGGCCGAGGTCACCTCGCGCATTCGCGAACGAACTTCCGGTGCCAAGGAAAGGAGTTGTCGTTGAGTGAGAGTGATGGGTGCGTCGAGCGAGGACTGAAATACAGTTGCCGCGTCCTGCTCGTTATAAACTGGCGCGGTGGTACGGTAAGCGGGATTGCCTTTATTTTGCGCGGGAGGTAAACCAAGGTTTCGATCCGTTGGAGACGCATAAGCAGCGTTACGAGCGTTGGAAAATGGATGAGGAGGCGAGGCTTCCGCATTCGGAGTGAGCGCAGCAGGAGGAGTGGTGTTAGAAGCGGTAGTAGGAATGTTGGTTTGGGGTGGGGGAATGGTACGATCGGGAGTTTCGTCAGAACGCTTCTCGGCAAGAGCCTTCTTGGCCTGCGATCGAGTCAAAAGCGTCTGGTATTCCTTCATCAGCGTCTGCATACGCTCCTCGTCGGAGAGGGTAACGGATAAAGTGGGGGAGGGAGTGGATAAATGATCAATTGCAACCTCAACCATGAGCTGGGCGATACCGAGTTTTCCAGGATTCTCGGCGTGCCATTTCTCAATGCGCTCACGAAGGTTCTTTCCGGTGATAGCGCGGGGAACGAAGGACCCGTTGGGGGAGAACGACACGATTGTCGGAATTGCGGATACACTTGCCGGATTTAATAACGAGTGGGCAGGCACCGATGAAATGATCACCACTGCAATAAGTGCAGCCGTCGGGCCGTTTGCGCTGAGTATTGCCACCGACATTGTCAGGCTTTGCTGCGATGACCTTAATGAGCTCAGCCATGCTGCTGACTAGAGCTGTGATGCCAGGGTCGGGTTTGATTTCGATTGTGGAGGCGGGAGATACGGAGGAAGTGGTGGATGAGGGCGCATTGAAAACAGAAGAGCCGCTCGAGCCGGCCAGGCTTCTTAATTTGCACTCGCTGACGTATCTCGGAAGCGAAAGAGGCAGGAGACATGGCACGGAGAAAAGCGCGGCTTTGCTCAGCCTCAGAAAGACGTTTCTTCGAAATGAGATACGTGGTGATGCGGAGGAATTGTCGATAGAAGGTAGTGAGGTCGTCGAGAGAAAGAATACCGGTGCGAGAATAACGGCCGATGAGGGAGTCAAGATCTCGGACCTCGAGTCGGCGGTCGTCGTCGTTACCAGCGTAAAGTTTAAGCACCTCGGATTTAAAGTCATCGAAGGACTTAGTAGCGTCATGGAAAGTGGCGAGAGCTTCCCAAATCTCCTGGTCGAGGACAGACAAGAAGCGCGTAGCGTGCTGCTTTACTCGGTGTGACCAAAAGTAACCGGAATCGGAAATTGCGTGTTTTCAACCAGATTTTGTGGGTGACTGCTGAGCAAACTGACCCCATCGGCAGTGTATAAGTGTATATCATTGCATACAAGGCAGGCAAAAGGTTGCATGGTCTCTTTGTCCTATTATTACACATTCTTTTATGTATGCTTTGAGGCGGGAAATTGGTGTGCCTCCCTCTCTGAACAACGGGAAACATCTGGCAATCTTAAATATCGGATTTATAGACTATTGGGATACTAAGCACCTTTCTGAGGTACTTACTGGCCCGAACCTCCGGCATCTCCCCTTCAGACAGCGGAAATATTTCCAAATTGGTCCACTTTCAAAGATTGAATCACCAACTCAAAACAAAACATTGCATGCCATGCCCATATCATGGAAGTCGTAGAAGAAATGATTTAGAGGAGCCCTGTATCACTTGAAGTTGTTTGAGTTTTGGAATTCCGCTCTAAAAAGCCAAATTCCGGTTACTTTTGGTCACACCGAGTATTTCGTGATTGTCCTTGACCTCGGCGCGGTCAAGAAGAAATTCGAGGTCGGTAAAATAGCGACGGAGCTCGTGGGGCTTAGAAGCATCGAATTGAGGCGCATTACGGTCGCCACGAGCGGGCATGGGAATGGGAGCCATGATGTCGGATGGGGAGGGAGAAGAACTAGAGGACGAGGTGAATGAAAGCAAGAGGTCATAGTGGTGGGAGAGATGATTAGGGACGACTTGAAAGAAGTCGATGAACGGGTCCGAGTCGAGAAGATTGGCGGGGTTCTGTGAGATAGCGAGAAACTCGTCGCGAAGATCGCGAAGAGAGTTACGCCGCAGGTTACGAGAGGAACCAGAAGCAATTTTGAAACCCTCGCGGTGGGCTCCAAAATGATAGACCTGTGAAGCCTCCGGGCGTGGAAGACAACAGAAGGCGTGTGTGTGCGAGTGGGTCCTAAGCTGCTCGTGGGCTGGGGCCTGAGTCCACTGCTACGACGGAGGCAGGGAGCGAGAGATGGAGGCAACAGGTAACAGGTTTATTTGGTTAGCTCCGTCTACATAAGACTCCGGTAAATAAGTATAAACTAATATACCGCGCTAACTCGTTGTGAAGGAATGGTAATGAGAAATGCGTAAATCTGGCACACAAGGTTCCATTAAAAAATTCCATCGATAAGCTCTTTCCCGTCCTGCAAAGCTAAGACAGTGAATCCTTCTTCCGAGTCCGATTAAACGGGCACCCCCAAAGTGCCGCCACTGCCGCAGTACTGCCGCCGGTTGCCGCCAGTGACCGCCAAGAGCGTTGGTAAAAGTGCCGCCTCCATCATCCATGGCGGCACTTTTTGTCACAATGTCACACTGCTGCCGCCAAACCCTTCGTTTGAGCGCTGCCGCTGCCGCCCACAGACCGGGGCTGTAAAGTACATGCTATGGAATATAAATTAAACAAGTTTTCAATTTCGACCTCATGCCTATAGCAGGGTCTTCCTCGACTTCTTGTACTTACTATTGTAGCTCAACGTCGTCAACGCGTCAACATCAACGCGTGATCGTGAGATGGTTGTGATAACCATCACGACGCGTCGCGCTGTCCTCTCTCTCTCCTCCCACATCCTCATCCCATGCCTGAGCAGCGCGAGACGGCCGCCTCTGGCAAGGTGGCCAAAGAAGGCATCAAGAAGGCTCTGGAGGAAGATGCCGACCTCACTCTAGAAGGCATCTATGCCGATGCTACTGCTGCTGAGGCTAAGCAAGAAGAAGCCCCAGAGCGCGCTCAGTCTGGTCTCGTCTACGAACTCAACCCTGCTTCTACCATTGTGAGGGGCAGTGAAAGCCACCAAACTTCAGTCTACCCCGAGGTCATGAAGTATGACATTGACAACAACTACCCACCTCTCCCATACCCACCCTCCTTCAAACGGCTTGTTCTGACTGGCGTCCAAACAACACATCGTGCTCTCATCTTGCACCTGGGTATGCTTAATCTTATGGTAAGCCCTCCCTCCTTTGTTGCGCTTTCTAGCTAAACAATCACAATCTCAAGGTCTCGTACCTGACGCACACATCTGTGCAATGGTACACTCGTAATCGCTGGGACACAGGGATTATGTGTGTTTCTAAGGACGTAAGCACCTCCCCATCTCTCTTCTGTTCTGCGGCTTATCACTCGCTAGGTCCGCAAATTCCACGTTGGGATGGCCTTGGTATTCAAGGAATACGTCCTCGCTTTCGTCACAATCGATCTATTATTCCAGGTGCGGTGTACAACTCTCTTACCTTCTCTCCCATTCTAATCTCCCCGCCAGCCTGTATGGCAAGACTCGTTCCTTGATTTCGTCGTCCCGCCAGACATATACACCATACCACCGACTTTCTCGTCATGGTCGCGGAATGGATACAAGACGAAAATTGGTTAGACGGTAAACGATATGTTCTCGCCTGCGATGCCATCCGGGCCGCCAACGAGGTTTGGTACGGAATTGGCGTTTACACGGTAATGGAACTATTCTTCCTCGCTGGTTCGTTCGTTCTTTTCTTTTGATCCTTTCATTGACGATGATCTCTCAGGGCTATCACCGTTTATCACTGCGTGCGAGCTATTCTCCAATCCCTCTCGGACAGCTCGCTTTCTCGTCGCTTATTACACCTACATCCACGTCGGAGACGCAGGGTTGTGGTATGAGTCGCTTTCTTTCTTTTTTTCATTGTATCATCATTCTTATCGCAAGACAGGCGGCTCCTGAGCCCGTGCATTTATGAGGGCGTTCTCGCTCCCACCACCGAGCAGCGCCTGAGGTATGCCGACTGGCTCTACGTCTGGGGAAAGGAGCGCGTTTACATGTCGATTCGCATGAGTCGACTCCTCGATTCGTACAACGTAAGTGCTCTCTTGCCTCCTCGCCCTCGAGAGCTCACTCTGCTCTTTCTTTCAGAAAACTCTCGCAGCATACGCTGCTGCCAGCGAGGTGACCTTCCGCAAGTCGGTCACCGATCTCTTTGACGTGTTCGAACCGACGCTGGTGGAACCCGCCCTTGAGGCTAACCCCACATGGGGGAGTCTCGTTTTCGGTGAATGGACGTGGCTCTCAATTTCTGGTAATATCCCCATAGGCAGCGATCCTATTACCGAGCTTTTCCGATCCCATGGTAAGCTCACTTCCTGCGCTTTCGCGCTTCACCTCACATCTCCAACAGGCTTGCTTTCGGAGCGAACTCATTTACGCTCTGAAGTATACTCTCCTCTTTATCTTCCATCTGAAGAACTCAAGCTCGCTCGACGCAACACTTTCTTGTACCATGGATCGAAGGAGATGTGGTCCATTCTGCGGAACTTTCCTCAAACTCTGCACTGGAGCAGCAATCCTGTGTTCGTCTCTCCTTCTCTCTATTTGTTTCTCCTCACTCACTTAATCTTCTAGTCATCATAAACGCGCGCCCAACATCACCGAGCTATCTGGTGATGCAAGGAACTCGCTCTTGTTTAGCTGGAAAGTCCAAAACACTCAAGGCGTGTCGTGTCCATCGGTCCTCTCGAGTATTGCGGAAACGGACACATGGTCGCCATTGGGACCTCATCTGTGTAAGTTTCCCCTCGCATTTCAATTCAATTCATCCACTCACCTCACCCTCTCAGTCTCGCCGTCTGCAAGGGGGATCCCTCCATTCCCCAGCACTTTGAAGAGCGTGTTCTGAGGGGTCTCAACCGCATTACTACGAAACTGGAAGCCCCTGGCTCACGCAAGCGCAAACGCACTGCCAAGGAAAACAAGGCTTTAGCAATAAAACTCTCCACCCTTCGGGCAGGCTATCAACGGGCAAGTGAAGGGAACATGGAGGCAGGGGCAGAGGCAGAACATGAGCCACCAAAGCCGAAGAAGCGCCGTTTGAATGCGGACCAGCGACTTGCACTTCAGAATATCTAGCTAGCTACTGTACATTTGCATCACTAGTGTACTATTGTATCTCATTACATCCTGTTCTCTAGCTATCTGTTCTTAATACTGTGTTCTGAACTAGCTGTTTCTCATTTTGACTGAATACTCGAGTTTTCCCGCCGCCTCAGTGTGACCTTTGTGGCCTAGTGACATCAATGTGCAAGAGAGAGGTCAGAAAGGTCAGTGGGGGTGTCATAGCTAAGGAATTTGGAAGAGTACATTCTGTTTATATACCTAAAACAAACATCCTGAGCCCTTGAGACTCTGCCCTAACTCCATACACAAAATTCTGTGCAACACCTCGCACTCCTGTCACCGAATGTCACGACGTGTGACTACAGTGACAGTCGTGACCCAGTGACACCAAAGCCGCCACACAGAGGCTGAAAGGTCAGTGGGGGTGTCATAGCTAAGGTTTTCTGAGGAGTACATTTTGATTCTATACCTAAAACAAACCTCCTGAGCCCTTGAAACCCTCCCCATACTTCATACACAAAATTCTCTGCAAACCCTCGCACTGTTGTCAAGTGACTCTTCGACTCGAGTTCAAGTTTGTTTCTTTGTTTCTGCCTGCTCCGAAACTTTTATTCCTCTCTCAAACTTCTACAAACAGGTATAGTTCCAGTACTACTATCTTAATATCATAGAAGAATAGAACCGGAGCGCAATTTCCGTGGAGAAACAATTGTGACTCCAGGTTTGCGAGCTATCAACCCTTTCCTCGCGCGCTTCTTCGACCGTAAGACCACTGAAATGGCAGGAGACGGGAGGAATTGCGACGGAGCAATTCGCTGGAAGAGAGGGGGGTGATCCTCGATCCATACAGTATGATTCTTCTTGAAGTTCATCAAGGTCGCAATGCCATGACGAACATCCCAGAGTTCGGTGAGCATGAGATCCAAGGCTGCGAGACCTTGAAACTTCTCGCGCACAACAACCCTGTCCCGAGTGATGTCCAAGAATAAATCGCCATTGAGATTGAATGGCTCATTCAACTCGCGCTGGATCGCCAAGAGCTGCAGCAATACCGCACCGACGCTGCATACTCGGGCTGTTTGCTCATCCTCCGACAAATTCTCCACCAGTTTCGGAGCCTTCATCAAGCGAGCCAAAGCATGTGTCATGAGCACGCTGAGTTCGGGAGTGGGGTCCATTCTGTTTGCGCCCAACCAGTTCGCAGCGCTCAGGGAGGGGCTAGGTTTCTTCCGCGGTTCGTCGTTGTTTTCGTCTGCTGGTTCCGGTTCGACAAATTGCTTGAAGCTCGAGATGACAGGGTGTGTCTCATCGTAATCCAAGAGAAGTTGCGTGATGGGCTCAACTGCAGCATCGAAAACCCGTTCCAGTTCTGTGTCGACATGGTCATAGTTATCATCCAGATACCGAGGCAGCACAATATTGGGGAGCTGGCATTATAGGTGAGCGGTCTTTCGAATAGTAAGGGTCTGAAAGCAAAAACAGACCTGCGCTTCGATTAATTTGTCTGCAAGCAAGAACTCTTTCACGCGCAAGATGTGGATGCGAGAACGGAAGAATGTGAGACGGGTCGTTTCGTCGTTCTTCGCTTTCCGCACGTCTTCATAAGGCGGGTTTTCAACGCAGTTTAGCCAGCGAAATTCGAACTCAGAGTTCAATCTCTCGCGCCGGTCATGCCTCTGGACGAAGATTGCTGGAAACCAGTTCGTTTCGGAAGCATCCCATGAAGAATTGCCAGCAGCAGGCATAAGGATAAGCTTTCCTGGCGCGAATCTGGAATAAAAATCAGTTGAAGTTGACCGCAACAAAATCAAGAGCCTACAACTGGCAATAGTCGCATGTAAAGGCCACCAAAGGGCTCTTGTATTCGGTGGTACCGCTGAAATAGTCGTGGAGACAGTTGATGTGCGCCCATCCATCGCATTGCTTGCACTGCACCAATTCCCGACGGTCAGCCTTCTCTACAGACGCCATTGTGCAGCCTTGGCAGCGAATCCGAGTTGAGACTTTGCAATCGTCATCGGATACGACGACGACGACCGGTAGGGCCACAGGTGCGACGATCTCTTCTTCATCTTCGCCGTCCGTGGAATCAAAGAGCATATCAAAGTCGTCGCCGTCGTCATCTGACTGCGAGGTCAAGAAAAGAGGGTGGTCGGGGGATGGCATGTCAGTGTCCATCTCCACCGCTGGGGGAACACAGAAATCACAGGTAAACTCGAGTCCTCCCGCAGTACCCTCTGGTAAGACACAGCTGATATGGGACCAAAACCCACAGGTCGCGCAGTCCACCACTACCAGACGATCCTTCGCATCACCATCGGCCCCACATGGCTTGCAGCGCAATGGGTGGGCCATTCCCATTGCCAAAGAAGCGGACTCGATCGTCTCGATAGGTGGGAAACTGGCAGAGGATGCAGATGGGACAGAGTCGGAGTCAGAGAGATCAATGAAAGTTCGGGGTTTGGGGATGATAGGGTTAAGCGCAACACGAGCACGCTTCTTGGGAGAGCGCGAAGTTGTAGCACGATAATCCGTGGATGACGACTTCCCATCCACAAGCCACCACCGGTCCCCGTTGGGTACCACCTCAACGTCAGAACGATTGAGGTCGCACGAGGTCGGAATACCAGTGTGGCTGCTAGACCGTGTTTTGAAACGCAGAAACAGCTTCTTCTCCGCTCTCTCCATCTGGGAGTTTCGGAAATATTTACCTGCTTCCTCGCCGCCCTCAAGGTGATACACAACTGCTCGCAAAACAAATCCAGCGGGCAGATCACGCAGCCGATTGCTGACGCCATGCAAGAGCCCTTTAAGGGCACCATCGCGGCGGACAGCATGACCATCGTGTTTTTCACCATCATGGTCAAAGACACGCTTTTCCGATGACAGATAGCGAGTCATGTAATGGCTCCGGCTTCGCTGGAAGTAGACGTGGCTGACGACACTGTACTTGACGCCGCGACCCGACGCCGTCCAGTCACCTCGACACGGATAAAGGGTCTTGGGAATATCCCAAGGATCTCCCTCCTCAACGCCGTCAAACTCGATCACGAGCGCGTTTGGGATGTTGAGAAAGACCTCGTACTGGATGGCCTCTCCTGAACAAAACCGGTTACCGTCGAGCGCTTGCCAACATGCGCTCATGCGTTCCGCTTTGTCCGGCTTCATGAGGTCGAAGAACCAGTCGCGCAAGCGGCCTTTGTACCAGCGGCATAGCTCTGGAGAAACAACGAACGGCTTTCTCCACTTGATTCGCTCCAGTTGAAGTGGTCGTGATCAGCGCCATCGCAGCTCTTGAAGACGACACTGCAAGAGCCAAAATAACAAATGGCGCGTTCAAGATTGACGGGTGGAGGCTGCCTTCGATCGGGAGGGCGAATAATGAAACGGATCCAGTCCTAAGATTGTGCGGTGTGAGTATGTAAAGAATATAAAAGCAGTGGAGCAAATGCGGAAATAGAGGTGACTGGATACCCTTCAAGACCTACTAGCTTCTCTCGGAGTGCGTTTCGCTGTAACGCTAAGATCGTGTAGCCGCCCTCCTTGAAGTCGCGTAGGTCGGTATTGAGGCGGGTGTGAATGTGCTGGCGAAGATCTTGTAGAGGATGTTGATTCGGAACAATGCCAAAGAAAGGCTCGATGATATTGGCATAATCTTGCGACGCAGCGGGGAAAACGGCTGTCAATGAAGCATCGAGCCAGCACGAGTTCCTGTCCCATTTGTATCCACCCTGGAACGAGAGTGGAGTTATGACGCCTGTGCGCGCTCCTTTCGCAGGCGTTGCCGGAGTGGAGCGAACCAAAGCCTTCGCAGTGTCGGGTGGTCGATGATCGTCATGCGCGGTTGCCTTTGGTGCGACCAATAAGGTCCTTCGTCGTTTTCCAATATTCCCGGCTCTCTCCATAGTGTATTTTGACGCCATCTAAAAAGGGAGAGTGAGGAGAGATGATGCTGATGCGGGTGGGATTTGAGACTTACGACTCGCCGCATCGTATTGAATCTTGTAGTGCTCAACGTACGGTAACAATTCTTTCAAGCCATCAAGAACTGCCATCTTCTTTGGGACGAGTTTCAAGAGTTTAGAATGGCCGGCCTCCTGAGCGTTTGTCGTGTTGGGCATTGAATTCCACAGCGCGGCCTTCATGACCTTGAGCCCGGGGAAGAGCATATGGGAATGGGGCGGGTACATCCACCACCGCATCCATGGTGCCACTCGAGGGAAGTCAGTGATGAGCCTCTCCGCCTGCAGTTCGAACTCGGCTATATTCTCGCAGCGTAGCAGCCCGATGGCGCGATTGTGGAATGCGTCCGCAAGTTCGGGTGGGACGACTGCGCTAATTTTCTTGATGCGTGCGACTTGGCTTCGGTAGTGTTGCTCGCAGCCTTTGAGCAAAGTTTGACCCGTCGTTTGCAGTCCCTGGACGGAACGCGCATTCGGGGAATGCTCTCTCCAAAAATCAATGAATGCGAGTATGAAACCATGGTGCTCAGCTCCGCTGAAGTCTATAATCTAAAAGAGAAGAGACCCAGTGTGAGCACATGCGCCATACAGAAAATAAGGAAGACTGGGCAGAACTGACATTTGCGAACATCTCGTCCATGATTGCAATATTCCGCGATTCGCATTCCTCCGCAATACTCTTGAACAGCTGGTAGAAATGGACGCGGTAGTGCTGAGCTGAGCCACCGTCCGAATAAGAGATGAGGGCAGGGATCCAGCAGTGAAGAAACTTCGCCTCGTAGGTGGAGCTAACGAGGAGTAAGGCCTTCTTGTCTCGCCAGATGTCATGTCCGGCGTCGGAGACAATACCATTGACTGCATCCTGCTCGATTATGGTGGTTTTCACGAGATGGGCACGCATGAAAGACGTCTGGATGACGATTAGGCATTCACCGTGGAATTGATAGTGACGAATAAAGTCGGGATGCTCGGAAATGATGGTCGAGAGTCCTTTCATGAACTGGTCGCTGCCATAGCCTGGTGCTTTACGAACGTGTTTGTTGCGCTCGTAGCCGATGCGGTCGACATTGATTAGCGCGGGAGATATTGTTGCGAGAGATGGTGCGGGGCCGTTAGCGGTGTGGCGACCGACGAGCAGCTGAGTCGGACCAGTGTGAGGTTGCTCAGTCACAATATCCCGAACCGCCGCGCCCTCGGCTCGCGACAAATGGAGCCGGTAAGTCGGGCGGGAGTGATCATGTGTGCCGCCATTGCTATAGCGAACACCCCCTGCAAATGTATGCAGGGTCGAGACAATCCCGCAATCGTCGTGGACGAGTTGCCCACCGCATCCACGACATGGCTTTTCTGTTTGGCCCGCGATTCTGGAGCGGCGACTCAGAGGACGAACGGTCATCGAGCACTCGGAATTTGAGCACTCAATGATACCGTGACACTCCCGCCTGGTGAGTTTGCCATCCTCCCAATTTTCGGCGTCTGCCGAGCCGCCCCGACCGCCTAGATTTCCGGTTGCCCAGTGGACAGCAAGATTACCGGTTTTGTCTGCGAACTGTAGAGTGTATATCTCGACAAACGGACCATCTGGATATCCGTCCCATGCGGGCTCTGTGGTCAGTTGATAGGAGCGAAGAGGAGGTACGGGAGGGGGAGGGGGAGATCGGGCACTGGGGGGAGGTTTGTTGTATGGTTTTGAACGCTTTTCACGCCGCTCAGACCGGTGAGATGGCTTGTCATGGCGAACAGCAGCTGTGATCTGGCGTACAGGAACAGATACTGATGAGGTGTTTTAGCTACATTTTCTTCTCTAGAAAAAGGCGGAGGAGCGAACCGGAACCAGTGGTGGGCTGTGCCATTCCGTTCTTACGACATTCCATACCGAACAGAGGTCCTGCAGCTGGCGGCAAATCATTCATCTCGTCTGAATTCGGCTTTGAATCAATACAGACGGGAAATAATCATGTAGACTGGTAACATACAAATTGGTACTTCTGCCGGTCCTGTGGGTTCCACCCACGTTCGTACAACGCGCCGGACAAAGCCCTGCGAGTTTACTTAGACAGATTGCATTGTTATCCTCAGTATTCTGGCATACCAGCATCGTTGCCAAGGAAGAGGAAAGAGAGGAGTAGATTATTTGGCTTTGTTGTTTGATGTACCTTAACTAACCCTAGCCGTCCGATTACTCTGCATTGGCATCGGGGGTCATCTTCTTCCTCCCCAGCACTGTCCACAGGAGTACTTTGTTTTGAACCAGCGGATGATATAAACGCTAAATTACCAAGTACAAAAGAATTGAGTCTCAACAAAACAATGAATCAAGGATCTCACCGTCTCTGAATTCGCCCTCGCCTTGCGGTTCATGTCTAGCATCAGCTGAGTGCTGAGAATACATGATCAGTGCAAGGGGTTTTTTAATTCACGAAGAAACTCACCACCGAAAATCCACGGTCGCTGAATATTTGCATTTGCTCTTCCGGCAAAAAAGAGGCGGCAGTGTTCGGCTCGTTCTCATTGTATGAGCGGTTCGAGTGGTCGGAGTCCGAGTCGTCCTGAAGGAGTATTGTCAATATTGTCATCGCATGAATTGACACGGTGATCTACGTAGCTCAAGTAACTTGACTTGTACTGTACTTGACTTGTGTAACTTGACTTGTACTGTACTGTACTTTACTTGACTTGTACTGCACCCCCGTACTTGAATGTACTGTACGTGCGTACTTGATTTACTTGCCACTATGTTCAACCCAGCCGAACTTGCGGCACCCTTCGGACGTGTACGCCGATTCGCCCGGGGTGACTCTGCGGCAAAATGCGGCATCCGCCGGGGTATCGGCATTTGTCGGCCCTTGCGGAGATGTCATTCGGCGGCAGGTTCAACATGGCATGGCAGTAAATGTTCGAGCTCAGGTGTTCGCAAATGAGGTCTAGAGGACTGAGGAACTCTTTATTGTAATTCCCTGTAGCCCTATCACATATTGTCAGTCAACACATGTACTGACCGAATGTTCGACCGAATATTCCGCATGCTTCAAACCTTGCCCATTTCACCCCTCCCACAAGTCAACTAGAAGCGTTATAATTAGTGTAGTATCCCCTCAATACCATAGCTTGGAATACAGTCTTGAGCCGAGTACTTGTTTACTTCCCTTCACCGAACTAATCGAGCGGCTACTTGATCCTGCAGTGGCTACTTAGTCAAACTGTGACTTACACTTACTTAACTTGACTTGTATGTGAGCCAGTCAACTTAACTTGCTTAACTTTCCTTTACTTTACTTGACCTAACTTGACATATACATGTTGTTGAACTTACGGGGTACTTGAAAGGCCCAGCGTCGAAGCTCGATATACGGTCTTGCCAACGGTTCCTTGATGTTGAGTTAAACACAGCCGTTGAGCGACCGTCTGCATTGAGTATGCCTTTCTTGGCTTTACGCAAGTTAACATATTCAAACAGTGGCTATGGGATTCGATTCAATTCCACTCAACTGACGGAATACGACCGAGTATTGAATCCCGATGGTACAATGAAAGCCATTCAATAAATTCTCAATGAACTAAAGCGGCTGGGTGCTTAAAAATGACCGCTCGATGCTGCAAACTACCTGAGCAATACTTTACTCCGAGTCCGATACTCGGCGATTGAACTGAACTTGACTTTTTCTTGCACTATACTTGACCGTACTCGAACTTGCTCTCTCTAAGCTGCGGGTTCAAGTCAGTGGAATCAAGGCTCAACGAGCTCTATTTCCGGAGCATATTCCTATCTAGTAATCATTCGTGAAGCAAGGCGGATAGAGGGTGAATGACTGGAGGAAGGAAAAAGGACGAAGCAAAAGCACAGTATAGATTAATGGGAGACTTTGGGAGTCCGATTTACTTCGTATTACCAAAACACCCGTAAAGTGCTTGATTGATTGTTTTCAGTAGACTCCCTGTTCAGCCTGTGGTCGCGTGAACGATGAGTGCGCCCACATGCGACCCGAGATGACCGAAGGTCCCAAGTACTAGTAGTATTCACTGCCGCATCTTATCCAGATAGATTAACTACATATTTCATTTACCGAAATCGTTAATGCCCCAGGGGCTCAACAAAGGAGCAATATTGGGAGAAGTAATGTTTTTGGACCAATCCCGATGAATGACTGGGAATTGCAGAGAGCTCAACAGCAGCGAGACAGCGAGAATTCACCTTTGATACTGCTCAGCCCTATTTCCCAAAGAAATCCGATCGATTTGACGGAAACAGTTCACCCAAGTCATTAATCTTGGTTGAATCCCGATGTATTACTATCAGGAGTGCTCAAATCAACGCGATTGATGGAGATAGAACAATAGTTGATGCCTATTGTCGTTCAAAGAGCGGAGAAACACCTGCAATCCTATTTTATAGCAGATTCTGAGGTATTCAAAAGAAAACTTCAAGTCAAGTACAGTTAAGTACGCTAGAGTAACTTTCGTTGATCTACCCCGCCAAGTTAGATCAGCCAAAGTAGCTTGTGCCATCAGATGGCATCAAATACTTGAGGGATTTACTTGACAAGTTAACTTACCAGCGAAAAAGTTAAGTTAAGTTAGTTTTGGC
Source organism: Favolaschia claudopus (assembly GCA_037176885.1). Classification (NCBI taxonomy): domain Eukaryota; kingdom Fungi; phylum Basidiomycota; class Agaricomycetes; order Agaricales; family Mycenaceae; genus Favolaschia; species Favolaschia claudopus. Next base: position 1,840,602 of record JAWWNJ010000020.1, on the reverse strand, counting down.
TGGACAAGTTAAATTTTCCAAGTTGTAAGGTCAATGATTTCGGAGCCTGAGAGTGTCGAGTCAGAGAACATTGAGTCAGAAAGCGTCGAGTCGGAGAGTAACTCTATAATAGACTCGTTAGCCAGCATCCATTGTCGACTAACAACAAGAACATACCAAGTGTGGTAGCGGAGCTGCTGGCTACTGCACTAGCCTTATGCGCAGGCTTCCGAGTGTGGGACTTGCGTGTGGAGCGGGGTCTACGTGTCGCCAAGCGAGAGCGGGACAAGAGCCCGGGAAGTGCGTAATCAATAATGGCGGCCGGTATCCATTTGCACATGGCTGCCGGGATTACAAAAGCTGAAGCGTCGGTTACGCCCGCCTTGGCCCGAAGACTGACGGCGCCCGCCGACATCTGGACTTAGTAGAGCAAGAGAGACTGGCCATGATATGTACTGTAGCTGTCTTGGTCTTGAGAACTCGAAGCACAGAGGAGCGGTGGAAATCGTCAGTGTCGGTGCTGAGACCCAATTCAAGATGGGCTTCCATGAGCGCATGGAGATCATAGGGCTGGATACGGTAATCACAATGGACACAAGCGAGAAATGCGAAACACGGACCTTCAATAAGGATTGAAACGCTACACCGGGGAATAACAGCACCCCATGTTGTTACATATCAAAAGTCTGAGGAGGCAGAAAGGTAGTTTCAGGTAATATAATGAGCATTCCCTCAAAAAAAGAGGAAAGAACACAATTTTTGAGGGAGATATACGCGACGTGAAACCTGCTTATATAGTACATATTAGCTAATAACATTCTGACATGGGTGGAGGGGCGCGGTAAACATAAGACTATGTCACAGTCACAGTATACAGTGGCGGCAAAATCTGATGTCACCCCCAAAAAAGAAAATTTTTATCAATCCGCCCCTAATCTGCCCTTGCCATCGCCATCTGGTAGCGACAAGGGCACAAATCCATTGGAACGGCAAATCCACAGGCAAGATTGAGAAAGTGTTGGAATTCCGAGTGAGTCCGTACTCGCACTGCCCCGACTCACCTGATCGCGCTCGCTGCTGCGCATGATGTCGACGCTCCGCTCTATCGCGGACGTATGTAATTTTATCTTATGCGTCGGCTTTTATTATTCCGCACCCTTATATTCTCGTTGTAATGCTAAATCCCCTTGCGCGTTTGCAAGGGATTTCCCCGCTCCTTCGTTTGGCCGCCCGTTCTGCGGCAGCTATTTCAACACAAACGCGCAAAGCACCGACCTTGGACCGCCACTCAGCTGCCTGCTAACTGTCTGGGGCGCTGTTTCACTGTCGCATACCGTCGTTGTCGCTGGTTGGCTACGCTAGGCTCCCTCGTCCGCTAGCGGTAGTCATTACCCCACTACTCGACGCTCTACCCACTGTCATCTACTCCCTTTGCCATCATGGCTGACGACTCTGTCTCTCGCGCTCTGATCACCAAACTCAATGACTCCAACCACGGCACCTGGAACGTCATGATGGAAGCTCTCTTGACTACGAAGGATTTGTTCTTCGACATCGTTGAGATTAGTGTTGATGCGGCGGATGAGGATGGAGAGCCGCGCAAGCAGGAGGATATCAATGCGGAGATTGAGATGAAGAGGGCGAGGAGGTCGAAGACGAAGATGGCGCAGGCACGCGCAGAGATGATTTTGCGTGTCGAGCCTGGCCAGTTGGCGCACATGCGCTCGAAGGATCCCTTGGACGTTTGGCAAGATTTGAAGATCGTGCATCGTGCTCGGGGATTTGCCGCTTCGCTCGCGCAGCGCAAGAAGTTCCTGGCGATGAAGATGTCGAAAAATCAGTCGATGACGAGCTGGATTGGTGCGGTGAAGGAGCAGGCCTTCAACATGACGGAGGCGGGAATGGAAGTGACGGACCAGGATCAGATTTTGGCCATGACCGGTGGGCTTCCCTCGTCTTACAGCGCTACAATCACTTCTTTCGACACCACTGCTCCCTCCGACCTTACCCTCGACTACGTCATTACTCAGTTGCTTTCCGCCGAAACCCAAAACACCTCGAAAACTGTTCTGCCCGCTCACACGTCGTCTTCCGCGTCCGATCGCGATGAAGCCATGGCCGCCGACTCCGTTACCCGGTGCTATGTTTGCGATGAGACTGGACATCTCAAGCGCGACTGCCCGTACCGCGCAGCTCTGTCCGATTTTGTCAAGAAGAAGAAGATCGGGGCTGCTAATTTGGCGATTGGGTTGGATTCGGATGGCGAGGAAGAGAATGATGCTTGGTGAATATTCTATTGTTGGACGCTGCATGGTTTGCGGGGGTGCGTGCTCGTACGGCGCACTCGCGGGGGTGTGTTGGAATTCCGAGTGAGTCCGTACTCGCACTGCCCCGACTCACCTGATCGCGCTCGCTGCTGCGCATGATGTCGACGCTCCGCTCTATCGCGGACGTATGTAATTTTATCTTATGCGTCGGCTTTTATTATTCCGCACCCTTATATTCTCGTTGTAATGCTAAATCCCCTTGCGCGTTTGCAAGGGATTTCCCCGCTCCTTCGTTTGGCCGCCCGTTCTGCGGCAGCTATTTCAACAGAAAGATAGGTCCATTCATTGAGGAGAACTGGGCCAAAGATGGTTGGGAAGTCTTGCCCAAAAAGTGTCAATTTTCGAGGTATCCTAAGATGGAAAAGGGTGCATGTGTTTCAAATCTATGTCTGGAATGCACTGTGAAAGGTCCGACCACAGAAAACAGGGCACAGAAAAGAAACCGAGTTGAATTGATGAGAATTTCCTTTTTTGGGGTGACATCAGATTTTGCCGCCACTGTATCAATGTACGTGGTCTATCGTGCCATCGGCCGCGTGCCGCGTCCGAGTGGCTGTACCAGGTCGCGCACACGGCACTCTAAACCCGGATCTCGGAATTTGTTGAATTGATGAGAATTTCCTTTTTTGGGGTGGCATCAGATGTTGCCGCCACTGTATCAATGTACGTGGTCTATCGTGCCATCGGCCGCGTGCCGCGTCCGAGTGGCTGTACCAGGTCGCGCACACGGCACTCTAAACCCGGATCTCGGAATTTGATCTTGCCACGCGAGGTGGCGGAAAGCGCCACTGATTGACATCGGCGGCAATCCGCATCAGTCTCGGCTTTCGGGCGATCACACTTTGATGCATGAGACAGTCTCTTTCTTTTGTCTTTCTTCCTCTTCTCTCCGCCTGTTTCAATACAACCTGAACAATATATACCTTCCAAATATTCTAATCTGGTACAAAGTCTGATTCCGAGCCGCTATCTGCCATCGCCTCCGAGATTTTGGGGTCCAAATTGCAAGCTGTACGGCGTATTCGAGGTCGACGCGGTGTGCCAGCGGGGGACGTAGCCGGTCGTTTCTCTCCGGAAGACGGCAGGACCCCCGACAACCACCTATGATGCCTGCCGGGCCCGGAAAATCCGGAATTTGGGACATCTTATCCGGACCCCAAATAGGGCATTTCTTATCCGAATTGGCACCAGGCCTCCCAGGAGGTCGACGTTTTATCCGAACCGTTGACCAGGCATCAGAAAATCACCTAAAATCAGGAAAAAATCGAAATTTTGCTCCTACGGCTGGGACGGTCTTGCAGATGCTCCTTCGGTTCTCGGTGACGGCGAAAATGCTTCCTTTAACTCGGGTATCAGCTCCGTCAGGTATTGGCCCTGCCGAAGCGTTGCGTCTCATATATATTCCCGAAACTGCCTGAAAAGGTCGATATTATGAGATTTCACTGATTTACCATGATTTGGTTGACAACTGACCCGAATTCCGTCAATGGCCAGCCGCAGATCCTCATCCAAGCCGTCGGCAGCCCAGGTTATCCGAACGTCGGCCAGGCTTGTCGGCAACCACCCATGCTTTATCCGAATTTTTGACCAGGCTTGGCCGCCAAAAAGTTGATTTCTCATCCGAATCCGGGCAGGGTGCGCGCGAATTTTGAGCATGTTTTATCCGAATTGAAAATTTTGCGGGCAGGCATCATAGGTGGTTGTCGGGGGTCCTAAGACGGCTCTTTGGGCTGGGTTACGGGAACACCGAGTCGGTGTTCTTCATCGGGTGTGAGGGTGATTTTAGAGTCCATGCTCGCGCGTGTCTCCTTGCTTGCGGTGAGTTCCCAGTTTGGATGAGAATCGACGAGATGCGCAGCCATATTATACTTCCAATGGGTGTCGCCCATTAAAACTCCCAGGCAACCTCCACTGGGATAAACCGCGGCCCGGGTGGGCGAAGTCCGAGCAGGTTTGAGTATGACCGCAAATACTGTGAAACTGGCCGCCGGGTGATTGCCTGCTGTGATCCGAGGCCCGGATGATGGTGGGAAGTGAGACTGTGATGGAAGTGGGCCGGCCGTGACAAAGTCGGATCAACGATCACCAATGCCGGAAAATCGGTGGTGGGGAAGCCGGTGAGTGTCAAAAGCCGGGGGGTGGGGGGTTCGAACTACTGCCCAAAAACTCCGCCAGTTAGTGTTGCCGCGGCTCGGCTCGGCTCCGGCTAGCCGACTGAGCTGAGCTATTTTAAGCTGAGCTGAGCCAGCCGTTACGAGGGCGGCTCCACGTGGCTCGGCTCAGGCTCAAGCCGGCTTGAGCCCGGCTCAGCCGCAGCTCGACCACAATTTTGCTCAGCCTGCGCACCCGTTGCCCAAGGGGTACAAATGCTGTTTAAACACACATTTGCAGTCCACCAATGCCCTTCACCTTCATATTTCACGTCTGCGCATAGTGTTTTTGTCACCATGAGAAAATGTATTTAAAAATAAATTTAATAAAGATTTAGTGAGCAACGTGGCTCGCCAGTGTCGACAGCGTCAAGAGAGCCTGTGAGTATTCTTAAAAGACTAGAAAGGGTGTCTGTATGCTATTCCTATGTTGTGCGGTCGATATACAGTGCTGAAATTGCACCTTTGTGAAAAGCTTGCTGAGCCGTTGCGGAGCCGTGGATGAGCAGCCACGTAAGCCAGCCGTCAAAAATAGCTCGGCTCGGCTTTTTGCGGTGATGGCTTTGGAGCTCCAAAGCCATCAAAAGCCGAGCCGAGCTAGCCGAAGCCGAGCCGCGGCAACACTACCGCCAGTAGCTGACGTGTTGAAACGCCGCATGATAGACCACTCCTCCATCATGCCTCCAGATACCCACCTTGGTCTAGCAAGACTGCTATATAAGTTATTCTGGAGCATAGGAAGCTGTAATCTTGAATCTATTTGACTGATTATGGGACACTGAATATATTTTACATGAAGATACTTAGAAAATTGAACTCAGGTTGATGCGCAGCGGAAGTAGCGACGAGTTGAGCAGTAAATATAGATATAAGATTACACAAATGGCTGACTTGGTGGTGCTCCCTGTGTGAAGTAGAACATCACATACTTACACTTCATTTCAGACTCATTTCTGGTGAAGATGAAATTGATACTCACAAATAATTGCCAATTGCAGCAGGTCAGGGACGTGGGGGAGCCTATAAATGCATTCAAGGTAACAATATTGAACAACAGAGCTTGAGGATTCTCAAACAATTATAAGGGAATTCAACACAGTTGGAACCGCTGTCACCTGATAGGCCGAGTTCTGCAAAAAACCAAAGAGGGCTTCTTTAGCTCTAGAAAGAGAGATAAGTCAATTTCTTGAGCCCCTGGGGAAGAAATGGCGGCTTCAAAATGCAGAATAATGGCAGATAATTGGATGAAACTCTTCTTTTGACCTGCCGTTCCAAGGATATGCAGATCCCAGTCAAGACTCAGAAGAAGAAAGATGTACAAAATTTTGTTGAGCCGGAGGCCTGGTGATGTTAGGACAAAGTGGAAAGCAGCCTGAAAAGAAACCAAAAAAGTCTAAAGTTTCCGGTTTCTAACCGGTCACTTGCAAATATTGACGGATTTAGCGGTGTGAGAGGCTCTAAAATAGTGTGGGTGGCGTACTCTAATCGTATCTACGATTACCGAAGCTATTGGTAACGAGAGACGCGGTGGAGCAGGAGAGCAAGAGGTTCGCGTCTGCGTAGTGTGCTGCTGTTTGTAGTGATTGGGCCGAGTTGCCGCGGTTGACGTGCGAAAATGTACAAAGATCTTGAAAACTATTCGCTGTGGCTTACCGCCAGTTGGGCTCTCGACATAGGTTGATTTCTACGGAACCACCGGCATCGATAGTAAATCAAAGCAAAAAAACCGCTGTTTTGCGTGGTCTGAGCACTCGAGAACATGAGTTTTGGGGGTGAATAGGTCAGCTTAAATCATAAGAGTCTCCCTCTTTTTTCCCCTCTTTTTCTCTTTCTTCGTTTTGAAAAAATGCGATTTTTTCATTCCCCCGAAATAGGTAGAAAATGCGTCTTCGGTGCAAAATTCATCAGATTGTCCTTGATTGACCTTGAAGTTGCCTCAATTCGGTGGTAATCAGTGGTGGAACTTGTGTCCGAGGAGTCCCCGGTGTTTGTTATCCGAATCTGAACCAGGCTTGGCTTCCAGCCTCCATGATTTATCCGAATTGTGGGGCAGGGGAGGCGTCGTCGATGGTCGATTTCTTATCCGAATCCGGGCAGGGTGCGCGCAATTTTTGGGCATGTTTTATCCGAATCGAAAATTTCGCGGGCAGGCATCATAGGTGGTTGTCGGAGGTCCTGCCTTCCGCCAGCCTGCCGTCGCCTCCTTGGAGGTGTTGGCTGAACATACATCGTTCTTTCCGTCTTGTTCTTTGAACCTCGGACTCCTCCTTCTCCCACCATATCACATCGCATGTACGTTACCCGGTTCTTCACCTCGTCTTTCCTGCAAAATCCGTACTGATACTGTTCAGGCGCGGCAGATGCCTATAGTTTCGTATTCGGTGCCATTTCTTCTTCCACCACTTATGCTGACAGCTAACACCTCATAGGTACTATTTCATTCTGAAGCGCTATGCTCTCCATTCGCGCTGGCGGGGACTCCAATAATCTAGTCTTACGGCGCCACGCTTCGTGTGAGTTGGTAATGGTACCGGCTCCCTTCCCCTCCGAGTCACTGATCTGTTGTTTATAGCGTCACCGTCGACCGAAAGACGATAGCTTCACTGCCGAAATTATTAGCTTGATTTACTGACGGTATGCGGCTTGTATTAATTTTTGGCTTGCCATTTTCGCCTCAATTTCTGTAAACGGTAGCTGTGAGTAATGCAATTTCCATGATCATGAGTGCGTCGTTAATTATATCGCTCTCGCATACCGTAGCATTCGTCGAGGCTGCACCCCCTGGAGGTCAGATATCGCATCGTACTATGCTTTGGAGTGTGTTGTCGCCTGGGGCTAGAAGAGGTAAACCGTCTCTTTATCGGCATCACCCCATGTTTACGCTGTTCTTTAGCTTCATACATGGGTATGCCCTTCGATGGTTTGTGGCCTCTATGATTCTGCGGGTAAGGGTGGTTTTCGTGCTTGGTATACCTGCGCTAACACCGTCTTATAGCAAGACGAGTCTTATCTTTGACAATGAACGGACGCGAGAAATCGGCCGACGGAAATAAGCTGGTTGACAGGGTAAGCTTGCCTGTCTGCCAGACGTTTTACTGCCGCTGATCTTGCCCTCTGGTAACAAGACTTTATTCTGGGGGGAGAGGGTAGAGGACGCGGGAGATTGGACTTTGTAGCGGACGGTGGGACTTGGCGTCTTTTGTGGGACTTGGCGTCTTTTTCCTATTTCTCGAATCGTGTATTAGGTAGTGGAATTGAAAAATATTGGATTTCATTCAATTATATTCAATTAATTGAGTGGATTCACATAGGACAGACCAGCGCAGAGCATAGCATAGCTGAGCATATTGGAGCATGCCGGCCCAGAAAAAAAGTCTATATTTTCTGTTCTGAGGTGTTGACGGATGGGCTGAGATGCTCAAATCTGCGATCCGAAAGTGCACAAATTGCAGCGTATCCGGGCAGACTAGCCCAGAAGGGATTCTCACTGGGTTTGAGTGCTTGGCGGGGAGTCAATGTCGGAAGCAGATAGCTCTTTTACAAGAGCACTGAGTTTCGCAAACCCAGATTTCTGTGCACGAGCAGCGTGGGACGCAGACGGCGTGTGAACAGCGCGGCGGCTGGCGGTTGAAGGAAGCTGGGCGGTGCTCGCAGAGTTCTGGTTGGTGCGGAACTCTCGTCGGTACTCCAGCATCTTGATAGTTTGTCAGTAACAATGTATCAAACAATTCCCGGACCACCGCGCCGCGAATCCAGACTTTGGCGTCCTCAGCGTCTGACGAGGACCAATTGTCCCTGAGCCATTGAAGTTTTGTCGTCGGGTTCAACACTAATTATAAAGTTAATTCGAGTCATTGAAGCGAATTAGGAGACGAATGAGGAAGTAATTACCCATGGCTAGCGCGTACATTCGAGTGCGCCGAGACATCCCGAGATATTCGGTGAATTTATTAACAGCGGCGTTGATACCAAGACTGATCTTCGGGAGTTCTCGCGCGAGGAGTTTGAGCGCGACAATGAGCTGCTCGTAGAGTGGGAGTACATAGGACAGCGTCGGAGCCATTTCCGCAGATACTACTGTATCTCTTGCACGAGATGAGGAACCTGTAGAAATCGTCGGATATCGATTAAAACAGTCTTCGTCACTGGACTGAGTCGAAGATCAGAAATTTCGGATTGCAGAGGGTCGTCGAGAAACATTTCGACTGCCTGAAGGGAAGAATAAGCCAAGATCATCGACAAGCAAAAGATAGCTGAACATACTAAGTCCTGCTCAAGATAACGGTCTATCATCAAGAAAGTAGCAGACCAGCGCGTGTCAACGTCTTGCAGTAACTGCATGACACGAAGCTCCGATGCAGGGTCACCAAAGCCGCCCGCTGCATTGCCGGTTTGGATCGTCTTTTTGAAGTTGTCCCGCCGCTGACCAGATGCCCGGCAGGAAGTAACCAATGAGCGTGCCTGCTTCACCGGATTAAGTACCTCGAAGAGCCTGCCAGTATTCGGCATCACTCTTCAGGGCTTCGGGAATGGGTTCACCGTAGTTGTCGGAATCATCACCGTCATTGGGATCGGGTAATTCAGGGAGTGTTGCAAGAGCAGCTTTCACAGCAATGTTAACAACATGAGGAAAACAACTGCGCTAACATTTAGTCCCGAAACATTGCAAACAGGAGAGCACCCCCACCGAATCCTGTTCCCCTCAGCATCAAATGGAATACCGAGCACAGTAAGTTCACGTGCGATGTAAACCATGCATGTATTATTGTTTGAAGCGTTGTCGCATGTTATCATTCCCACCTGAGCGACGGTTAGTACATCTCATGTCTCATCGACGAGACACATACTTTGTGTAAGCACCCAATCTCTTTCAAAACCTGCACGAGAATCTTCGCAACATTTTCACCCGTGTGGCTCCCATCTAATATACGAAATGCCACAAGTCGTGTTTTGAGCACGAGGTGCCCATTCGCGTCTCGAATGAGATAATGGGCAGTGACACCAAGATGGGAGTCGAGATTCTCTCGACTCCATATATCCTGGGTATAAGACTGCCGCCCGAGCGAATTCTGGAATAGAATGTGAGACATGAATTGGTAGACAAGATTGAACCGCATCTAGATCTCGTGTATCATCAGTTGATATTCAACCTGGAACCGTTTAACGATCAGCTCTGACAGCTTCATGCGATGCGGGATATCCTTGTCCTCCAATTGAGCTCCAATGAAGAGGAGGAGATCCCGAAGTTCCGGACAATCAACAACATCCAACGACTGCAACACATAGATCAGAACGAGCAAAGGACGATAATTTGATAGAACCAGCCTGGTCATCGACGGCAATCCACTTCATCAGTCATTCGTAAAATCCAGGAATGAGAAATTCCTCGCGCTCTCCAGGAACCTTCGGTGCCCTCGCGAGCGTCTCCCAATTTTTAAGCCCCTTCAGTATGACCATCTCCTTCCAAACTTTGCCGTGCTCTCTCTGAAGATGATTCCGGATGGCCCTGGTTTGTCCGGGACCGTTCTTCCATGCTTTCCATTTCGGGAATCTAACGGGACAAATAATTAGATAAGGAGCGGAACACAACACATTTGCAAACTTACAGACAAAGACGACAAGAGAGATGGGAAAACACCTTTTGATCTGGTCGATTCTCTGTCATTTTGGTAGCTTCTGGTGCGACAGCTGGTGCGGAAGTGCTGCGAACGCCACGAACAAGGTACCAGACGTCTGTTGCTTCCGTCGCATTTTTTGAAGATTTGTCGACAAGAGAGCCGAAATTTGCATGAGGGGGTGAAACGGATTCCGATGCAGCCGCTGCACTCGCGTCTGACGGACCCACTCCAAAAACCGCCGGTTCGGAGGTAGAATCTGAGTCAATACGGCGGCGCCTACGGGATTATTCTTGCGTTTCTTCTTGCGCTGCGACGGAGTCGGGGCGGAATTGACCGTGTTAGTTGCGTCAATGAACGGCGCACGATGTGCGGTCCAGTGTTCGCCCTTAAGCCTTAAATTCGGGTCTGACCGACCCTTAAGGCTTATTAAGCCTTATCCCTTAATAACCCTTAAGACCTTGAAGCCTTAATTTCCTTTTTAGGTAGGTAGTTCCCACCCTCCAACAGGCGCAAATTTTCAGTGGAGTATATATATATTAGACCATATTTGTGCACAAAGCACTTCAATCTTCAGTTGTTTCATGTTAAGGTCAGTTCCTTTGGATGTTACCAAATTCCTGAGCAGCTGGAGATGATTGATGAATTTAATGACGCCCCCCATCAATTATTTTATTCGGTACATTTCAGGCGGCGCCGGCATGGCATCGATCTTGTTCCGAAGGAGGATGCAAAAAGCCCCAGGCCGAGAAACCCGACAGCCATCATATGATCGGAGGTTACTTGGCACTGGGACCGGAGATACCCGGGCTGGCGGCACGACACTCGGCATCACCCTTAAGGGCTCTTAAGCCCTGGATACCTCAGCGGCTAGTGCTTAAGGCTTATGTTAAGGCCTTAATAAGCCTTAACCTTAATAAGGCCTTATCCCTTAGGGCGAACACTGGTGCGGTCGAAGGCGGGGGAATGACGGTGTTGTACGAGGCTGGATACGAGTGCTGAAAGGTATAATTGTGCGCCAAAGTAGCGGGAGGCGGGGCAAATGACGATCCGGGCCCGGGGACGAAAGCCTGAGGTGGGAGAGACATATAAGGTGCCTAAGAGCCAGACCAAGAGCCAAAGACGTTGGTTGCGTGGTACGAGTTCATGGTTTGACGCGGAGGTGGAATATAACAAGTGCATGCCTGTGGGTTGCCGCATTGGCAGGACGGCGAGGCCATTGGGCTCACAAGAAGAAAATTTGAATGGAGTAGTAATTGCAAAGACTTATATAACATTTTTGTAGTATCTATCGCGCGTACCTTGGACCCTGAGTGCGCCAATGCACTATCCGCCACCTTTGCGTCATATTTCCACCTCTGTGGGGCGTTTCTCGTCTTGTCAATCGGTGACGTCGATGCCAAGCGAGGTCAAGACAAAGCGTAGGAGAACCAATTCACGCGAAGGACGCCCTAGCCAGTGAGCGGGAGGAGGAGGCGGTGAGGGTGATGTGACCTCGCAGCGAGCGCTCTCGGGCCGGAACCCAAAGTCGGCGCGAAGCTGCACGAAACTACAAAAACTAAATACGATGTACATGCAATGTAAATGGGAGGTGGGTGGGAGAACTAAAAAACGAGAGCACGGGCGAAGGAACGCGCCCGGTGGTGGTGGTGGAAGAAAAAGAGGCGATGAGTCACGGTGATGACTCCCACGTGCATTCCTCCGAGTGTATACACTCACTAGGAATGCTGCGAGCTCGTGCTAAGGGAGGGAGGAAAAAGGATGGTATATTTATGATTGCGGTGAGGGTGATGTGACCTCGCAGCGAGCGCTCTCGGGCCGGAACCCAGGAAGACAAGGCAGCCCGAGGGAGGAGGGGTTGCCGGGACAGCGAGGAGGGTGAGCTGAGGCCAAGAGAGCAAGAAAAGGGGTGCGGCTAGAGGGCATCGTCGCCGCGCCAAACCAATCCCGGGGCGACAACCATGGAGGTTGGTTGAATAAGTGGGGGGTCGGAGAGAAGGCGTTTACTCAACCCCACAATGACATCAGGTGGCGTGTCAATGTATAGTTTGAAGCAGTCAGAAGTCCAACGGCCCAGGCGCTGAATGTCAAGGTCGGAGAGACCGATGAGTCGAGCCCAAGTGGCAGCGCCACGGCGGAAACTATGGCCCGAATATCCATCGCGAGTACGCCGGCCCACAAACAGCGGGTCGTCGGGCTTGCCCGGCTTATTAAGGTGGGCGCGGAGGAGGGTGTAGGCACAGGTGGGCAAGCCAGTTTTTGCGATAGTGATGCGCACCCCAGCGCGGAAGGGGTCGGTTTTTGAGGCCGGGAGGTCAACGGTGAGGTACTCGTCGTTTTGAATGATGATGTCACGGCGCTTGAGGTTGAAAGCACCATCGAAAGAGTCGTAGGTGGTCTCGCCGCAGCGAAGAAAACCTGCGAAGGCCAGGGCGTAGGCAACTCGGAGAGTCTCGGCTAGCTCACGAGAAACACCCCGCGGAAGGGAGATAGGGTTGGAGAGGGAGGCAATAATCTGGGCTAGGACGGGCTGCGTAATAGGAAGTCGCTCCTTACGTTCTGCATCCCCGTACACCCGGCGTATACCACGAATCACACGCTCGAGAACGCGTGATTCAAAGGGGCGGGATTCGTATCCGAGGTCAGTATGGAAGGACTTGAGGGCACCAATGTAGCGCTTGATTGTTTTCGCACTGCAGCCCGGAGGGAGGGAGGCCGCCCATTCGAGAAGGTGGGCTTCTGAGGCGGGGTATGGAGAGGCACCGTCAGCACCGTATTTTCGCATGCAGAAAGACTCGAAGGAGTTGCAAGCCGTCTGGTTGACGCCGCGGGTGGAGGCAGCGAGGCCGTGCCAGAGGAAGTAGGCGACGAGCGGTGGTTGATCGACCCGTTCAGGCCATCCGGCGGGAGGTGGGGGAAGGGAGTGTGCTGTGAGGCGAAGAATTGAGGTAACAATGGGTGAAGACGTGGCATGTCAAAACGAGAGAGTGCGTCAGCAAGGTAGTTCTGTTCAGAGGAAACCCACACGCAGGAGATGGAAAAGCCGAAAGATAGCGCAAGAAGGAAGATCTCCCTCAAGAGCGCCTGTGCAGGCACCTCCCGAATAGAACCTCCATTCAAACCAGCCACGCCGCCGGTGTTGTCAACCCGAAGTAAGACCCGGGACCCGGCCCAGGCTGGAGATGCCCAAATACGAAGAGCGTGGAGCACGGCCCACAGCTCCTTGAAAAGGATAGACTTTCCCCGGTGCCGCCTGGGTACTCGCGTCGCAAAAAAATCGATAGGTGCCTCCCGGGGCCCAAGATGACCGCCAATTCCTTTCGAGGAAGACCCACTGGCGTCAGTAAAGATAACCACGCCCGGGCGGTGAGGATGTAGGGACTGGATACCGTTCCAAGTCGGAAGAAGACGAGCCCACCATTCCAAATCACGGCGTGCACCTCTCGGGATGCGACGCCGGCCAAAGGATGGGAAATGGGACAGCGCATTGTACACACGACGGATGAAAGCGCGCCCCGCAGGCAGGACCTTTGTTGCAAACTGCAGAAGGCCAGCAATGGACTGGAGGTCCAAGAGGGTAGCTGACGCTCCGGCTAGAAGGGACTTGAGAGTAGCCATGGTGCGCTGCAGCTTCTCGGCAGGGAGAGCCACTGTGAAGGCAACAGTGTCGATCTCAATCCCTAGGATAACACCGCGGGTAGATGGAGGAATGTCCTTCCCTGCCTTCCCAACTGGATGGGCAGAGAAACCAGTTGCATCGCAGATTGCGCGGAAAATTGCACGGTCGCGCTCTGCAAGGTCATACTCGCCTGCTGCGCGAGCACCAAAGAAGTCGTCGAGGAAGTGGTCAAGGGGGGCGCCCATACGCTCCGAGATCCAGTGCAGGGCCTCCGCAAACAAGTTGAAAGTGAAGGGTGATGAGCGGGATCCGAATGGTAGGCGAACGTCAATGTAACCAACACCGTCGAAGTAGAAGCCATACAGCAGAGAGTCGTCTGGGCATACTACAATGTGGCGGAACGCACGCCGCAGGTCGATCTTCCAGAGGAGAGCGCCAGGACCAAGTCGGCGGAGGCGGTCAAAGAAGGTGTCAAGCGAGGTGTAGGAGAGTGTCACTGCGTCAGAGGAAATGCTATCGTTGATAGACGAGCCACGAGGATAAGAGAGGTGGTGGACAGTGCGCCAACCACCATCGGCTTTGGGGACAGTGCCCACAGGTGAGTAAACGACCCGGTGCTGCTCATGAACGGGGAGGGAGTCGACACGGCGAAGCTCACCCAGAGAAAAGTTTGCCAGAATATCTGCAGCGGTTACAGCGTGCTCGGACGGTGTGGCAGGCAGATTCCGTGAGAAGGCGCGGCCCACTCGGGGGCCGGTGTATCCAATTGACGCACCATAGGTACAGATATTATGTAGGTGTTGTACGAAGGAGGGATCAGGATAATCCTGAAGTAAGAAAGATAGCATAGCGGGATTAAGGGAGCTAGTAACACGAGGACCGGAGGTAGGGGCAACTGGGAATGTGATGTGTGTATTAGGACGGGCAGGGGGAGGAGGCATTAGATGGGCAGAGAGATGAGCAGTATGCAAGAGGGGTGATAGAGAGGGTGCGGTGCGAGGAGCCAGTGGACAAAGAGGAACCGAAGGGTTGGTCGGAGTGGGGCAGAGGCCGGACTCGGTCGGCGTGCCCCAAACATCCTACTTCCGCTTCTGAGGGCAAGCATGTGCGGGGTGGGCGCCCTGACACGCAATGCAGACGTGGCGGCGAGAGCACTTGTCGCCCATGCGACAACCAGCGGCATCCTGAAACTTGTAGCAGGTCTCATCAACCTTCGGACGGGATGCAGGGGCGCTGGGTTCGGAAAGGCGCTCAGCGAGGTCGCGTTTGCGCTTGGAGGAGAATGGTGGGGGCAGTGGGTAGCGAACCAACCTGGTGGAGACGAGGCCCTGATCGGGCGTCACCCAGCGCGTGGGGAGAAAATTCTCCGCCATGCGCACACGAATAAATTCGTAATGGTAACGCAAGACTGCGGACCACTCATACTGTGTGGTGAAATCCATGAGCTGGCTGGTGTAGATGGAAAGGGCGGCAGCAACACCACCGTTGGTGGTGTCAATGAGGGAGCGGATGCCGGTGTAGGTCGACCAGGCATCAAGGAGCGGGGGTAAGGAGGGGAATGCCTTGACCCATGCGCGGGGAAGACCCGCATCAAGGGCTTCCTCTGGTTGTTCCGGGGCGGCAACACCAGAAGTCGGGTGGAAGAGGATGGGCACGGGGGCAGCGGGGGCAGCGGCGGCGATGGAGGAGAGCTTGGGGAGGTCGTCGGCTTCGAAGGTGCCATTCACAATGGCGTCGATGTGCGCCAGCTTGACGCGGCGGTACCACATCGTGGGGGACCGAAAGGAGGCGGAAGCGAAATTGTCAAGCTCACCGGCGGCATTGGTAGTGGGGACCGTAACATTTCCGCTGCCGTTCGCTGCGTTCGACGAGGATGACGCGCCGGAGCCGCCCGAAGGGTTGGCGGAGCTGTCGGCAATGGCCCGGGTCACAATGGCCGTAAGTGCGGCCAGCTGAGCCTCACTGAAGGGCGAGGGGTCGTCGTTGGCCATTGGGGAAGAGAAAAGAACTAAAAAACGAGAGCACGGGCGAAGGAACGCGCCCGGTGGTGGTGGTGGAAGAAAAAGAGGCGATGAGTCACGGTGATGACTCCCACGTGCATTCCTCCGAGTGTATACACTCACTAGGACTGTGGTGGACGCGTGAGTCACTTAGTGACCCTGTCGGAAATGTCACAATGTCTGTTTTGGGAGCCGAGCCAAGGCAAGCTGGCATCACCTCGAGGTGCCGTTTTTGGTAACTAACAGGTCGCAGTTGCCAGACGCCGTTGGAGTCCTGCCGCATACACTTTGAACAGGTGCAACGAGCATAAGTCGGATCAGATGTGCCCATAGTCAGCGGATAGTGAAAGCAGAGGGTCGCGTTGGGCGACGCGTCACTTTTTTTTTCCGCTCGGTGTCCGCCGGAGCGCGGGAAGCGCGTCAAAAAACCAAAAAAAAAAAAATGGACAAGTCTCGGGTTGGAATGCTGCTGAAATTTTGTTTATGTACTAGGGAAATAATTGCTGGCTAATATTTATTATTCCGCAAACATATGCTGTTTCCGCAACATTCTCACGGCGAATCATTTGCTTCAAACTCCGGTGTGAGGCGGTGAAATGACCAAATTGGCATGTTCCACCTATGTGGGCCAGAGCAAGGTTGAGGATGGCTCGTGAACAGGTGTATCATTGACCGGTGATGTATCAGTGAGCGGTGGATTGCTGTATGTGACATTCAATCATGTGTTAAACCAAACACCTCGCCGAACCGTGATCTGGACGTCCAAATCACCCATCGCTCTCGCTCCGTCTTCGATCGCTTCCAGGGGTTGTTTTTGCGGCTAGCGGAAGGAGTTTCCTCGAACTCATTCGATTGCGAATGTGTTGACCTCTACGACTTTTGGTTGGGTATACACAAGTACGCTTGCGACGAGCACACTGGCTGTAAAACCATCAAGCAATTTTCGAAGCAAACATGGGTCACTACTCACTTGCAGGTCTGGTCTGGCACGTCTTCTGGTGGTCGAGTGCATCCAATCTTACGCTCTCGGCAAAATAAACAGGCGAGTAATTGTTTCTTTACGCCATCCGTCCGGGTGTCATGGTTTGGCCACTGGTGATGACCTTGACTAGCGGGCAATTGCCCGGACGTGTGTTCGTAAAATGCAGATGAAGAAGAAGGACGCCCAGGTCCTAATTTGCTTGCGTTCCATGCGTACGTGGGCAGCGAGGGTCTTGTCGTCGCCAAACACTCCGAGCTCAAGCCTACCTCGTTGAATGAACCATCGAGGTTTCGGTTGAATATATGGGGAGAGGAGCTCATGCTTGACCCGTCACTGTATAGGTCCAACCCATATAAAGTGGAGAGGCCAGGGGACGAATACGAGTTTGAGAGATTTCCGTAGTTGGACGAGGAATTGATGGGTTGGTTTTCAACTGACATTCCGGTCGACGGAGGAGTAATTCCGTCATAGCTATGTCCAAACTGTGAATGGTTCATTTCAGATTCGTAAATGAGAAAGTGAAAGACCCGTACAGCTGATTGCCTGCGGCGAAGGGAGAGGTTTACAAGGTGGAGATTCGAGTAGAGAGAAGGCGAAGGTAAGTCATTGATGTTTTCACTGCCCATTATTGGCGGCGGCTGGGTGATGCGCGTCTCCGACGGGCGCCTTCCCTGCTGCGCTGGCCAGATAAGAGGTGGAGTTCCAATTCGGTCATAGCCCGCAGAATCCTGTGAGTCGCTGCTGGAGATATGGGGATCAAAATATGAATGAGGGACCATTGGAAATAGACCAAGGGAAGCTTCGGGGTACAGTCGTGGACAATCAAAAACAGCAGAATCGTGAACCACTTCCCACGACTCCAAAAAGAGCGTATTCCCTCGAGCAGATCGGCCGGCAGGCCCTGTTTAGTGATCCGAGTGGGTCAAAAGTTGGCCGTATCCAAGTTTTTTTGAACGGTGGTCATGGTGCATGATTTGTAGAATTTCAACGAGCCGATGAAGCCCAATAAATCGATCATAGGCACATGGCCTTAAGGAACTATCACGCTGGTCGTGTGATTTGATCACAGATTCTGTGATGCCGCTCTCGGCCAGATCGGCGGACTCCGGAGACCGAACATGGCAAGTTTCATCAGGAAAAAGCAAAATCGACATAGCCAGGAGGCAAAATCTGTAGCCTCTGTAGCCGCCCAGTTGCATCTGTAGCACGACGTAGCATCTTGTAGCTGACCGGAGCGGCTACAGATGGCAACAGATACTCTGTATTGAGGTTGAAAACAACATATACTACATAGTGTATGTGGCCTATATCTTCGTATATTGTCAACGGTCTGAGTAATAGAGAAATCTGAGTAATCTCGAGCGGTTTTCAAGTGTTGAGAAAATTACTACTCAAGATATAGCAGGTTCCTCTCAACGATTGTCGAACCCGGAAACGTGGGTATAAGTCAGGTGATATGGGCGCTTATGGGCGCTTAAACAGGACTTGAAGTCCATTCAAGGGACCCGTTCATTTTTTGACTCGAAATAGTGAAGATAATCGACATTAAGCAGCTATTTCACACCTCTAAGTAATACAAAGTCAATATGTCTAAGATAACAGTTCGAATAAAAAGATTGACATTTATCCAGAATGTCGTCGGAAGTGAGAGTGCGGTCAACATGACGAGGGAAACGAGGAATGAGATGGCAGCTTCGAGATATCTGGGTGACGGGAATAATGGAAGCACGGCGCGTATGATTGTGGAATGCAGGCGCAATTTTGTACATACCGAGGTCAGTGTCAAACTGTGAAAGTGGTTTATACCATTCAACGTAAGCAAGCGGAGTGGAGAAAAACCCATATTCAACGGGTAGCGCGAATATAGCGCGAACACGAGCGGGGAATAGGCCTGAGTATCGGGATTATTCTAGCATTGATTGAACAATATACAATATTACTCACCTTCGAGACTCAACCGTCCGGGAGGGGTAGACGGTTGAGATTTCCTGGCCAGAACGGTATCAAAGTGGCCTGGTTTCGCGCGTTTCAGACCGCTGGAAGGGGACTCCCGTACAGCTCGAATTGGGTCATTCGTGATCGTGCTCGATACCTGCACGACAGCGGGAATTTTGATGACGACTCGTTTGTAGACAGAAAAAGAAGCAGAGATGTCGTGAAAGCGGCGAGGAAGGATTTTGTTGTCGCCCAAAAAAGTCTCGAGATGGGAAAGGAAGTTGGCGGCTCCAAACTCTCGTTCCAGAGAGTCGACAGAAACACGAAACGGCGCTTTTTTGGCAATACTGTATGGCGGCACCGTGGCGGAGGAAGTGGAAGTGGAGGAAGTGCCGACAGCGATGTCCTCCGAGTCCGAGTCGTCGGCTTCATCGTCTTCGGATTGCTGTTCGTCATCGCCATTGAGCGACGACGACGACCACAGAGGTGATATGCTAGAGAGAGAAGACGGGCGGGGACCCACGACGTTTGGGCGCAACGTTTCGTCTGCAAAGACTCATCAGGTGGCAGTGTTCCCTAACGGTACGTGGTGATTGGGCAACCCCGCCATTCCAAGGGTGATGGCAAATCGGTCTGGCGACCGATTAAAGCCGATGGCCCCGGCCAGTAAAACCCTCGGCAATCTGAGGCTATTTCCGGCGAATTAAAGCCCTCGAAATGACCGATTTTTCACTTGATGACACCTGCAGTACACGTGCACAGTTGGTTCGCCAAATCCGGAAAAATCGGTCATTTCGAGGGCTAAGAGTGTGTACGGCTGCCAGATACGGGCGAGATACGGGATATTGATGGGTACTGATTTCCTTATTGAGTACTCGTGTGAAATGTGACTTTGTGTGACCAGCCGCGTCCCGAAAAAAACCTCTCGCGTTAATATTCTCCCGCGACGCGATGGACCTCCCTCCTCTGCCCCCGGACGACTCAGTAATCGACCCTATCCTTCTGGCCCAGTCTGCCGCTGCTCTAGCCAGCCAAGGCGCATCAAATGAGCCCCAAAAACAGGAAAATGCCGTGTGGACCTGCCGGAATGAGACGACACTTCTTGACTACCTTTTGGAAGTCATGTCAAAGTCAGGGGATGGCTTGAACTTCAAAGAAGCGACCTGGAAGGCTTCGGCTCATAGGGTTAACTCAGATAGTCGTGAAAAAGGTGGTCCGAAGACCTGGCAAAGCTGTAAGAGCAAATTTCAGAAGGTGTGTGTGCCGCGAACTGCTCGGGGACCTGGCTAACGTTTTATTCCAGCTCAAAGCCCTCTTCCTGGTCATCTGCGAGATCATGGGCAACTCTGGATGGACTTGGAGCGATGAAAAAGGTGCCTGCATCGACGCTGCGAGCTCGGGCACTTGGGATGCATTTGTGAAGAGAAACAAGGCTGCAAAACCCTTCCGCAATGCAGGGTGGACCCACCTCAAGACCTTCCGCCAACTAATGCCTGACGCCGCTCCAAAAGGGTCCCATGTATTCCGTCCTCGTACTGCGCTCGCACAAGTCACTCTCCCGGAATCTCAGCACGAGTCCCAGCCTCCCTC
Source organism: Favolaschia claudopus (assembly GCA_037176885.1). Classification (NCBI taxonomy): domain Eukaryota; kingdom Fungi; phylum Basidiomycota; class Agaricomycetes; order Agaricales; family Mycenaceae; genus Favolaschia; species Favolaschia claudopus. Next base: position 1,820,405 of record JAWWNJ010000020.1, on the reverse strand, counting down.
TCAGCCTAACGAGGACGAGGACGATGACGGGCGTAGCCAGACGTGGTCAATTGAGGAGAAGGACTCCGACAATGAGCAAGAGAAGGAGAAGGAAAATGAAGTACGTACCTATCACCGTCTTGGATATTTATTGAGATATGTTCCGTAGCCTGTTCCCCCGCCATCGTCTGCTCCGAAAACCCCCGCTTCGGGTTCACGCAAGCGCAAACCTGCCGACAGCAATGCAGGAACCGTGAAAAAGCCCCGTCTCTCCGGTGGTGCAGCTGCGCTCAGCGGTCTTTCCGACCACATGGGTCAATTCAATAAGCTCATGGAGCTCGCACTTGTCCCTCCGACGCCTGCTGCGAATCCGGTCGATATTGCTCCTTCTCCGGTTCGCCTGAAGAATGCTGTGAAGCGGGCGCGTGAGCTGGAGACGTGGATGGAGAAGGTAGATCTTGTTTCGTTCTTTGATGTTGCAAGAAGGCGGTGGATATCTACGACACATTTGAAGACGGCGATGAGGAGTTGCGGATCATATGGGTGAAACGGAAAGTTGGTATTGAAGCGTAGCCTACCATGTCGTACCTACTCCTCTGCAAAATCTTCACCGCGCTCGCGCAAAACCGCCCTATAGCTGTCCCACATCTTCTGAGCAATATCATCACGCCTCGCATCCGCTTGATCCTTTTCCGCCCTCGAAGTCGGTCCTTCTGCCAGCGAGCCATAGTCGGGGATGTATCCTGGCTGCGGGTCCGACACAACATCGGTGTAATCGTCGAGGTCGGTGGGGTCGTGCTTCATGATAAGATTGTGAAGTGCAGCGAGTGCAGGTAAAATCCGTGCTTGAAGATCAATGTCGATATTTGGCGCACGGTTCAGGATGTCCCAGCGCTTCTTGATGATTCCAAAAATTCGTTCGACAACGTTACGTGCGGCGGCGTGTCTCAGATTAAAGAGCTCCTCCTTGTTGGCAGGCCTATGATCTGGTTAACTCAATCCTGGCTTTGGATAAAACGAAAAAATACCGGACTCTGGCCCTTCCCCATTCCGCTAAATGGTAACGAACACCACGATAGGGAACCAGACAGGCATTACAACTCCCAAAGCCTGCATCAGCTAAATAATACTTCCCTTCCGGTATATTCAAATCATTGAGACGTGCATCAAGGTAAACTGCGGCATCTGCGGCAGATCCCTCCCATCCGCTCAAGATATACAAGAAGAGCAAGTCCTGCGAGCAGCAGGCCAAGCAGTTCATCGACACTCCGCCTTTGCGATTGCGAGACGCCGGCCGATCTTCTGCACTCGGGCATGCATCAATATGAGTACCATCCATGGAGCCGAGAGCATCTTCGAAAAATGGAAACCATCGCGGATTGTTTCTGATAAGAGCTGGGACTTCATCCTGGGCAGTAGGAAGTCGGACGTAGTGGGTATAGAATGGAGGAGAAGAGACGGTAACGAGGATGCGTGTAAAATATCTATTGAAAAATCAGCGAAGACAAAGATCCATGGGAGGTAATTCATACTTCGAGATAGTATCCACTGATCGCTGAAAGCGCTCAGCTGCATGTCGAAAGGATATCCCGGTTACACTGATATACAGGAAGATTGCTGCTTGCTCCTGCAGCGAGACTTCTCTTGAATCGGCAAGGCCGCCAACAACCCGGAGCTGGTTAATGAATATAAGGAAGGTGTGGAGGCGCATTCCAAGCTCGTTCTTGATTCGATCGGGATGGCCGAGGATGAGCTCCTTCACCCAGGCTTCACCAGAGAGAGCGGAGGTGTGATAGGGTTGTTTCCAGTAGAGTGGGGTTGCATAGAGCAGTGTAGCAATATAAACTATGCGCATGAAAGCCATTGCAGCCATAAAGAGCTTACGACGGCCAGCCGCCTCTGCAGCACTGATGAGAGTAGGCATTGAAGGTGTATTTCATCGATAATCGTAGAATAATCGGCATTGTCACGCTCTCGGCTAATGAGCTTCTCAATAAGGAAATCAGTACCCATCAATATCCCGTATCTCGCCCGTATCTGGCAGCCGTACACACTCTACAACCGTTTTGGAAACAATATACGGGTTTTGATTGAGTGGTACTCGTTCGTTTGTGCTTACGTTTGTTGACCATTCTGTCATCGGCAAAGCCGGGAGCACCACTCTGTGGGGCGTTGCCGTACCGCATCAATTGCCGTTGGTCCCTTGTTTTGGCCCTTGCTCGCAAGTCATGGCCGTGTCGAGCTCTGGGCAAGTAGCAGCTGAGTCTTAATCCTCAGTTCTGTTAACCCCCTGTTTTTTCCCGGTGTTCTCTGGGTGGCGGAAGCAAAGACTCAAATTCGGTTAAAGTGGAGACTGTGGAGCTGGTGATGGGAAGCAAAACAAAGGTAAGCACAAACGAACGAGCACCACTCAATCAAAACCCGTATATTGTTTCCAAAACGGCTAGGCAGTGAAACAAACAACGATCAGATATACCAGGTACGCGATCAGCGCGGCAGCGTGCGCGTCAGCGTTTTTTTTTGGCACTGCTCTAGTTAGCTGTCATCAATTGAAGTGATTCATCATGGTCTTCACTCCCCTTTCCATCTGGTTTTGAGCTACGTGATATGAGGAACTGAAGCAAAGGTAGGATAGGATTGAGTGACTTCTCCAGATGTAACCTTTTTCCCCGACAACAGCCTCAATCTCGTAGTCCTTTGTTTCTCGTCCAAGAAAACCTAAAAAAGGACTCGTGGTTAAACGTGATGGAGCCAAGATGGAGCAGGTCTTGGAGTTGGAGCAGGTGCCCCGTAGTCTCGGAAACCCAGACGTTTAGCCGCAATCCGAGAGGGCTCGGAGCTCTTTCCCAATCCATGACAGGTTTGACGTTTGATTGATTTTGAAGGCGATGGGAAATTGGGCGGCTAAACGTCTGGGCCACTTTCCTTGGAGCACCTACCATAACCCCGCTTCGGGATTTACCGGCGTCGATTCCTTTTGCTCGTGTCCGCCGCCATTCGCAGGACAACAACTGGACAATGCCTGTGGAGGGTGGTGACTGTCACCCTGGCCTCTGTGAGTGCTTTCGACAGCTCCTGCACGATGCTCAGCGGCCCGCGCCCACCGAATACATCAGCACAAGTAGGAGATGCGTCGCGCGGGATTTTCAATGAATTATGGGCATGGAGATGTATTAGGGTACTGGCTAAGACTTTAATTACATGTTGAAGGGATTTGCACCTTGCGGAGGCAAAAGAACGCGAGCAGAGGGGTTATGGTAGGTCGCCCAAGGAAAGTGGCCCAGACGTTACTATGGTGCCGCTCACTTAGTCACCGCTACTTTTGTACAGAAATTGATGGCCCATTGATCTCATCAGGGAAAAATCTGATTTTTCAATCCTCTTGCAGAAATGCTCCATTCCACGGTAGCTACATTTTGGCAAGAGGGATTGAGCTCAAAATGAAAACTGGACGAGATCTATATTTTACCTTCGACCGAATTGGCCACCCCTAGCAAAATGCCTCCAGCGAGGCCTTACGAGGGGTGGAATACCACTGGAAAGGGCAAAAACGATGATTTTTCTCGCGCTGCGCGCGCTAAATCCTTCCAAAAGAGCTCTAAATTTGAGCCAAAATCTGCGAATTTAGGGGGTCTATCGGCCAAAAAATTTCCGCGGCCAGATTGGCCCTTGTACAAAACTAGCGGTGACTAAGTGAGCGGCACCATAAGTCCCCGTTCCCATCATCACCAAAATCGATCAAACGTCACAAGCTTATAATTACCGATTAGGAAACTGCTCTGCACTACGCCTCCTAGGACTACGCGGTAACGTCTGGGTTTCTGAGACTAGGTGCCTTGATGATCTGAGGCTATTTCCGGCGATAAAGCCCTCGAGATTACCAGTCTTTCAGTGTGCAAGACAAGTCCGTATGGTTGACATCATTGGTCTACATGATTCTGTACCTACTTTATATGTAGCCTGTACACGATTCCAGATTATAGGACTTCCCTTTCCCCTCCGTTCCGGTCCTCTCGTCGTTTTGTAGGCCCTCGTCGTTGCCTCAGACCTCGCTCATTGTCCTCGTGATTGGTCTTATTCCGCCTCAAAGCAGGCGGTCGCTCTCTCCCTGTCAGGCGCCCGTATACCCCGCACGCGTTGCAAATTCGGAAACCAGTCTTGGAACGTCGCCACACTGGAGTTTTCCGGGTATTGCAGCGGGAGCCTGGAAGAGTTCGAATGAGGGAGGTACGGGAGAGAAAAGCACTGCGAGTGGGACGCTCAGTTGGCACTCACACCTTGGCCCCATATCCCCCCCATCTGAAATTGGTGGTGCCCTATGACCGTCATTGATATCTGCGTTGATAAGTCTCTGCGGGCGCAGCTTGTGGCGCCTCCCGAGGTACAGTCCACAAGCGTTACACAATGGCCTCTTTGTCGACGGATCGCATCGCCAAATGGGCGTGGACGTTACATGGCACAGGGAGCACGATTTTATTGCGGCGCTTTTTCCATTGTCGCCGGCCTGGAGATGTGCGACACACTCATGGGAGTGATGGCTCAGCAAGGTACTGCTCTCTCCCTCCTCAACGCCACTGTCGCCTTCATTATGATCCGGGAAGTATCGCAGAGGTCGCTCGAAGAGGGGGTGGGGTTGCCACAAATCACTGTAGGGGTCTACGGATTCATATGGTACGAGGGAGGCGGTAGAACCTGGGCTATTCCGCCGGCCGAGTGGATGTGAAGGCGTGGTGCCTTGGAATTGAGTCACAGGACAAAACGGGACTGGCTGGCTGAACGCGATGGTGAAGGGCGAGTCATGGGCAACACTGGCAGTTCGCATCCCACTAATTTCTGCACCCAAGGGGGCTACAGAGTCACTTATGCGTTGCATTTGATCAGCGAAAGGGTTGTTAGGGTCCATTCTGTTAAGTGCAGGCTGCACAAAAGCTGCCCAGATCGAAGTTGCCGAATCGAATCGAAGCGATGTGACCCAAACATCACACGTGACTGAATGATTATCAATCGGTTGCCTGGGCGCTCAAGAGGCTTGAACTTGAAGCTAGCTAGCTTGAAGAGCGCGCTCGCTCAACGCTCGCTGACCAAAAAGAGTGTCAAATCTCTGGATCTGGCACACTCTGATGCGCACGTGTTTGACGTCGCTTCAAAAGGGGCCAAATGTTTATGTTTGTAAAGTAGTGCTGCCGGGAGCTGAGTTGGAGCTGAGCTCGAGGTGATTGCCCATCAGCTCGCTCGAGCTCGGAGTTGGGCCGAGGCAGCTCGGAGCTGACATCCATAAATGGAAGTTTCCGTCCCACGGTTCCCCGTCTCCTCGTTTTGAGCTGCATTGCACTGTTTTGACCTCGTATGCACCTCTAAAATGTGCTACAATTCTCCAATAAGTACAATAAACATATGCACAATAAAAGACTATACAGTTTATGAGTAAATTATGGAACAATACAAAGCACAATGATTATATAAGTGAATACAACGCAAAAATCAAACGGGCGAAGCCCAGGAAGATTCTATAAGATCCTCAAGCTCTTGAGTACGCCCTGCCGCAATCAACCTTTCTGCTACATCAGGGTCAATATCAACAACAGACAGATCTTCCTCAGTTACGACGAAGTCCTCGCAAAATTTGATGCGATCCTGTCGATAAATAAATTTGAGAATCTGGAGCATTTCCATCATCTCGGGGGAGAGACTGTTGCGTAGGGAGGCATCTGTGTCCTTGCTGGAAGAGAAAACACGCTCGCATGGTACCGCAGAAGCCTGAACAGGCAATACATCAAGCGCCACGCGAAATAGGTAACGGAACCGATATTGACGAGCCTGCAACATTTTTCAGACCAACATTGTATAAGAACATACTTAAACTCACCTCCCAGTAGCGGAGCAAGTCAAGGTCCTCATACTCTGGGTCCGAGCCTCCCAGCAAACCCTCCTTCTCATAGTCATTCAGCTCCGCATCGACAATATGTTCATCTTCGGCAGCAGCACGGCGCTCTGCCTCTACTTGCTCTTCCTCCGAAAGCGGCTGCGGACTTCGAGTACTCGGTGGGGATTCGATGTCGGAAGCAGACAGCTCTTTTACAAGAGCACCAAGCTTCGCAAACCCAGATTTCTGGGCACGAGCGGCACCTTTTTATCCGGTCGATCTTCCTTCATTTCCGTTGGTTCTGGTGCGACGGTTGGCGCAGAAGCGCCGTGAACGCCTCGAACAAAATACCAAACATCTGTTGCATCGTCTCCGGATGCCGAAGATTGATTGACCAAAGAGCCGAAGTTGGGGTGAGGGATTGAAGGATGGGAAACTGATTCAGAGGCAGCTGCTGCCGCTGCAACATTTGGGTCAGACGGACCGACCCCGAACACAGCCGGTTCGGAGGTGGAGTTGGGGTCGATGCGGCGACGGGTGCGCGATGTAGCTGCCGAGTTAGCGTTGGGATTCGCTTTACGTTTCTTCTTGCGCTGTGGCGGAGCGAGGCCGGCATTAATCGTGTTAGTCGCGTCGACAAATGGTGCATGGGTTGCCGCAGAGGAAGGGGGAGGAATCACGGTGTTAAATGAGGCGGGGTATGTATTTTGAAAGCAGTAAGTCTGGCCGAAAGTGACGGGAGGTGGTGGAGGATACGGCGATCCGGGGATGAAAGCTTGAGGCGGGAGAGGCACGGCATGAACCTGAGAGCCAGGCCAGGAGCCAAAGACGTCGGGCGTGGGGTAGGAATGCGTTGTGAAATTGTTTTGACGCGGGGGTTGGATGTAGCAAGTGCATGCCTGCGGGTTGCCGCATTGGCAGGACGGCGAGGCCATGGGAGTTCACAAGAGGGAGGGTTGGAATGGAGTATAATTGGGGCAATATATATAACATTTCGGAGGTATCTATTGCGCGTACCTTGGACCCTGAGTGCGCCAACGCACTATCCCGACGCGCCACCTTTGCGTCATATTTCAGCTCTGTGTGGGGCGTTTCGCATTCTCCGTAGCAGCCAGGCGGTGACGTCGACGCCAAGCGAGGTTGAGGTGAATCATAGGAGGATTGGTTCGCGGCAGGAACGCGCTCACCGGTGAGCGGGAGGACGAGGATTGTGCTTGACGCGCCAGTCACTCAGTGACGCTGTCAAGAGTGTCACAGTGCCTGTTTTGGGGGCCGAGGCGAGGCGAGCTGGCATCACCTCGAGGTGCCGTTTATGGTACAGCTGTTTTACGGTTTTTGTCCGGTTTTTGATGGAGTGGGGTTCTTCAAAAGTTGTTTACCTGTGATTGCTTGTGCATACCCTCGCCGAGGAGCGGGAGGCAGTTCAACCGCTCTACCGCAGGCCCACTGCATTCACTGATGGAGCAAAATGGCTGGAAATAGCCCAATCTGAGGTCAGAGTGGAGCCATACGGTGACTCAGAGGCATACAGGTGTAAACAAGAAACGAAATGCCCCACTCGATCAAAAACCGGACAAAAACCGTAAAACAGCTGTAACGTGCCGAGTTGGAGCTGAACTCAGCTCGGAGCTAACTCCAGCTTCCGGCAGCACTAATGTTTGCTAGTTCGTCGACATCAATAATGAAAACTCTTCTGTACGAGACATTTGGGTCAGACTTTGGTGACTGGGGCCTCTGGAGACTCATGGCTCACATTCTGCAGCTTTATCCTGACCTACAACAACGGTTTCACGTCGATCCATGTCCGCACCACTAGCCAAACAAATAATAATATTTTGCCCCCTCCTGATGCACGTGCGCATCAGAGTGTGCCAGATCCAGAGATCTGACACCTCTTGGCGCTGACGATGCAGCGAAGGCCCCTACTCTCAGTCAGTCGTCATCAATGAAGGTAATATTCCGAGAGGTAGCAATTTTTCTGGTCTTGGGGTTGTAATAGCGCCATGCGAGAGAGTCGTCAGTTAGTCCAGTGAAGATGCAAGATTTCGTTTTCACGGCAATCTTTGGGTTGGATTTATCCTGAATGAGGACTTCGCAGGGCTGTCTAAATTCCTGAAGCGCAGAAACGTCGGGTTTCTTGCCCCAAAAAGCCTCGTCGGGAGTTGCCGATGTGCCGAGGGCACGGCTGGGAGACCGGTTTTTAAGGTAGACAGCGTAAGCGATGGCTTCAGGCCAGAGAAAAAGCGGGAGACCACGCGCGGCTAGCATGGCGCGTGCATGTTCAACAAGTGTGCGGTTGAGACGTTCAGCAACACCGTTGGATTGGGGAGAGTATGGAGCGGTGAGCTCCAGTTTGATTCCCTTGGAGTTAAGGAAACGGCGTGAATCCCCAGCAAAATACTCGGGCGCGTTGTCGGAGTGAATAGTTCTCAACAGTTTGCCGGTTTGAGTAAGAATAAAAGCTTCGTAGTTTTGAATCTTTTCAAATACTTGTGTCCGGGCTTTCATGAAATTCACATGAGTTCGACGTTTGGCGCCGTCGGTAAAGGAGATGTAGTATCGTTCGCCGTTGATACCGGTGATGCGGCTGGGTCCCCAGACGTCGGTAAAAGTCATCTGTCCAATTTCCGTGTATTCGCGTTCAGCGGTGCCGGGAAATGGTTGGACATGGGATTTAGACTGGACGCAAGCCAAGCATTGTGTCGAGGACTTACTGGAAGGGTCGACATTCATCCCTTCAACCATGTTGTGGTTCTTCAAGAGTTTGACTGAATTCGGTGAGATGTGGCCGAAAATTCGATGCCATTTGTCCCAGGAGTGCGCGGATGTGGCGGGAAGAGCTACCGGCGGGGTTTGGGATGATAAATCAGACTGTGTCCTATACTTGAAAAGAGGGCCAGGCCATCAGTCGCGTGACTTTTGACAGAAAATCACGGGGTTTTGTCAACATCCCACAACACAACCGTGTTGAAACTCACACGCGGTCCCCGGCGCCGCGCACCGGCGAGTGCAGCGAGCGGCAGTGCGGCGCCGCGGGCAAGGAATCCAGCAAAAAAAATCCAGGCGGGGTTTGGGGCGGAGCCCCGACAAGCTGTGTACCCCCCGTAGGTAGGGACGCGAGTGCAGCGAGCCGGCCCTGCCGAAGGCGGGGTGCTTAAGCTTGTAGGAACAGTAGGAGGCGCGGAAGGTGGCGCGGGCGGCGTTATAGCCGGAAGAGCAATGTTGGCGGGTTTGACAGCAGGCTGGTGACGGCCGCGGGTAATTTTGACAACGTAGAGATTGCCGGATTTTGTTCCGCGCATGATCTCTCGGCCGTTCGGATCAAGGACCTGCATGATGTCTTGCTTAAAATTGACGGTAAAACCAGCTTCGGTCATACGACCGATAGAAATGAGGTTGTATGGTGAATCGGGGACGTGGAGAGAGTCCCGGAGAGTGATCTGGTAAGCAGAGTTCTTCACATGAGAGGCAATAACAGCGGAACCTGTTCCGGAGCAAGGTGCGCTGCCGAAACCAACAACAGATTTATTTTCAGTAGTTGTGTAGGTGCTGAAGAAGTCCTGTGATTTTATGATGTGCTTACTGCAGCCAGAATCTGCAAGCCAACAACCGGGGGTGAGCGCGGGCTCGGAAGATGAGCGCGCCATGAACGCGTAATCCGAATTAGGCTGTTCCTCGGCAACGTTTGCCGAGTGATGATTCTTCTCGTAACGCTCGGCCGATTTGCGAGCATTCTTCTCTTTCTCAGCTTTCGTGAATGTTTTGCCGGCCTTCGTGTCACGACAGTCGCCAACAACATGCCCAACACGTCCACACCCGTAGCAATTGACTTTGGAATTGAATTTGGTGCGGTGGTTATGATTATGGGAATGTGCTGCTAAGGCAACTTCGTCGGAAAGGGGCTTCGCCTTGCGACGGCGGTCCTGCTCAAGAATACGAGCAACAAGCTTCGAAGATTCGTCAAGGGAGTTGGTATCGACGCCCGAAATGAACGTGTCCCAAGAGTCGGGTAAGGAAGTGAGAAGAGTAATGGAGAATTCGGGTTCGGAGAGAACGGATTGCTGAGAAGCAAGTTGGGTGCGCAAATTGGTGAGTTTGCGAATGTGTTCCTCGATGCTGGTGCCTTCTTCACACTGAATACGGAAGAGTTTGCGGCGGAGGGAAACAACGGAGATTACGCCTTTCGGCTGGTAAGTGTCGGCAAGGGTCTTCCATGCTGCCGCAGAAATACCAGCGGATCATCCGACACGCGAAGTCGGATCTGGGATAGGGCCTGGCGGTCTTTCTTGACCCAGGCAGTGATACTCGCGGCGACGAGGCCGCGGGGGTCAACAATAACACCGTCATCGTTGTATGCATGAACGGGTTTGGGAGTCGTGCCATCGACGTACTCGATGAGACTCTGGTCAGTCAAAATGTCGACGATCTTGACGGCCCAAGTAGGGTAATTCTCCTCCCCGAGGAGATGTTGGATGCGGTACGCGGAAGATGTTGAGTCGGACATCGTGGTACGCGAGATAGAGCAAGCTTAGGTGCTGTGGTGCGAGAGGCAGAGTTGAGCGTCGCAGAAATGCGCAGTGTAGGCAAGTAGAGTGGGAGAAGGTCAGTTACGGCGGGGGCCAATAACCTAATGTGAGAATGGGGGTGAATGAGTGGATTCAAAGTACTGAAGTACAGGCTTGCTGTAGGTAGCTTAAATACTGTTCGGAATATGAAATGTATCTAAGGGAGAATAACACATGAATGTGCAGAGCACATTGTATCTAGACAACGTGTACTCGTTGGATAGGCAATGAGTAAGATATGAAATATAACTGCGGATATTCAGGTGGATGCATAGCTACGGAATTTCAACATGTTATCTCCCAGGGATCTTGTACCCACTGGCCGCCCGCTAATAGAGGGTTTGCGGTGAGCCGTCAGACGAACTGGTGGCTCTTCGTGCCCGAAAGTTGTTTGGGCCTGGAGCCCTAGGTAGCCATCTGCGGGACCTACAAATAGTGGCTAATATGACGCGGTGCGGTCTCTCAGTCTAGAGAAAAATTAGCCGGCGGTGGCTTGGGCGGTGGCTACCGCAAACTCTCTAATTCTGATGCTCAGCTGCTCATTATTCACGGCTGAAGCAATTTTCCTGTGTTGCTGGTAATTCTCCGCGAACACATCTCTCCCGTGCGTTGTCACACAAGGGGCTTGTTGATCGCACCACATTTTCTTTGGTGGCAAGCTTTTCATGTCCGGTCTTGGTTTGCGAGTCATGATGGTATTGTTCGTAAATGTTGCCCCTCGTTTCTTCGGACACCCCTCTGACGTGCGACAATTGTTCCGTCCCCATCATAATCCACGCGAGCTCATCCCAGTATCAAAGTCGCAGTGTTTTTGGCCTCCGACTATCCTGCGTTCTTCTCCTCAGTGATCACTGATAGATTCAGCATCTGCTTGAGTCGGTAGAGTCTCATCACCAAGACCAGGTTCAATATCTCTACGCGAGAGGTTCAAGCTCTACTTCCCAGCCTGCGGCTCACTTCGAACTATCGTTTCACTTTGCTGTCTGCCCATCGACACCCCATAGATGATGGATCTTCCTCGAGACTGCGCGTATGTGTGACGGATCGGCGTTCGCATCCGCTCACGGCGAGATTTGCCCGCACTCGTCCCCATGACTCCCCAAACACAGCCTCGATTCCCTGTATAAGTAGTTAGTTCTTGTCGTAGATAGTTTCCCTAGGTTTCCCTTGGTCAATCCAGTCCTTACACCAGTTCTTTATTGATCCCCTTGTGCCGGAACTCGAGCTCCCCTCGCTTTCGTCACATCTTTTGAACTGAACCAAGTGACTAGATCTTGCCGACGCTCTTGACTACGCCTTCCCTCGAACTCCTCTGACACTCTGAGCTCGACATCGACCCCGATGACTGATACTGTTGGCGCCGCTCGCTACTCTCTTCGTTCTCATGACCCTCAAGCTCCCCCTGGACTGACTGCATTGACTCGAAGACCTGCTAGTGCTGCCAACTCCGTGAGTTCTCGCGCTGAGACTCACCGACCGGAGAGTCGTGCCTCCTCGACAAAATCACGCCCCGTCTCCCCCGACTTATCGTACAGTCAGGCGGTCTCGGGTGGACGACCTTCATCTCGTGTGGATATGCCGCCGCCTTCGGGTGGCGAGACCCCATTGCCTTCGGGTGGTGAGACCGCTTCGCCTTCGTGCGTCGAACCGTTGCCTCTGGGTAACGAGACCTCATCGTCGATACCCTCGACGCGTACCGAGCTCTCCGAGCCCATTTTGACCTCAGCCGTGGATTGGGGGATGCTGGACGAAGGTGTTGCTACGCCGCGCGTCGCAACACCCGGTCGTCAAGAGTCGGACTCACTCACCGTAGTCACTTCCCGTGATGTTTTATCCCATTCTACGTCGACCGTCTCCCGTGCGATTCAGAATATGAGTGTGAATGAGCTTGTGAGTGTTGCTCGCCGCCACCAAGCTTTGTTTCAGGAAGCTTTGGCTGCTGCGTCGGAGCGCGGGCTAACTATCCCGCGTGAGATCCCGCCAGATGATGGGAACACGAATTTGATCGATATTGATGATAGATCGGCAGTGAATGTGCCTGAAATTGTCAGTCCTGCCCAACCTTCTGGTGTTGGCCCCTCCCACCTGAAGGGTAAAAGCGCAGACCCACGCAATTGGGGTGCTGCTAATTTCTCAGAAGATTTCTCTGAGCGCGACTTCGACGCGCAAAGAGCAGCTCTTGAGCTTGAGCACTATGCCGCACTTCGCCGTGCTGTCAAAACTGAACGGCATTCACCGCCACCTGGGTTCTTTGATCAGACGCCAATCAACTTGGCTTCTTCCATAATTACAGCCCGTTAGATATCCTACTGTAGTATTTCATTCAATTCGTAGGGTCACAGGTCACAGACCCGAAATCCTACGAAAATTTTCGTAAGTCACAACGTCACAGAGGGGGTCTACGAAAGGTTTCCCCGTACGCGTGTGACTTGAATTTTGGTGCGATTTTGGGCTGAAAAAAGGGGTAAAAAACGAAAAATTTTCGTAAGTCACAGGGTCACAAGGCTCCCTCACGAAAGGGTAAATTCGTAAGGGGTGTCACACCCCAAATCGGCTTACGAATTGAACGAAATACTACAGTAATCTGTTGCAGGATCCCTGCGGTATGTGGAAAGTTCAAATGTCACGCTTTTGGCGGGGAGAACTGACAGCGTGACACGAGCGCAGTGTCCGCGGTCAAACTGCACCAGACGTTACAGCTGTTTTACGGTTTTTGTCTGGTTTTTGATGGAGTGGGGCATTTCGTTTCTTGTTTACACCTGTATGCCTCCGAGTCGCCGTATGGCTCCACTCTGGCCTCAAATTGGGCTATTTTCAGCATTTTGCTCCACCAGTGAATGCAGTGGGGCTGCGAGCTGTCGCCGGCTGCTCGGCGAGGGCACGCACCAGCAATCACAGGTAAACAACTTCTGAAGAGCCCCACTCCATCAGAGACCGGACAAAAACCGTAAAACAGCTGTATAGCGCACTCACCCGCGATCAAATTTCTCCATCATTCTGCCTCGCTGGCATTTCAACATCCTAACATTTAGGGTGAATCCGCGAGCGGTGCGGGTGCAAGTGCGCTCATAACGGATGGGAACGAGACTAAGGATTCGATAGCATGTGCCTATGAAATATGTTCCTTGTAGGAAAATGCTCCCACTAAACCTGTTGAGAGCCATCGAACAGAAAATATCCTTATGTAATTGGTGCCAAATCAATCAATCAGCGGTGCCGAGTGTTCGGCCGCTACCTTCGATGTAATTCGAGAAAAAGTGACTGCATTGGCTTACTAACGTAGGCTGTTCCCGGCCTACAGGAGGGGGAGCTTGTGTGGATTCGCGTAAGAATTGGTGGACCTGGTGGACTCGGTGGACTCAGCCGGTAGACTGCCCTAAATAGTAATGACATGTGTTTGGCTTTGTGTCGCAACACCATCAGACGCGTGACGACATCGGACGCGTCATTCTGCCTCAACGCGACACCTTTCTCAGTGCTTGTGCTGTTCCGCAGGATTATCGATACCCCTTCGTTATGTCGTCTATCAAAGAGGTTCACCAATTTCTCGGCCGTGTTCCGGGGCTTAACGAAGGCATCGGAATGGATAAGGCAATGGCCTTCGTGCGACTAGCTTCTCGCTTGAAGGAGGAGATAATACTTGGACAGAACTCGACCTATGACCCGACGAACCCACCTTCTGACATCCCCGACCATGTGAAGAGCTTTCTTGGCGGCGCAACAGACATGCCGGAAGAGTTTGTCACCGGCTGCTGGACTGCTTTTAGCGAAACTATTTGGACATACGACGCCGACGGTTCTAGTGCAGGAAAAGACGCGCAGATGTTTCGAGAGTTTGGGCTGGATCATCTGCTATGTGTGTACCATCTCCTTCGGTATTCTTCTCTGACTTATGCTTCGGAATTATTTAGCTTCTCGCATGCTCTTTCCTCCCTCGAAAACCTGTACGACTCCTACATGTCTGAACAGAAAGCTTTTGCGCCAAAAGGATGGACTATCAAAGATTGTTTTGTTTACGCTTAGCGACGGAGCTTGCGCAACGTTCGCGGGACATCTTCACTGCTCTGGTGTGTATTGCATGTTCCCTTCTTTAAATGCTCTCTGGAACGAAGTAGAATGCAACACCACATACTACAACAACTATTTGGCTCACAGGGGCCATACATGTATCTGCAAATATATTAGTGCACCAGTCGGATGAGCATCGTGGTAGACCTTCGCATCATCGTGAGCGGGAAGTGAACAAAGGCACCAGACAGCGCAAACATTTTCTCAGACGCTTCAAGCAAGGCGTTGTAGAAGTAAAAACTGCCAATTTGCTGACCAGGATGCTCAGCCTCTCGATGTACAATTTTGGTGTCAAAATTGTCGTCAACCTTCGGTGATTTCCCTAGAGCCTCGAAAACAAAGATGAACAAAAAAAATCTCAGTCAATGATTATGAGCGAGTTCAAATTGACGAGCTTACCACTTGGACCGGAGGTACATTGATAGGCGGATGAACTGTCTGCAAGAGAGGCAGTGAAATTAAGATGAAGTGCTACGTTTCGGAAAGAAAAAAAAACATCATCGACCAAGTAAAAGAGAACATTGACGGGGAGAGATAAAGTCGCTGGCACGCCAGATTTGAATTTCACGCGTCAAAACAGTGAGAATACCGATATCAGAGACGACGAACGCATGAAAGCGTGTCAACTTTTAAGTGGGCCGAATGGTGGAAGAAAACATGTTGCACATGAGCTGTCAAGAAGACAGGCGGGGTATGGTGCGGATCACTTAGTCACCACCACATTTGTGCAAGTCCCAAATCCGCCGGAGGCGATTTTTTTAAAAAATTACACTTCGTTGCCCAAATTTTGCCCTCAAAACAGTCAATTTTGGTAAGCAAATATGACTCTTTTGTTGTAAGTTTCAATGTACAGGGCTTACCAGGTGCTTGATGAATAGTATGTCGAAGGTTAAAGACCCTTTTATTTCACTTCTACCAGCTTTGTGAGGCATATGT
Source organism: Favolaschia claudopus (assembly GCA_037176885.1). Lineage (NCBI taxonomy): Eukaryota > Fungi > Basidiomycota > Agaricomycetes > Agaricales > Mycenaceae > Favolaschia > Favolaschia claudopus. The sequence goes on along the minus strand of JAWWNJ010000020.1, from coordinate 1,804,994 downwards.
GGTGTGAAGTCCCAATTTACCTTGGTTAAGAATTTATTGCTCACTCAAATCTGCTTTGAATCAAAATCCCTCTTGGGAAAGTGTTTCCCTTGCTGAAATGAGCACTTTGGCAAGAGCCATAAGAAATCAGGTATTTTTTGAGTGAGTAATAACAGTTGTCACAAAGTGGTGGTGACTAAGTGATCCGCACCATAGATGACCGGAGATGGTTCTAGTTCACGGACAAGATGGCAAGATGTCAAGATCTTCACGGTGCCTTGTGATGTGGAGAGGAGTCCGTTCACTGTACCGCTCTGTGGCAGTCAATTCAATGAACCCAGTAAGAGGATTCAAGTCGAGTTGCAGAGGTGTCAGAGAAAGGTGCGATGATAATTTCAAGTAGAAGTCTTGGCAGATGTATCATGTCTCAAAACATTGAACAGAAGCGAAGAACTTGAAGAGTGCACAGAAAACAGCAGATAAACCAAAGATAAACACCGAATAAAGGAGTTCAGAATTGGAGCGTGCGAGGATTCCACTGGGATCCTTCTAGTAGTGGCTAGAGCTCTGAGAAAAGAACGGGTGCCTTGATGTGCACGCTCGCGGCGGGCTTTCTGGACTTCGAGATCATAGATGATCGGAGACTGAGAGAGCTAAGGGAGGGCAAAGGGAGGGCTAATAAAATCTCCGAAATTGTAACCTGAGAATCAGGACTTGAACCGTAGTGCGTTGATGAGCACGCTGGCGGCGGGCTTTCTGGCACTGGCGGAGTAGGCGGGATTGTTTGGTGCTGTGCTCGGGGAGAAACGAGCATCAATGGGTTACATCCGATGTGCTGCTTAGCTAATTATGAGTAGTCGCGAGGGTTGGATCGTTGATGAAGCTTATTATGTAATATCATGTAAGCAGATTTCGAGTCGCGTAAATCTCTCGTCCACGACGCGATTTTTGCAAACTAATTTGACAGTCCCATTTGTATTCATGTATTATACAATCCTGGTGCTTCAGATTCCTCATTAACCGCCGGAACCGCTTGCGCGGGATGGCCGACTTGTCATGCATCCGCCTTCGGCCGAAGCTAGTCCGACACCTTGAGAAACTGTCGAGACCCCGTTTTTCTTCGAGACAGCACAAATAAATATATATGTATATCTAGGAACTCTTTATAAATGTAGAGCATGGTACAGGGCATGATATCTTAGGCTACAATGGGAGGAGAAGGCAGTTATAATGGTATTCGGTGAATCCCGGCTTACATGATATTACATAATAAGGTCCATCATCAATCGGACCCCCGCGGTTATGTAGCGAGGGCACCGAGCTGGTGCACATAGAGCGTCTGGCTAGGAGAGACTAAATTATGAGGTTGGAGAGACATTGGGAGAGCGCACGTGGGAACCAGTACGCCATCTCTTACCAGGTGCTAAACGAACTCTGGAGAAATACCAGAAGGAGCACGGCATCCAAATACGGGCGTTACCAGTCTTACCCGCCGGATCCTGGGATTATCTTGTCAAAAGAAATAAGGCAAAAGAAGAGTCTCAGAGATATTTAACAAGGAAATTATTTATTCCGGAGACGGGTCTTTTCATGACGATCGGCGAGGACGCCGATCCTAGAAGGGGGGTAATGTCACGATTGAATAGCAATCTTATCGTGACAACGCCGTAGATGATCGGTATTGACAAGCATTGTTTATCATTGAGTGATCACAGTTCGTGTGATGATGAGTCATTCTCCATATGGTTTCCTTCTTATTCGAAGGGCAGCTTTCATTGAATTGTCTTTTTTCGGCCATCCTATGGCCCTGACATGGCCAGAGATTTTTTTTCCGTAGCCTTAACTTCACCCTTACTTGCCCTCAATATTAAGACCCTAGTTAAGGTTAAGACCTTAGCTTCAAATTTTACCCTTATTAAGGCCTTAAATTCCAACACTGGTTTAGCCCCTCAGAATACGTCAGTTTTGCAGAGTTTGATCAGAATTACCATAAAAGGCGAGCAAAGTGATCTTGCGCGGCATGTTTGTCCTTGTTTAATTCAAGGATCAGTCTGGTTCCAAACTCGCAAACCTTTCAGCGTCTGGGTTTTCTTTTTCTTTTTCTTTTTTTTTTTTTTTTGGGCGTTTTGGGTCCGAGGACCTAAACGATTATCAGTCTGCAGATGCATTCCGAGTCGTCCGCTTTGGTTACTGGCTGTGGACCAGAAATTGCCGGGAAGAAGTTGTCCGGGAGGAAATCCCTTATGTACGCACGATTTATACCAGTGTGGGAATCCAGCGGTAAGGAATCTTATCCAATTCCTGTTTTCATGGGCTGTATACCCACTAAAACCCCCCTTGTATATGTCCAATTGTCCGGCAAACTGTCCTCATTCATAAGTAACCCGCTCCAGGTACACAATACCTTTTTCTTGCTGAAGGCAAGGGAGCCGAACTTAATTTTGTCTGTCAGGATCCGGTCCCGCTCTAAGGCTGAGTTGATTGCGTGCAGCCATCTATTATGAATCTCGGCGGGTGAGTGTATCTTCCCGGGATTTTTAATTACTCGATCAACACGCAAGTTCCAAATAAGATGCCAGGAGACAGAGACTAGAATTGCAAAGAGTCTCCCCTTATATGGCAGAATGCTACCGCTGGGTGATTTGAAACGAACCAAATTGCATCCAAGAATTAAACCCCAGTTCAATTTAGGCCAACTGGAATCAGAATATTTTCGTCCCCAGAGTTGTCTAGCGAGATTCCAGATTAGATTCTGTGCGGGTAGAGTGCATTCTAACGCAATGTGTTCGAGGGATTCTGTCACCCCACAATTATTGCAAGTACCCATGGGGTGAGCGCTGTGTAAATAAAACCATGGCCAGAAGTCGCCCACTCGGAATGTTTCATGAATGCATTTCCATAAGAATTCTCTTGAGAGTCGGCGCAGTGTGGAAGAGCGAACCGATTTCCAGAGCATCTCGTCAGAAGGAGTATAATCGGATATTTCTTCGACCGCGCAGCGTATGCGATCCAAATTTACAAATGTTGATTTGCGGTGTGGTTTAGGTGTCAAGTCGCGTATGATTTTGCAAAAGACCGCTGGGATCCTGAATCCCAGGATTTGTGAACGTTGAATCAGTTTGAATGTCGATCTCGATGGATTGTGAAGACGCCATTGTCAGGGTAGTCGGGGTTGGCAGTCTCGACATCTTCTTGAATTTTACACGGCCGGTTCTTTCGTTTAGAGCAGCAAATACTGCCCACTCCTTAAGCTTCTCCCCTCTCTCTGCGCCCGTCGAACCCCGTGTACCACAGAAAAATTCATATAACATTGTACTACGTTCAACAACCACTTTCTATTGGCCTATCTTCGCCTTTTTCGCCCCTGTACAAGACTCGCATACATATCTCTAATTCAATAGTGGAACTCAAACCCGAACACTTTCTAGGACTCACCGAAAAAATCATAGTGGATCTGTGCGCGTCAGAGATGATTAGCGGTGTCTTGATTTTCTTCCTCTTTAGGACGCGAGTGGCCGGGTAGCTCTGTCAAACGACGCGAGACAACGGTGTCAGGGAAAACTTCTCAGCAATTTGCACATAGAAGGTTGAATTTGATTGGCATATGGCATACCGTTGACAGATGTTTCTTGAAGTGGGCGGCGTTCTTCATTCGAATGTCGGGGAAGAACGCGAGGCGATTGCGGTTATGAAAAAACGGACGTGTCAGCATCGATCACCACGAACAAATATCAACAGTATGTGTAAGCGCTGATCTGAGCCTTACAGAAGAATAATAAGTTGTTGCTCCAGGAGCTTGCTCCCCCTTTTATCCAGGCTGACACCAAATGGTGATGGGGCTGTGCTTGAGCTTGTGATGGCTGCTGTCAATCGCTGCCTTTGACGTAGATTGGCATGCCTTGACTGATGCAGCGCCTTTCCGTGTGATCCACGGCGGCTTTGAGTGATTGCAGTTGATCCCAAGTGACGGGAGCACATCGAGCGTGATGGCAATATAGTTCCGATGACCTTGCACCTATTTCGACAGATCCAAAGGTTGTTGTGGTCGAGATGCTTATTTTCACTGCCCTTGCGAGGTCTGGTGAGTGGCGCAACAAAAATATCCTGAAACAAATTTGCAGATTGTTGTGTAATAAGGTTGTTTGAACTTGTTTCAAAGATTGGATCTTTAACAGTCGGCTGTGCCAGTCCGTCTGGCACCCCACCATCCAATGTCGAGCGGGTCGGATGCTGATAGCGGCATTTTGGTGGGTAGGGACATCACGACGAATTGGATCCACGAGAAGTCAGCCTGCAGCTTCGCTGGGGCGTGCAGCTTAGCATGCGGGAGTAGGAAACCGTTGTCGAACTCGGAGATGGAGGGAAGGAATGGTCGTAGTATACTGTATATAGCGGACACTGTGTCCGCTATCACTCCGCCCTATTGACCCAGTGACAGTTCACGGGCACGTGATCTGGCCGCGGGCGGCGGCAGCGGCGAATCTAAGAAAGCAGCGCGTATGAGTATCGCGGATGCGAGCTAATACTAATGTTCGACCCATCATGCAAGTCCCATATCAGAAGCCCCATTCTCTCAAATGGTGAGGGAAATTGGGAATCACAGATTTTTTCCAAAAAAGGAAAATTTTTGTAAGTAAGTAGAGACTGTAGAGTTGACAAAAGGTCATGTTGTACCCGGGCTTATATTCATGCAACTTGATGTACCATCTCGCCGGAAGGGTTGGTAAGTTAACACAGCAGTATGTACTCTAATCATTTCTGAGCAGAAACTCCAAATTGGATTTCGGTGTTAAACGTGTCTTGATGAAACTATCGAGACTCGAGAGTGATAAGCTGGGAGGAAGTAGTTGCCTTTAATTGGATACTATTCCATTTGAAAGAGGTTATGAATAGAGAGCAGTAGGGGATTGTTAGTTGAACTTGAGTAGAATCTGAAGTGTTCGCGCCGTAATCTTGAGTAATTGCATATAGAGGTACCATGATTACGACTATTGAACAGTTGTATATTTCTCGGC